>OZ023073.1:2060000-2660000 GCA_963992785.1 Tenthredo livida
CGGAATAAATATAAGAGAGAGAGTTCTTATTAATAGACACGTTCATCGTTATACTATGTAAATTAGTAAGAAATTCAACGATGTATGAGATTCAAATGGATTCCCGCGCCCGCTTCTACATTGGCGGGAAAAGTATTTCCCACAATCTCCACCAGGATGGTTTTACGTCCACTGAGCATTTCGATTAACCGGTGGCTCCATCTTGCGGAGTATTTGGCAATTGTGAGATCGGTTGATAATCTAGGAATGCGGTATTATTATTTTACTGTTATCTGTTGCAGGTTGTCCGGGATTTCAACGATCACGGATAATCGAGGTTCTACTGCGCATGCTATCCAAGTTGCATGTAATCAGGCGCACGGATGCTTTGATAATTATTCGAAACGGTTGAATGTTAGACAAAGTTTGTAACAACACGTGATAATCTTGCCTCAAAAATTCCGGAAGTGCACGGATAGAAAAATCGTGTTATTGCAGCTTGCGCTATCACGCCGCAAGTTCTTGATATTTTGACACGTCATAATTTGCTTCAATTTTCGGCGATATCTTTCTATTTACCCTGGTACCATTGTATAAGGTGAATAATAGGGTAATTTGAAATTGAAAATAAAAATAGAAGGAGATGTGACCCAACAGTGATTCGACGGCATTATTTGTAGAAAGCACAATGTCTTTCATTAGAATTTGAAAAAAAGCGGTCGTTAATTTCCAACATACCGGGAAGAAATCTTGATAGTATACAGTCGATTGCGCATGCGCCAAATAATTTATTTTCATTGGTCGGTAAGATCGTCCCGCGGGCGACTACGTCATAATACTGCCGCGGGACGACCTTACCGACCAATGAAAATAAATTATTTGGCGCATGCGCAATCGACTGTATACTATCAAGATTTCTTCCCGGTATACCTGCCACCCTTGAATCGATAGATAGATTGAGTTACGGAAAATGGGGACTGAAATTGCCCAAATATTTCATAAACAGAAAAATGAAAATATTATCTCAATGGTAGGCGAGCACGGCTTCGATTCGTGTCAGTACGGGAATAACAGCCGTATTGGATGAAGGAAAGTCGTGGTTGTTTGGAAATGTTAAGCGATGAAGCAAAATTCTCCGAATATCAAGTAGAAGAAAGTTGATCAGAATATATCGAGAGAGATTCGCTTGTGTCGTCAGCAAAACAACGAGATTATCCCAGGCATTTCTAATCCTCGGCAAAGTTTCGTCGTTCATTATACTAGCGCCTAGCCTCTGACCTTATAGCTATCCTAAGACCCACAAATTCGGGGAAGAGGTAGCTTGGAATGAGGCACGCGTCGATACCCTGCAGAAAATGCTCACTTAGCTATCTCACTCACTTAATATACCATTCAAAATGAACGAAAGAAATTCAATCAAAAGTACCAATATTTACAGGGAGACCGGGGACAATTGTAACATTTTGCAGTTATCATCTTCGTGCTCATATCTCCGTATACCTAAAAAAAATTTGTTGGCACAGCAAGTGAGGGTGACATTTATTTATCTACATATAGCAATTTATTACACATAAAACTTGTTTGAAACTTTTCGTTTTTGACATTCTGTTTCAATCCTACGATCGTATCAATCGATGAGTACAAATATCCGTCTATATGAACCAATCGTCTGAATCCAAATCCAAATCCTCAATGTAGATGTATAAATAAATTTACTCCTTCCCACCATTGTCCTCCTTATCCCTGCATGTACCTGGAATGATTATTTTTAAATTAGAAATGCGGAAACCTGTTCAGAATTGACGCGATCAATTATGATACTCAATTTATTTCTTGCCAATGAGTAAATGATAATAATGATGATAATAATAATAATAATAATAATAATAATGGAAAATCTGAAAAACCCTTACCCGAATTTATATATTCCAATTTTTTATTACAGTATATTCAATGTATGTTTGTTGATACCGTATTCCGGTGCCCAGAACCATGTGATAATAATATTATTCGCGATTAAGTCGATTCTCACACATACAGACGTGATTGATATCATCGATTACGTCGGAAGCGAGAAAAACTCGATTTGCCATCTTATGGCTGGTTGAAAATTGTGACTATAGACATTTTTCGGTCGTGCCAGGTCTGGGGAATTTCCGACAGGTTCAATTTCCAATACATTATCTGCTTGCGGGTAGAAACCGATGCCTGAAGTCGCGAGGTGGAGCCGACAATCGATCTTTGGCGGCCATATTTGATTTTTTCTTTCAATTTTTTTCAACTCCTTGAGCGAACAGGAAGAAAAACGACGATATCTAGAAGAGAAAATAACTGAATAAAATATGTATTGAATTTGAAAATTGAAAATCGTAATTATTTATTCTTTAACCGGTTTGTTTTAGATGAGAGATACAAGATTCTAGCGTCAATACCGGCGAGTTGGTACCTGATAACGAGTTTCATTATTCTTCGACCAAGTAATTATTTGGATAATTGGTGACACCGAATCTACAATTGTGAAACTTGACCGCTTGATTGCGGTTGAATGAAGATGTATAAATTAAATGCCGGAGAATTAGGTGGCTGTGTCAGTATAAGCCTCTATATTATTTAATACATAGACGTATGAAAATAATATAAATAATATATCGAGGATTAAGTTGAATGAAATCGAAAATTATCTGTATTATTATATTATGTTTTTGAATATTCAGGATGGCAAAATGCTGTAATTACATTTTAATAATTATGCCTATGATTTCGTCGTGATCGATCATCGTGAATTTTAATTTTGTCTAAGTTATGGTGATCGATAAATAATTGAATTACAAACAAACAAAGAAGAACAATAAAAGTTTCAGGAATTTCCACTGTGTGGCACTGGAGCGCGAGGGAATGTACATCCGAGCCGGAGGAAAGGAGCAGCGGGAGGGAATATACATTCCCTCCCGCTCGGTACTCACCTCCGATACACGTGATTTCCCCCACGCCCGACAAGCATGAAAGAAGGCTCATTTCATGCACGTGTTATGAAATGGTACATTACGATACGAATCACGCTTTTTCATCGCAGGTCGACCAAACCCTCGTCTTCGACGTCCAGATCAACCGGACCGTCGTTCTTTTTTCTTTCGTTTTTTTCGAAATTTTCGCTTGGGAAATTTATTTGTCATTTTTCGTAAGGAATCTGAGTGTGTATAAGGCGACGGGCGGTTGATCTGCATCACCCTGTATATTTATATCGGGCCACTTTTCGTTTGCAATATTAATATATATGAACATTTTATATATATTTATATATAATCAGATCTAGTCTTTTTTAATCGGGATAACAGCAAAAAATACTCGGCTTGAGGTCAGGGGTCCCATATCATAACGTGGCGGTAGATTCTCGTTATCGCGAGGTATCTCAGCCGAATATGATCTTTTAATAATGATATTTAGAACTGCCGATTTTAGTTCTTCCATTTTTGGTTTGAATAACACATGAAAAAAATCGGATTTTTTTTTCATACGTAAGCAGCTTGACTTTTAAATTATCTAAATACAGATTTTTATGGGGGATTTCACGCTCTATGAAAGAAAATCGGAAAGAATTGTCCCCAAATATTAGATTTTTGAAGAAATTTCAACACGTGCCTAAAGAGGTTTGAAGTTCCCCGTTCGAATAGCATGGGATCTTGAGATTTTTATTTTTCGACGTTTGATTGTTTGGTCGATTTTGCTTCAAATAATACCACTATAATTATACAGAAGAATCAAAAACGTTTTTCCGGTAAATCTGTCTATGATGTGACTCAGATATTTTTGCACCATTTTACACCAAAATATTAGAATTTTCGATTAGCACGCTTACGATTGGAATTTTTCGATGTTCTAAAGGTCGTTTCCCAAGTGAAATTCCACGAGGAATGCATAGATATAAATGACTAGCGCGTATTCGAGTATCACACGCAAGATGCGTGGTTCTCGCAAATTTCGGTGCTTATTTTAGTTCAGAAAACTTCAAAGATAATATTTCATCCATAAAATGCAAAACTCATTACCAAAATACGAAAATATTCATATCTGACTTACGGCTGACTCCTAAGTGTCTGAAAACTGGGCATAGATAAGTATATTTGATGTGAAATGAATATATTTTCTATAAAGTTTCAATGTAATAAGAAAACGATAAATACATTTTTTGCCGGAAATATTTCGTTTCTTTGTCATTCTGAATTCGCTATCCGCTTTCTTTTTGCACCAAACTATAGAGTCTTTCACTCTTTTGGCTTCTCCATATGATTTTACTGGAATGAACAATAGTTTCCTTTTTTAACTCGGAAATTGAGAAGAAAAATTTTTTTTCTGTTTTTTTTTTCTAATTTTTGAATTTTAAATTCTTTTCAATCAAGCTCAGAACCTGGAAAGATTCAGACAAGGCTCTCGCGTCATTATCTATCGATTCAAGAGGTGGCGAGACTGAGATTGCCCAAATCTTTCATAAACAGAAAAATAAAAAAATCATCTCAATCGTAGGCGAGCACGGCTTCGATTCGTGTCAGTTTACGGTAATAACAGCCGTATTGGATTGAGGAGAGTTGTGGTTGTTTGGAAATGATAAGCGATGACGCAAAAGTCTCCGAATATCAAGCAGAAGCAGGTTGAATTAGAATATATCGAGAAAGATTCGCTTGTGCCGTCAGCAAAATAACGAGATTATCCCAGGCCTTCATAATCCTCGGCAAAGTTTCGTCGTCCATCAGTACCAAGAAAATCATCGTCGCGAACCAACATGGCTGCCGCGTTAGTTAATTTCTCGCTGCCTGCGATACTGCTAGTTAGCGTAGTCATCGCGGGACCTCCAAACTTCAATACTACTAATCCAACTGAGATACGCTCGTTGAATTTATCCGAGAATAGAGACGTTTCTATCAACGCGAGCGAGGATGTTGAGGGTAAGCAATGAACGCTTGGACTTTCGGGTAAAAAGCATAACAATCGGAATCCTTTATTTTCCAAATTTCCGCCTTACAATTACCCCGATCCGTCTGTAATCTGCCTCTTTTCTCTTACTCGTGGGAAGGCCCACATCAACTAGCCAAGACCCTTCATCTGTTTTGTGTCATTCATACATTCTCACTCGAACTTTACGCTTTCGCCATCCAGACATACTCCCATTTAAGCTAGGTCTTAATTTTTTTGTTTACCGATTGCATTATTAGTATTGTACTTTGAGCTACTCTTTCTCTACATGTACACTTTCACTATCCCCCTAGGAGTAGTTCCACGTCAAACCGGACAGCTTTCTGACCTCGATGTTACCGATTTCGCTCTAATTTTTTTACGGGTTCTATGGAACAAATGAATTCATCAAACAATTTATTGTTTTTTTTTTTTGGCCCCTATTTTCCAAGTTACATGGGGGTGAAATTCAGGAAAACGAGCCAAAAATCGAAAACATACTCCCCTTCAAACGGTCATATCTTTGATTGTATTCAACCTAGAGACTTCGTCCAAGAACCATTTCAAAGCTGTTAAGGGGTGAGATGCACTTAGAATTTTCGAAAAATGGAATTTTTTTATTGCGTTTTCTTGAAATATGATGTTTCGAAAATATTCTATGAAAATTTCAAGTCAATCCGATGAATAGTTTCCGAGATATCCTACAATTACTGAAGGGGTGTCGGACCCGCCTGGCAGGTAGCGGATTGCAGCTGCCCGTGTGGAAATTACTTCGGGACGCCCCAGGTAACATTAGGGCCCTAATCGGTGTAAATTGTGGCTTCCATAATAAGATATCCCTACCATCACCCGACTAGGACCCGATCAGGTATCAATCAGTCGTCCCTAAAAATGCACTATTAAGATTCTGATAGAGCCAACAGATCAGGTCCAGGTCAGGAATCGATCATCCGTCCTGAAGATTTGGTCTCGAGGTCTCGATAACGGCCGGTAGACCAGGTCCTGCTCAGGCATTGATCCAGTGTCCTCAAAAATAAATTTCAAGATTTCGATGCGATCCAGAAGTCAGGTCCAGGTCAGGAATCGATCATCCGTCCTGAAAATTTGGTCTCGAGGTCTCGATAACGGCCGGTAGACCAGGTCCTGCTCAGGCATTGATCCAGTGTCCTCAAAAATAAATTTCAAGATTTCGATGCGATCCAGAAGTCAGGTCCAGGTCAGGAATCGATCATCCGTCCTGAAAATTTAGTCTCGAGGTCTCGATAACGGCCGGTAGACCAGGTCCTGCTGAGGCATTGATCTAGTGTCCTCAAAAATAAATTTCAAGATTTCGATGCGATCCAGAAGTCACAGGTCCAGGTCAGGAATTGATCATTTTTCTTGAAAATTTAGTCTTGAGGTCTCGATAGCGGCCGGTAGACCAGGTCCTGCTCAGGCATTGATCCGGTGTCCTCAGAAATGAATCTTGAGATTCCGATGGGGCCCAGAAGATCGGGTCTGCTCAGGATGCGGTCATTCCTCCAAGAAACTTGGCCCCGTGGTCTTGAGTAATGGATCGTGAGGTTTTAGGAGGGGACCATTGATCCAGGACCTGGTCAGGAATCGATCGGACGTCCTCAGTAACGAACCGCAAGGTTTCAGGGGGGACCAGTGAATCAGGGCCTGCTCAGGAAATGATCAGATCTTCTTATAAATCAACGTTAGGGTTTTTATAAGGCCAACAACTCAAGGCCAGCTCGGGAAATAATCAGGTCTTCTCATAAATGAACGTTAGAGTTCTCATGAGGCCAACAGATATAAGGGCCTGCTCGAAAAATAATCAGGTCTTCTCATAAAAAAACAGTTTACCGGATTTGTAAAATATCAAATGCATAGGTACACTGTTAGAGAAAAAAAAGTATTCTAGGAGATTCACTACAATTTTTACGTTAATTTCAAAACTGTTTTCAGTTGACACGAGAGAAGAATTTGCCACTTCAAGTAAATTTATGCTGTTTTAACTAGAAAAAACTATCAAAATAAACATAAAAATTCTAGTGAACGTCTTGGGACATTTTTTTTCTAACAAAGTGTCATATTTCATTCGGATGAACACATGACCGCGTAAACGAAAAATGCATGATACAAGATTCAGTAATTAATCGTAATAATATATGCAAGGACTCCAATCACTTTGACATGCCCTTAATAAGTAGCAAAGTGTTGGAACTTATATCATACGATAGTTTAGCGTAGTGGTTAGGGCGTGCGACTGGTAATCGAGCGGACGAGGGTTCAAGCCCCGGCGGGGACGAATATTGACGGCGGTTTTTTCAGTGGTTTCATAATTTGATTTCGTCAATGAAATGCGTAGGATTGGTCCACTGACGATAAAATCCATCGACAACCCGTATTTTTTATTTTTTTCACTATTATTACATTTTAATTGGTCAAAAATAAATTAAGAGCTCCGATATAGGGACCTGATGTGGACCTGATCAGATTTTCACACGGGAATTTTATATTTCCAATCGGGTTTTGATCAATTCTCCCAACCAGGGCCCGTCATGCAACGTTCTACACGCCTAGTCAGCCCATCATAGATTTTCCTGATCAGGGGCTGACATGTTGGCCCGATCAGGGCCTGTGATTCAAAGCGATACACTTCTAATCAAATCCCGATGATTTGGCCCGATCGGGGCCTCAATTGAAATCGGGCAAAATATTCAGGCCCTGATCACAGCCCAAACAGAATTTCTACACGGGTAGGTCCTAATTACGGCATACTTGCCTAACGACCCTAAGACGACTATAAGACGTCTTTTAGACGATAATACGACATACTTGAAAAATGTTAGATTGGAAATGAGACGTCAGAATAATGTCTTTCCACAGACGTCTTCTAGACGTCGTGATATTGACGACTTTTTGGAGACGTCTTATGGACGTTACGACTCAGACGTCTTAGAAAAGACGGCTCGCGGACGTCGTTCGGACAAGCTTGCTATCTGGGTTGCCTATACAAATGAATGGAAACGTAATTGGAGATTTTAGTAGCTACATGTTGGCATTCAAAAATCCAAAACTAATTACGAACGGATCAGAGTCGACAATGATATTATGCCTATGGTTCTAGTGATAAATTCCACCCCGACACCGACTTCTGCACCTTCTACTCTTCCCGAGGGCTACGTGAGATTTCCTGACCTCCATTCGGCGTACAAACTTTACACGGCATATCCTACGTGGGATGAGGCGCGTAACTCGTGCATCGCGGAGGGTGCTCACTTGGCTATCACCGATACTCACGAGAAGATCGAGCGTATACTTGCCATGGAAGGTGTGTACAGAAACAATCAAATCCACGTTGGCATTCAGAAATCAAATACTACCGATGATTGGGTCAGAGTTGACAACGGTAAGTTTCAATCTAATCCGGCATCTTTATAAAGATGTACAACAAGAACCCATCAAGATATATGTGATCATATGATCGATCCCGAATTTTTCCATCCAGGCTTGCCTCTTGCATCCATACCATGGAGCGGCCATCAAGGTATCTATGACGACCCGCGCTGCTCCATTTTACTATTCGGCTGGAATGAGGGAGTATATATAACCCACTGCGCTTGGAAAGCTTGGTACGTCTGTGAAATTCCAATATGAGAGGACCGGGCACGGAGACAACGGATATATTATAGCAATGAAATTTAAAATTGTAATGTTAGATGTAGGAATGATGAATATTGTCTATGCTTGAATAATAATAACGTATACGTATAAGAACTGCATATATATTTTCATCCAAGAAATAATTGCATCAAGTAGGATAATGTGAATCGAAATAAACCAACACGTAATTGATAAGCAGATGAACGGAAAGAAATTCCAATGTCAATTGATAGGGGGGTCAAAGTCGTTTGAAAAATCTGTTTCAATTGAAGGCCTCGATGCTAAAAGGTCCTGAGCGCTCGGCTCGACTCTTTTCAGTAGAACCAGTTTTTGTACGGTTATGTATGTGCGACGAGAAAAAGTGTGCTACAAAGTTTAAGTCTTGGACCATACAGGATGGTCTGAGCATTGCCCATGCTGAAGCATCGGGAGGTTGCTGGTGGGTAATAAGAAAAGGACAGATGTGAACGCACGATACTGAATCGTTCGTCGGACAAGGAAGCAACAGTCATCTAATTTCTAAATTCTGAAAAAATTCAGGAAAATCCAATTTTTTATAACAAAATCTTTGAGCGCTATGAGAAGATGGAGATTTGATTACAGTAAAAGGTAAAGTTGAAAAGTAGGGAAAAAAAGAATATTTAAAAAATCGGAATGTATTTTCGACATATAAAGAAAGAAAAAAAGTCCTCTATCATATGGGTCGAAAAATAGTACTTTGTGATACAAGTGCAAGAAAGCGGACTTTTGACGAAGGCTGTGAAGTTGGCCGCACGAGCCGAAGGCGAGTGCCGCCTCGTGGTACGAGCTGAAGGCGAGTGCTGTCAACTTCACGCATTTCGTCAAGCGTCTGCTTTCTCGGACAAGTGTCACATAATACTTTTTGTAAAGAATGCACAAAAACTGCCTGTTTGTGCCTCTGAAGCGTCGACTCAACGTCGATCTACTTCTATCTCATCAGATGGCGGGTCAGTAGGAAGAAGTAACTAGAGTGTCGAAAAAGAGTGCGCAAAAGTAACTAGAGTGTTAAAAAAGCGTGCGCAAAAGTGACTAGCGTATCATAAAAGCAGATGAAGCCGATTGACGTATGCGCGATATATTTTCCTCATGCCTTATTAGAATACACCACTTTTGCCACACTTCAGAGGCACAAAAACAGGCACTTTTTGTGCATGAGTTACAAAAATACATTTTTTGCCGGAAATATTTCGTTTCTTTGTCATTCTGAATTTGCTTTTCGCTTTCTTTTTGCACCAAACTATAGAGTCTTTCACTCTTTTGGTTTCTTCATATGATTTTACTCGAATAAACAATAGTTTCCTTTTTTCAACTCGGAAATAGATAAGAAAAAAATGTCTATTTTTTTCTGTTTTTTTTTTTCCTTTAATTTTTCAATTTTAAATTGTTTTCAATCAAGCTCAAAATCTGGAAAGATACAGACACGGCTCTTGCGTCATTATCTATCCATTCAAGGGGTGTCAAGACTGAGATTGCCCAAATCTTTCATAAACAGAAAAATAAAAAAATTATCTCAATCGTAGGCGAGCACGGCTTCGATTCGTGTCAGTTTACGGTAATAACAGCCGTATTGGATTGAGGAGAGTTGTGGTTGTTTGGAAATGATAAGCGATGACGCAAAAGTCTTCGAATATCAAGCAGAAGCAAGTTGAATTAGAATATATCGAGAGAGATTCGCTTGTGTCGTCAGCAAAATAACGAGATTATCTCAGGCCTTCATAATCTTCGGCAAAGTTTCGTCGTTCATCAGTACCAAGAGAATCATCGTTGCGAACCAACATGGCTCCCGTGTTAGTTAATTTCTCGCTGCCTGCGATACTGCTAGTTAGCGTAGTCATCGCGGGACCTCCAAACTTCAATACTACTAATCCAACTGAGATACGCTCGTTGAATTTATCCGAGAATAGAGACGTTTCTATCAACGCGAGCGAGGATGTTGAGGGTAAGCAATGAACGCATGGACTTTCGAGTAAAAAGTATAACAATCGGAATCCTTTATTTTCTAAATTTCCGCCTTACAAGTATAGTCCAGTCAATAGAGATTGAATTTATAGGGTCGTAATGCAAAAATTCTGATAAGTTTTTTTATTGTCCTAATCGTTTTATTGACAGATAAGGAGCTTGACTTCAAAAATCTGCGGTCCCCCCTCCCCGGCGTCAGTCGCCATCTTGAGAAACGCGTTTCATATCATATCTCGCAAACGGCTGACTTAAGGATAAAAAACTTCCAGACTTTTTTGTAGATAATTGAATTCCTCATCTTTTTTATTCCAACCTTTTTTTGATTCAACTTACTGTTTTTCAATTAGAGCTTGTTTAGTATCGCAAATCTTCTCTCAGGGAGAAAGAAGAAGGGAGTTTCACAGGAAAAAGAAAATTTGCGACACTAAACAAGCTCTAATTAAAAAACGGCAAGTTGAATCAAATAAAGTTTCAAATAAAAAAGATGAGGAATTTAATTATCTACAAAAAAGTCCTGAACTTTTTTATCCTCAAGTCAGCCGTTCTCGAGATATAAGATTAAACGCGTTTCTCAAGATGGCGACAGACGCCGGGGAGGGGGGACCGCAGATTTTTGAATTTAAGCTCCTTATCTGTTAATAAAACGATTGCGACAATAAAAAAACTTATCAGAATTTTTGCATTATGATTTGTCGTCTATTGACTGGACTATTACCCCGATCCGTCTATAATCTGCCTCTCTGTTCTTACTCGTGGGAAGGCCTTCATTTTATCAACTAGCCAAGACGCTTCATCTGTTTTGTGTCAATCGTACATTTTCACTCGTACTTTACGCTTCCGGCACCCACAAACTCTTCTTACTAACGGTTATACTAGCGCCTACACGGAGAAAAAAAAAACATCAACCAGTGATGCGCAGGGCATTAATGTAGTCAATGTAGTACTCAGAAGCATACATTATTCAATCAAACATCACGGATTACTTCTACGACAGCAATAGTTACTTTCGTCACATAAATGCGTACTGTTAGAAACTGTAGTGGCAGATGATTCGCACATCACGGCAAAAGCAGCAATAGTTAATCTACAAACATCGTTCACTAATGTCACAACGATAACCAGTCGTGTCATAACCTCACGCGCAATCGTACTGCGCATGGTTTGCAATAATGAAACTAAATTGAACAGTTAGGCTGACATCTCATGTAGTGAGGTTATGCCATGTTATAAATAGTAGTTGCTAAACTTACCTTAAAATATTAAAATTAAACAAACAAATAGTTTTAAAAACACTTAGGTGTAATATTATGTCACATATTTTTAATTAATAACGTCAACAACAAAATAATTCTTACGCATGTGACCATGGTAATTCTAGTGGGATCGGGATGTCTTATAGTGGAGGATGCGCAGTACGATTGCGCGTGAGGTTATGACACGACCGTGGTGTGAGTATTCGCTGTGTGCCGCTGGTTGGAGGGGATTGCCGAAACGATCGAAGCGCTCTGGCAATTTAACATGTATTCTTATGGACGCACGCCCGCTATCATCGGTGGCGGCCGCATTAACTACGTTTTACTCCATAAGATTTAACATGGGCTGCACGCCTGAATGGGGGCGCTAGGAGCGCGGCACACAGCGAATAGATGGTGTGCCTAGGAGTGCAGCTTCTCTCTCTAAAAAAGTTTCTCTCTCGTTTGGCGATGGACTTAAGTACGACAGTGTACCAACCGTCGAAATTTCCTAGATCGATAGGGATTAGTTTTGCTAATGTTGGATTTTTCTGGGGAATTCACGAGCGGCTGTTTCGAATATTGCGAAATTATAAAATGCACAAAAATTTGATGTACACTCAGAAATTTAATTTGTAGAAATAATAAAAAATTAGTAAAATAGGTGATTACAATTTTATTGGTAGGGCATAAAATAAAGTATGCAAATTTGGTATAATGCAATACGCACAATGTCAGGCGACTGTATTTTATATATTTAAAAAGACATGTAAGCAATTTTATAATTCAGTGGAACAACATCAACAGTTAAGTATTAAAATAACACATCAGTGAGCAATATACAATACAGTGGTACAACGTAAAAGTTAACAACGTAAAGATATTTGATGATTAATATAATAATGAGAATCTCATAAAATTTACAGTATACCTAACTTACATTTTTTTGTATATATTTTGTCTTATTATTCTGACGATGAGGAATGATGAGTATATTATGCAACAAGTGCGGAAACATGTTACGCACGAGTTTCATACGATATTTCTCGACACAGTGTGCGTAAAATGAAATTTCACGCATACTATATCGAAAAATTAATATTTTGTGAATATGATATGTTTATAATAACTATAATTTATACTGAATTTAATTGTTTTATTTGTCCAAGTTAAGAATTTCTGGTTCAGTCGAGAAATAAGGTTGGTCTTTTGTCGGAGTCGAAGTTTTTACTGCACGATAGGCGTCAAAACTTGTTTTCGGTAATCCTGAATGCTTCTTCCTTTTCTTGTTGGTTTTATGCTGTTCTTTCTCCACATACATTTTTTTATTTATTTCTCTCATGCGAATATACGTTCGAGTTCTGACTAGACATTGTAGCACTTCTTCAGGTAGATAGTCATTATATTGATGAACTCTCGAAATTAGTTGTATCCATTCAGATTTTCCATGTGATTTTTCATTCAGATTTTACATATTCTAACTGAAAGAACAAGACAAAAATTGTTATAATTGAACGAGGTATGGTTCCTTGTAACTCCACAGTAAGCAATAACTGGTAGGCAATTCACAGACAATTGCCTATAATTGCCAAGGAATATGGTCTATGATCTGAACCCTTTGCGGTCACACGTTCCTATACATTTATCGGACAACCACATGGGGTTGAACGGACCCCAGCTGATTGCAAACGCTTGCCGTATGAAAATTATCTGTCCCTTCAGGAGCAAAAAATTATGGAACGTACTTTGAACATTGTAGAACATGTAGCAAAAGTTAGTATATAAGAAACTAATGACAACATACGTTGAAAAAAATGTGGAAAATGCTTGAAATGTGAACTTAGACAAAAAACGACGAAAATTACCGGGGTCGTATTGACCCCGGGTGACTGCGAAGGGTTAAATAACTGCTTACATTTATACCGATAATTGATACTCACCATTCTCAGAGTTTGCCGGAATTTTCATCTTCCCAATCTTCTTCAACCAACCTTCACGCATCACGCTGGATTGTGGTAAACGAAAAAAAACATATTGGCGATCAGTCAACGCGGCGCGGCGAGGCGTTTTCAACTTTCAAATTTCGCGAGCGCGGCGTGTATTCAATGTGCTGTGACGTCACCAAGAAGTGGTGCCATAGTTGAATAAAAAATTATTCCCCAGCAATATAGGGTTTTCTAGACAGTTGGTACTCGCTCTTACTTAACTCTGTTTGGCCTCGAAAAGTGGGCGTGTCTTGGTAGTTCTAGGCACACCATCTAATATTTACACCATGGACACGACTGGTTATCGTTGTGACATTAGTGAACGATGTTTGTAGATTAACTATTGCTGCTTTTGCCGTGATGTGCGAATCATCTGCTACTACAGTTTCTAACAGTACGCATTTATGTGACGAAAGTAACTATTGCTGTCGTAGAAGTAATCCGTGATGTTTGATTGAATAATGTATGCTTCTGAGTACTACATTGACTACATTAATGCCCTGCGCATCACTAGTTGATGTTTTTTTTTCTCCGTGTAGCTTCTGACCTAAGCTATCCTAAGATCCACAGCTTCAGGGAAGAGGTAGCCTGGAATGAGGCACGCATCGATACCCTGCACAAAATGCTCACTTAGCAGTCACTGATTCTGTACAAAAATTGCCTATACAAATGAATGGAAACGTAATTGGAGATTTTAGTAGCTATACTCTGGCATTTAAAAATCGAAAACTAATGACGAACGGATCAGAGTCGACAATGGTATTATATCTATGGTTCTAGTGATAAATTCCACCCCGACACCGGCTCCTGCACCTTCTACTCTTCCCGAGGGCTACGTGAGATTTCCTGACCTCCATTCGGCGTACAAACTTCACAAGACAATTGTTACGTGGGAGGAGGCGCGTGACTCGTGCATCGCGGAGGGTGCTCACTTGGCTATCACCGATACTCACGAGAAGATCGAGCGTATACTTGCCATGAAAGGTGTGTCCAGATACAATTACATCCACGTTGGCATTCGGAAATCAAGTACCACTGATGACTGGGTCAGAGTTGACAACGGTAAGTTTCAATCTAATCCGGCATCTTTATAAAGATGTACAAACAAGAACCCATAATGATATATGTGATCATATGATCAATCCCGAATTTTTCATCCAGGCCTCCCTCTTGCATCCATACCATGGAGCGCCTATCAAAGTATCTATGACGACCCGCGCTGCTCCATTTTACTATTCGGCGGGAATAAGGGAGTATATAAAACCCACTGCACCTGGACAAATTGGTACGTCTGTGAAATTCCAATATGAGAGGACCGGGCACGGAGACAACGGATATATTATAGCAATGAAATTTAAAATTGTAATTTTAGATGTAGGAATGATGAATATTGTCTATGCTTGAGTGATAATACGTATAAGAACTGAATATATATTTTCATCCAAGAAATAATTGCATCAAGTAGGATAATGTGAGTCGAAATAAACCAACACGTAATTGATGAGCAAATGAACGCTTTCAGATTATACAGAGTGTACCCTCAGGTTCCTATTGTCACATGGGTATAGAGACTGGATTGCGTAGAATCATCAATAGTTCCGCAGTCGAAAAACTGTATACGCAGAGTGCTGAGATAATATTACCTCTTTCCGTGATCCGCCCATATCAAAAAGTTCAAAGAATGAATTCTGGCCAATTCTGATTGCTATAGATTCGAAGATGCTTGGCAAAGATTTGCGAAAACCATTTGCCGCTGGAATATACTGCGGCATCTCGAAACCAACCGACGTGAACCAATATCTCGATGACTTTTTAACTGGGTTCCGGCTCTTAGTAACACAGGGTTTCCAGATTGATAATAAATTAATCAAAGTCAAGTTTGATAAGCTTCTTTGCGATGCGCCTGCAAAGGCATATGTTCTATGTATAAAAGGACACGCAGGTTATTCAAGCTGCATAAAATGCATGGTAGAAGGTACTTCGATCAGAGGACGAGTAGCTTTCTTAGAAGAAAATTGTCAGCTAAGAACCGATCTGAACTTCAAAAATCAAATAGATGAAGAATTTCACTGCAGTATAAGCCCATTTGAAAAATTAAATATTGGTCTAGTATCACGACTACCTATTGATGTCATGCATCTTGTATATCTGGGAGTGATGAAGCGAATATTAAAGTTCTTGATAAAGGGGACAAAAAAAAATTTGCCTATCAGATGATGAGAAAAACATGATCGATGATATGACATCATTACTCAGACTTCACATGCCAACAGACTTCGTACGCTTGCCCAGAAGCTTAGACGAGATTGCGTATTTCAAAGCCACCGAATCAAGGCAATTTCTTCTTTATACTGGACCTATCATTCTGAAAACTATAACGAATAAAAATGTCTACAAACACTTCATGTCTTTATTCTGTGCTATCAGAATTTTATGTAGTCCTGAGTTATACATCAGTCATAATGATTATGCTTCAAAACTTCTAACATATTTTGTCGATAAATTTGCAGTCATTTATGGGCCTGAATACATCAACCACAATGTGCACAATCCTTCATTTGGCTGCCGATTGCTTACAGCACGGTCCACTCGATACATTTAGTTGATTTAAATACGAAAATTGTCTATTCCAATTGAAGCAACTATTGCAGACTCCTCGCCATCCCCTACAACAAATTTGTAATAGAATAAAGGAACAAGAAAACGCGAAAGAACAGGAAAGTGAGGCAAATTTTCCCACTTTGCATCAACGATGTAATGGGCCACTCCAAAGCCAAGAACAATCATATGCGTATTGCAGAACTGTCCGTACCGAAAATTACAAACTGAGTTTATCGCACAATGACAATTGTGTGTTATTGAAAGATGAATCAATAATGTGTATACTAGACTGATTTGAGGTCACGACGATTTTTTCGTACACTCTCGGCGTGCCCCAAAAACTTGAGAATATAGTCAGACTAGATGAATGGTGAAATTAGGGGTCTCTAGACCGATGTTAAGGGGTGCATCAACGGTCTTTTCGAAATCCCATCTAAATAACACAGGAAAATTTTCGGCCAAGTGGTTGCATTGTACCTCATCGTACGGTACATCACCCACGGGGTGGATCGCCCGCAATCTGAGTTCATCAAGGTTGGATCTAATTGGGAAAAATCGAAACTTCACCCCCCGGTCATATGGGGTAAAACGGCGGAGGAAATAAAATCGGAAAATTATGTTTCCGATGCAAAAAATCTCGGAAAATTCTGAAAAAATTCTGAAAAATTCTAAAGAATAGGAAATAACGTAATAGCACCCCTGAAAACTTCCATCTATGAGACAACCCCTAAAGTTAGATTTTATGATTTTTGAAAGCGATAAAGGATTATTAGTGATATTTTCCTTCACTAAAAAATCATAAAATAATGTCGTACATGCGAAATGTTGTTCCGAAATTATTGGGCTATGAGTGGAGGAAGAAATAAAAGTAATACACTGAATGCACGATAATAATAAGTATATTTCAAGTCCAGTTTCAGTTTTTCACATGATTTTGGATATTAGGGGTGGGATATTTTTGTCGGTGTTGCTTGATGATTTGGAGAGCATGTTGTTTTTGTTCTTCATCTTTTGTAAATGAATCATTAAATTCTTGCATGAGAGCAACCCCTCTCTCAGCCGCATCATTCAAGACTTTCACGTCTTTTAGTACTTGTCGGCCGTACTGAAAATTTATATCGGACTCCCATTCTGAAGGATCTTTCTCGAGAAAGTCCATTGATATTCCAAACAAATCAAAGATAAATCGTGATTTCTGTGTCACAAGATGGCTCAAATCCTTCGTCAATAGTTCGTCGTACTCTTTTTCTCTCACTGTAATTCTATGCAAATCTCGCCCAGTGCTTTTGTTGTGTTGCATAGCTTCCACCATTTTAATTTTCACTTCTTTGGAAACGTTATTCAGTTTACTCCAAGATTTGATTCAATATTTGAAATCGGACTCGAGAATTGCCAAAGCTGCTCTTTCCAAGGTTACTGGGCATCTCTGGTATTTAATAGCAAAAACTGCCGCATTCGGTTTTTTTGATAAGAACGTTTCCAAAGAAGTGAATTCGCCTCCTTGGTACACACGATATTTTATACAACAAAAGTATGTTTTACAAGTTCATGCTCGATCCGGTACACAAAGTCGACGGACATACACGCATAGCAAAGCATAACAACGCGATTTGAAGGCTACGGCGCGTACGTTAGAGACCACTTTTAACTCCTAGGACTCAAAAGTAGCCAAAAGTGAACTGTCCGCATGCGCATTCGCAGACTCGCTCAACTGTCTATAAAACGCCAACTTTGTGTACCGAAATCGACTCGTACTGCAAACTCCACACTCGGTCTAAAAAAGCCCACTTTACGCCCTTGGTACACAATATACTATTTTGTAACACATGCACGATCTTCGCGTTTTTTTGACCTATTATGCGGGCGTAAAGTGCCAATTTTCAGACGAGCGGGCGCTAAAAACTCAAAAACGCCCGCTCAATCGCGCAGTGGGCGTTTTTCAGTTTTTATCGCCCGCTAAATCGATCAGCGGGCGCTTTTCAGTTTTTATCGCCCGCTAAATTGAGCAGCGGGCGTTTTTCAGTTTTTATCGCCCGCTAAATCGAGCAGCGGGCGTTTTTGAGTTTTTAGCGCCCGCTTCTTTGAAATCGCTCAAAAACGCGAAAATCGCGCGTGTCACAAAAAATATGGTGTGCACCAAGGGCTAAGTGGGCTTTTTGACCTTGTGTGGTTGCAGTACTCGTCTTCGGCTCGCAAATGCACTCGTCTTCGACTCGTGCTAGCTCACCTCCGACTCGTACTGCAAACTCCACACTCGGTCTAAAAAAGCCCACTTTACGCCCTTGGTACACAATATACTATTATATAACAAAGCCATGTTTAGCGACTTTTTGATGTTTCTGTATAGGATCTAAAGTAGTACTTTTAAGTCCTAGGACTTAAATGTGGCACATTTAAGTCCTGTATAGGACCTAAAGTAGTACTTTTAAGTCCTAGGACCTAAATGTGGCACGAAAAGTCCTAGGACTTAAAAGTACTACTTTAGGTCCCATACAGAGGCATCAAAAAGCGAGGAAAACATGCTTTCGTTATATAAAGTACTTTTCGACAGAATTCCGAACGCTGCAAATTAAACCCTTCTGATGATTTGACTCCTTCGAATATTACACTTCTATAATAAACGCCTGATATGAATGAGACAGAGTATACTCGCTAAACATAACACATTAGGGTGACGTTACATTCGGTCAGAAGTTTCGCCTAATCGTGCCCTTCCGTGATCAACGTTCAAGAGATAATTCGCAAACGTTTCGACGTAAAATCCTATTTGAAACATCTATGGACCACATCAAAAACATTGCATCTTGGCAGTCTTAAAGTAAATTTGTGAGGTCACTGGAGAAACGTTTCAAAACATTTCCGAAATGTTCTACACATAACGCAGGATTTTGGTCGTCGAGAAATATTTGAAATCGGTCGCATACGTCATGTCACTAACACGTTTTCTTTGCAACATTTTAGGGAGGTTGCATATTGAACATTCGATTGGAAATATTTAATGACGTAAGAAAAACGTTACGTTCGTGATGTTACCGAAATCTTCTGTTTAAACGTTTTATTAATGTTTTGAGTTAAATATTTACTTTTCATCCTAATGAAATAAAATACATTGGAAAGATAGTATACGTTATTCTACGTGATATTGCTGAAAAATCTTTTGTGTAACAAATGTAACGTTTTATGCGGTACCTACGTTTAGTTGTGAACATAAATGTTGCCACCCTTCTTTTGCCATCAACTGCAAATGTTTCGCACGACACATGAAGGTAGAAACATGTTAAAATTTTCAACATAGTTACAAAATTGTTGTGCACGTCATGTTGCTGAAACATTTTACTCTCAACGATTCGTTAGCGTTTGATGGGGAAGATTTGGACGTCAGTGCCCCAGTGATTAGTACCGCCTCATACCGATAGATGCTTCAAAGCCTGCCTGTCACTCGCAGGTAAATCTATGCCCAGTTGACTAGGAGTATGACATCGCCAATTCACCCTGACACTCTCTGCTCCCGAGTCAGAGCACATTCTTTACCGAATGTGTTTCTTTTGATTGACTTGATAACTGCAGCACATATACATTATACATGCATTCTGTCAATAATGCTATAATGATAGTTTTTAATGTAACACTCATAGCGTTGCATGAAGGTTGTTGAGGAAACATTATTACCATAATTCAACACCAAATTATCCGTGCGATCTTCCATTAGGTTGCAGAATTATTTGATAATGTTCGAATGGGAACGTTACATCTATGTAGGAAATCGGTTACGAATGAAATGTTCAATGTGGGACATCGCCAAAGTAGAACATTTTTATTCCGGAGAAGTTATCTACATGTTTCCGGAACAAACGTTTCGTCACGTCTGTTTTGTAATGTATAGTGTGTTGTATAAATGTGGCAGCAATGTTCCAAATAAGACGTTTCAAATAGCAGGTCACTGCGATAGTATACTTTCCGTTACTGGGATATCTTTAAACGTTGCAAACGAGAAGTTTTGTAGAAAACGTAAATGAGGTAGGACATTCAATGGTTGGCAAAATGTTTCATAAATGTTAGCGAGACTTTGTGGTAAATGTCACACCGCCGAGATGCCATGTTACAGAAACATCACGGCAACACAATTTTGTTCGGCGGGTTGATTGAGCTGTAATACCCCATCTATAATCATATCTAGTCTTTTTCAATCGGGATAACGGCAGGAATGCGATTCTGTGGAAAATCACGCGCCTAGATTCGAAAAGGCAGGCTAACGGGAAACGCCTGAATTGAGCAGATCAAACATCGACGATTGAGTTTTATGCATTTGGAAAATGAAATGATTTTTTAAGGAAAGGAAAGATATGATTTTTTTTTCTTTTCGATGTTCGATCGTGTGGTCGATTTTGCTTCAAATAATACTACTATGAAAAGGGAAGAATCGAAGAAGTTTTTTCTGCCAATCTGTCTACGATGTTAATTAATCAGATTATTTGCACAATTTCACACGAAAATATCAGAATTTTCGATTAGCACGAGGAATTATGCATGGATAGAAATGACTAGCTTGTGTTCGAGCATCACACGCAACATGCGTGGTTCTTGCAAATTTTGGCTCGGATGAACATGCGTAGGTATATGAACGAGAATAGTGACGTATTTATGTGATAAGTAAAAGATACGATTATCGATACAGCTTAGAGAATATATTATATTCAAGCCCGTACACTGTGCGACGCATAGTCTCGCTCGAGCTTCGTACATACCAAGAAGAAATTATGTGGTTCTGGATCACAACGCTGATAGTCTTCGGACATCTCGGAAATGGCATATGGTCGAACGCTATCTCGGTTGTTCACGAGGGATACGTGTAAGTCACTATCTTATTTTATTGCCAAACCCACTCATCGCGGTTAGTAGATAGTAATTGTGAGAATAATACAAAGTATAAATTGGACAATAACTAAATTATGAGAATAATAATTGGTATGACTCCCTCCATTCATTACGTAAGTCATTAGTGATGATGCTGCAATATCCAATGATATCCGTTCGAACGGTTTTGAAGAGGATGACGTTATCTGCAGTGGTTTGTGATTCTTCCCGTGGACTAGTTTGTTTGATTAACATGATATTTAATAGTGTTTTTTGATACAGTATGCGTAAAGTTCGTGAAATTTGTGTGTAAATTGCCCGATTTCGGTGCGTAAAGTGAACTGATAATTGATGATTTTTTATTTTTGATTAGGAGCTCTTTTAGAGTTTTACCAACACGATGTAAAGAAAGGTGGAGCAAAACCGGCCACAAGAAAAAAATGACCTAATGGTATTTTCAAAATAAGGATGAACTGGCGTCTTTTGGGAAATTTTAAAAATGCAAGGGATTTAATGACGATTTTTTTGTAGATTATTTTATCGATTTCGAAATCGTGTGCAAAATTTCGGATCGATCTGCCGTCTGGATGTAAAGTCATTGATTTTTAAAAAACATCATTTAACATGGGATCTTATGGAAATTCGGAAAACATGTTTTAAAAAATTAAAAAACGCAAAGAATATTATCAAATTTTGCATACGTGTAGAGTCGGAATAGAGGAATATTTTGGCATAAATTTCGAGCTGATTGACCGTATAGTTTATAAGTTATTATTGAAAAACCGCAAAAAAATGAAATTCCACACATCGGAAATTCTTCAATTACAATTAAACCAACTCAGATAAATAATTTAAGAGATTTAACTTCTGTAAAAAAATGAATATGTTTAAAAAAAATTAATTTGACCATAGAAATCATCAAATATGGTCAAATAATTAAGTTGAAGAGGAAACATTTTTCACCTTCGGAGATTGGTATTGCCCATACCGTAGCACAGCCCTCCCCTGCGTTTCACCTCCGACATGCTAGGACCGTCAGTTCATCCATAAGGCCAGTAAAATTGATTTTGATTTAGTGACGCGTTAGCTGGATTCCTCGATGATCTTTAGCCGTTTGATCTGAAATGTCTTTTTCATAACACGGGCACGAAATGGGCCTCCTTTCATGCTCGTCGAGAGGGAGGGAAATCACGTGTTTCTAACGTGAGCACGAAATATCCGGCTCAGCGGGAGGGACTCATTCCCTCCCGCTGCAACGGAAAATCTTGGATCTTTCGTTTTCATATAATAAATTATTATTAATTAATAACAATTTTTGTTTTTAATTTTTTTTTCAATTCGAAAAATATCTATAAGTGTGTGGTGCATGACTCAACACGCGCTATCGCCGATCCGATCGACGCGCATCAAAGTCGGCCCATTCCGTGCCCTTATTATAAAAAGTACAGTGTGCATCTAGGGAGGGATGGCCATTTTACCTCGGGTGGGACGTTTTCAGCACTCGACTACGACTCGCGCTAAAAACGTCTCACCCTCGCTGGAAATGGCCATTTTCCCTCCCTAGATACACAATATACTAATATCTGATTCGTGTCCCGTCTCATCACGATTCAAGCAATGTTTGTACGGCGTTTTGTGAATTTTCTGGCTCTTGTGATTTCACGGTCTTCACGGTAATGAAAATATTTCTACCTAAACCCGTCAAAAATACAGTGGGCGGTTAGGGCTTGATTTTGTAATAACCTGATGCATGCTGCTCTGTCTGACTGGCTCAGAGAATCTTCCAGGCTGTGTGTTGGTTTCATCAGGCAGTTCTCGATTCTCTGGGAGTATGAAACGACATCTACTTCATGAGCTTGCCGACAGAACGATAATTCTTTCTATATTCTAGTGGGTGATGTCTTCGAGTTTGAGGGACACCAATGAATTTGGGGATATACATAAAATGAGAAATTGAAGTAGATAAAATTGAAATCTTTGTTATGACTGAGAATTCGTCTGAGGGGTCAAACTCCTGTAACTTTTGATGTACACTTTCCCAGATAACATTTTCCATATTTTATTTCTAACAATTATACATCGAATAATATGACATTACCACTATTCGTTATAACATTATTATAAACAAATCTTATACTTCTGCAACACTTATTGTACAATGAAGTAGTACTTCCTAACTATTGAATTCAAACTATTTGAAGTTTGAATTGAATAGCCATTTCTTCGTACACGTATTTGGATTTCATATTTTGTATATAAATTTGATAGATTTTATATTTGAGTGATAGGGACTTATTTATCATAATTATACAAAAGATATTATAAATTTTATTAGGTTCTCAATGTTTGTAGAAAGTGTATAATTTCTTGCATACACTTATTTTCACATGGAAAATTACATATAATATTCACATTTCGCAGAAGTCATATTTTCTTCAAAGTCTATAGACTTTGCAATAATTCTATAATTTCTTCTTGTAAAATATCGTAATATGAAAATTGTTATCTGGGTTTATTTCATGCGTCCCCTCGGCTGTGCCCGAGGGGTTAACCACTCTTGAAGTCAGGTGTACACCTGGCTGAGAATCAGTTGAAGTCAGGTGAAGTCAGTAAGTCAGTTGGAGTCAGTTGAAATCAGTTGAAGTCAGCTGAAGTCAGCTGAAGTCACGTAAAGTCAGCTGAAGTCGGGTGAAGTCAGTTGAAGTCAGTGAGTCGGTGAGTCAGTTGAAGTCAGTTAAAGTCAGTTGAAGTCAGGTGAAGTCAGGTGAAGTCAGGTGAAGTCAGATGAAGTCAGTTGAAGTCAGGTTAAGTCAGTTGAAGTCAGTGAGTCAGTGAGTCAGCTGAAGTCAGCTGAAGTCAGTTGAAGTCAGGTGAAGTCAGTTGAAGTCAGGTGAAGTCGGTCAGCTGAAGTCAGCTGAAGTCAGCTGAAGTCAGTTAAAGTCAGGTGAAGTCAGATGAAGTCAGTTGAAGTCAGTTGAAGTCAGTGAGTCAGTGAGTCAGCTGAAGTCAGCTGAAGTCAGTTGAAGTCAGGTGAAGTCAGTCAGTTGAAGTCAGCTGAAGTCAGGTGAAGTCAGGTGAAGTCAGGTGAAGTCAGGTGAAGTCAGGTGAAGTCAGGTGAAGTCAGGTGAAGTCAGGTGAAGTCAGGTGAAGTCAGGTAAAGTCAGTGAGTCAGTGAGTCATTGAAGTCTGCTGAAGTCAGTTGAAGTCCGCTGAAGTCACTTGGAGTCAGTTGAAGTCAGCTGAAGTCAGCTGAAGTCAGTGAGTCAGTTGAAGTCAGTGAGTCAGCTGAAGTCAGTTGAAGTCAGCTGAAGTCAGTTGAAGTCAGTTGAAGTCAGTTGAAGTCAGCTGAAGTCAGTTGAAGTCAGTTGAAGTCAGTTGACTCCATGAAGTCTTGAAGTCTGAAGTCAGGTGTACGGTCAATCGACGAGTGGTTAACCCCTCGGCTGTGCCCATATTTTTTTCGAAAAGCTACATCGCTGCATTCCTGTTTTATAACGCGTTTCGTCCATTACAGATTTACGGCTGGTATAGGCTACCACAAGATTCACAGTCAAGCGAAAATATCGGACAGTGCTCGGTCAATTTGCCAACGGGAAGGAGGTGACTTGGCCATCATCGACTCTGACCAGGAATCCCAAATCATTCTCGCGCTCTTCACGCTATCGCTTCCACATATCGGCTCGTACGATTCAAATTATACCCTCGTTGGATTCCACGATCGTATCGTCGACGTTCAGTACCCGACTATTCAAGTTGAAAACGGAGAATCGGTAGACTACAACCAGCGGGGTTTGAATAAACCGTCTATTGCCAGGAGATACATTGAAAATTGTGATGCCATTGACAGAAGCGGCCGGGTGAACAGCATCAGCTGCCACCAGCCTTACGCTTTCGTGTGTGAGCGACCCGAATATGAGAAGGGTATGTATGTTCGTTTCCGTTGACCAAAATTTCCAAATCGAATTCTCTGAAGAGTGCCAGTATCTATGTCTATGACCATGTCCTCGACTTGTCTCATGCACCTCTTTCACTGAATCAGAAATCTGTGGAAAAGCAGTCGTGATGAACGTAACAGTAGCCAAAGAACTGATAATTGAAGAAGGTGAAGTCAGTATAGCTTGTAACGTTGTCGGCCATCCGGCTTCGAGAATACTGTGGTACAAGGACGACGAGCTGATCCAAACGAATGATAGGATCAACATATCTGGTAAGTATTTATCGGGACAAAATGAGAATATCGAAGCAGACTGAAATCAATGTTCCACATATTCAGAAGGCAACGACCTAATCATCCCAAGGGCAAACAAAAATGACGCGGGAAAATATCGCTGCGAAACAGCCAATGAACACGAGAGCGGGGCACACACTGTAGACATCAAAGTGATTGGTAAGTCATTTGAACGTATTCAGTTACCTCTTCATAACGTGAAATGTAGCTAACTAGCTAATAGCTATACACTATATGCACACATGATCCCAGACTGTTCATAGAATCTTGAGCTACATGAATGTATGTTGAATGATATTTAACACTGCTCATACTCAAAAACCTTCGAAAAATTATTTTCATCATTCTAACCCCAAAATCGCAACTTCGTCGCGATTTCTCGGCATTCCTAATGGAAAATAATAATCGTCACTCGTACGTAAAGGCTTTTTGACGAACCGCGTTACAGCACTCGCCTTCGGCTCGTGCCGTAAACCTCTCGTTTCGTCAAAAAAAGCCTTTCCGTACTTGTACTAAAATGTACTATTTCAGTGCCGGTTAAGGTAAGAATAGCGGTGGATGACGGCCCGTTCCCCAAAGGTAGTAATATAAGCATGGTTTGCAACGCCGATGGCTACCCGATTCCCACGGTACGGTGGTACAAAGATGATGATCAGATTCGAAATAACGAAAAGATAAATATTGTTGGTAAGTAGCAGACGTCGAACAAAAATAGAAACGAAAATATGGACTAGAACTGATACGAGCATATCATAATTGTGATAGCAAACAAGCTGATTATTTTCACTGCTGAGAAGGATGATGCTGGAAAGTATCGCTGCGAAGCCGCCAACGATTATACTAGCAGCGCCGAGACGGTCGACATCAAAGTGGCTGGTAAGTTATTCAACATTCTTCCACAACTTTGCGATGACATTGAAATTGTTAATGTATTGGCCATTCTCCCAAATCCTGTACACAAATCCGGCCTCCAAATTTTTGATTTTTTTTTTTATGATTTCTTCGCATTATTTAGGTGTCAACGAAGATATTCACCGAGTATGAAAAATCGCTAACTTCAGTTAATGGGGGTTTCCGTAATTACTAGATTTTGCTGCGAAATTTTCCAATAGAATTAAATGGTTCAACAAATGCCTGAAAACGAAATTGAAAACACGGTAGTCGATCGGAAATTTTCTGAATTTTCCGAAAAACAACTCCGTTTTCCAAGAATCGCTGGGCAACATGGTGGAATTGACTATTCAAGTTTTATTTTTTGAATTTCGCGCTTAAAATGACAAGTGAGAAGAAAATGATCATCGTTTTCGAAAATTTCAGAAAATTTCCGATCGACTACCGTGTTTTCAATTTCGTTTTCAGGCAACCGTTTAATTATATTCGAAAATTTCGCAAAATCTAGCAAAATCTAGTAATTACGGAAACCCCTATTAACTGAAGTCAGCGATCTTTCATACTCAGTGAATCTCTTCGTTGACACCTAAATAATGCGAAAAAGTCATTAAAAAATATTCAAAAATTTGGAGGCCGGATTTGTGTACAGGATTTGGGAGAATGGCCAATATACCGGGAATATTCGTGGAAGCGCTTCATAGGGAAGTGAAAACGCCTGCATACAGGCAACTCAGAAGTCAAGCGATTCGGTTTTATTTCGCATATTGCGTGCCTATTGCGGCTACGTGGGAACAAAACCTAATCGCGTGATGTTTGAGTTGCCTGTATGCAGGCGTTTTCACTTCCCTATGAAGCGCCTCCACGAATATTCCCGGTATATAATATAATATGAGCAATTCCACGTCAAACCGAACAGCTTTCTGACCTCGATGTTACCGATTTCGCTCCAATTTTTTTTACGGGTTCTATGGAACAAATAAATTGATCAAACAATTTTTCGGTTTTTTTTTGGCCCCTATTTTCCAAGTTACACGGGGGTGAAATTCAGGAAAAAGAGCCAAAAATCGAAAACATACTCCCTTTCAAACGGTCATATCTTTGATTGTATTAAACCTAGAGACTTCGTCCAAGAACCATTTCAAAGCTGTTGAATGACACTATTTTTATATATTTATTTTATCCTGCGGTAACAAACAATTTTATTTGTTATAAACAAATATATTATTCAAACGTGATTTTCAAAGTGAGGGTCACGCGATAGAATTCTCAAAAAAATATGAGCGTATTCCTTGATCAATTCTCTACAGAATCGTTGAGTCGAAAGGATCAAGAACCGATGGAAGCCATGTTAAAACGATTTATCTATAAGCGACGGCGCGCGCCGCCGTTGAAAGACCCGGCCCGGGTACGGTTTTTCCGTGGCAGCGCGCGCCGTCACTTATGAATAAATCGTTTTCACCTAGTTTCCATCGTTTCTCCATCCTTTTGACTTAACGATTTTGTAGAGAATTGATCAAGGAATACGCTCATATTTTTTTGAGAATTCTATCGCGTGGCCCTCACTTTGAAAATCACGTTTGAATAATATATTTGTTTATAACAAATAAAATTGTTTGTTACCGCAGGATAAAATAAATATATAAAAATAGTGTCATTTAACAGCTTTGAAATGGTTCTTGGACGAAGTCTCTAGGTTGAATACAATCAAAGATATGACCGTTTGAAAGGGAGTATGTTTTCGATTTTTGGTTCTTTTTCCTGAATTTCACCCCCGTGTAACTTGGAAAATAGGGGCCAAAAAAAAAACGAAAAATTGTTTGATGAATTTATTTGTTCCATAGAACCCGTAAAAAAAATTAGAGCGAAATCGGTAACATCGAGGTCAATTTTTGATTTATTTTGTCCGGACTGACGTGGAATGGCTCATATATATGTGTTCCGTACTCAATACGGAACTATCATCAATAACTACACGGTTTAATGCTAGTAACGCATCTTTGATAATTATAACTCACATTCGTGGTTCCGAAATCATTATGGAAGGATCACAGAGCGACCGATCCATTATCGATGCGACTCTATAGTTCCTCACGACAAACGATGATACATTGTCTCAAATATGACATTAATTTGCAGTCTTTTAAGTTCATTTCCATGCATTGCTGTTCGGAAAATTCAAGCACATAATAAGTTCATTTAAGACTTCTGATTTTCATGTGACGTCGCAACTCCGGTTTCTGGTAATAGTCACTTGATTCGCTACTTCCTGCCTGCCAGACATTTCGTCATCAACTTCGCCCACTCTTCAGTCAACCTCAATCTTTCGTACTTTTCCTCTTCTTCCTCTATCTCTACGATATCGACCGTCGGAGTTCCACACCTCTCCGAACCCCAATTCCAATCCCTCACTCCATTGTTCATTTTCTAATCATCAAACAAATCTCCTTCATTCCGCTCATTGACCCATACAATCGACACAATGAAGATCTTGATACAACAAACTGAGTTTAATTCACTCTATGAATTACTACGTCCGAATCCATCACCTTGCCTAGGTCGTGTGCCGACACATAAGAGCCAGATAAAACTCAAACGTCTAGCAACGATTGTTACGTTGTGACATCACAGTCGGTTGACAACATTTTTATTTCCAGCACCTATCAAAGTGACTATGGCAGCGAGTAAGGGCCCATTCCTCAAGGGGAGTGAATTCAGCATATCTTGCCACATTGATGGTCATCCAACTCCGAAAGTACTCTGGTATAAGAATGGTACACGCATTCAAGCAAGCAACGGGATAAGGATTTCTGGTGAGTAGTCATGTAATCGATATGATGTGTAATTATGTACCAAACTGAGGCCAACGTATGACATCCAAGTAGCAAATGAGCTGATCATTACTGCTGCTGATGAGAACGATACAGGAACATACCGCTGCGAAGCTGCCGATGAGTACACTGGCAATGCGGAGACTGTGGACATCAAAGTAATTGGTGAGTTGTTCAAAAGTATTCAGTAACTTTCTTTTCATACACGGAGAGAATTTTATAATCGATAGTACTATGTCGAAATTGACGCATAGCAATTGTTACCATGCTGTAGTAATAATTACTATATTCTGTAGCGCTGGATACTATAGGACATAGTAAGTCTTTGGATGGTAATAAGTACTATAAACATAGGAACCATACTATATTAATAGTAATGGTTACTATGTTACAAAGTGAAAATTCCCATTTGCGTTCGGTACACTTTACAATAGGTGCATTGTAAACATTACCATGCAATATAGTAACGTGGCTTATGCTTCGTGGTAAAACGTGAAGAAGTGATTTATAACTTGAAATACGACACACATTTTAAGTGAGAAATATTCATATTTAATGTATCAAACTACTCAACAATATTAAAGGCCCCCCCTGGCATCACCTGCCATTTCCAGACGCCTTGACCGATTCACTTAACATTTGTATCAGGGCTAGTCCAAAGTGTTTCCAACTTGGGCCCAAAGCCGATTTTCTGTATCTCCAAGCGTTGCGATGTGGCACTCCGAAAACCAACCCTCTGCGTAAAATCAAAGTCACAAGTCTGTAGCAGCACCGGGTTCCAACACCGATTTTGCGCCCAAAAAATGTTTGAGCAACTTTTGGTCGAGCCAGACAATTCGGTCCACTGCTGAATCATACACCCTCGCCTATTAAACCCCTCCACTCCCATCCCTCTATCATCCGGGGGTGGATAAAACATTTTGACACATTTTCGAGCACCGGAGACAAAAGTGTTTCCGAATCGTTTTTACGGTTCAGCCGAGCACTTGCAACCCACCCGCCCCTGAGAAACTGTAACCAGCCCATGAACAACCCTAAGCCTAGCAGTAACTTTTCACTCCAAGCTACGAAATCCTAAACTAGGCGCAAAATCGATGTTGGAACCCGGTGCCACAGACCTTGATTTTACGCAGAGGATTGGTTTTCGGAGCGCCTCATCGCAACCCTTGAAAATACAGAAAATCGGCTTTGGGCCCAAATTGGAAACACTTTGGACTAACCCTGGTACAAATTTCAAGTGGATCGGTCAAGGCGTCTGGAAATGGCAGGTTATGCTAGGAGGGGGGCCTTTAATTTTGTTGAGTAGTTTATTTACAAAAATATTTCATGAATCCTTTGCCATAAACATATGGTAACCGTTACCATATTCTATCGTAGTTGCTACGATATCAAGCAAAGTGAAATATCGTATGTGTAAATAGGAATAAATACTATGTATACATAGTAATTATTACTATAGTGCGTAGTAGAGACTACCATTGCCGCGTAGTAATGCTTGCTATAGAGTATTGCACTTTATGCTAGCCAACATACTAAAGCCTACAAAAACAGTTGATTCAAAAACTCTTGTACTATGTTTTATAGTACTATCTATTATAAAATTCTCTCCGTGTAGGGAGACGGAGAATAATAGTCACACAATCCCTGGCCAATTATTATTGATCTTCATGCTGAACCTGAATCGATATTTCTTAGCTACGCAGATGATCATGTTTCGAGAAACTTTAAGCGCACGATCAATGTAGAACTAATATGTTGAAATCTGCTAATATTCATACACCTCTTAATTCGTATGCCTAGTGCCAGTGAGAGTCAGAATGACAGTGGACAGTGGTCCGTTTTCCAAAGGAAGTAAGATCAGCATAACTTGCAACACCCATGGCTATCCAGCCCCAACTTTATACTGGCACAAAAATGATAAGTATATCGAGGAAAACGAGCGGATAAATATTGTTGGTGAGTTATAGACATCGAATGACTATACTAAATAGGCATAGGGACTAGAACTAATACTAGCACGTCACAATTGCGGTAGCGAACAAGCTGATTATTTCCACTGCCGAGGAGAATGATACGGGGACATACCGTTGCGAAGCTGCCAATCAGTACACTAGCATTTCGGATACTGTGAACGTCAAAGTCATCGGTAAGTTGTCCAAAAGTATGCAGTAACTTTCTCATGATAGAAAGAGTCAATAGTCACACGATCCGTGACCAGTTATTGATCTTTACGCTGTACCTGTGATAATATTTCTCAGCCAAAAAGATGATCATATTTCAAGAAAATTCAAGCACACGATCTATGTAGGACTAAAATGTTCATGTTAAAGTCTGCTCGTATTCATAGACTTCTTAATTCGTATGCCTAGTGCCAGTGAGAGTCAAAATGGCAGTAGGTAATGGTCCGTTTTCCAAGGGAAGTGAAATCAGCATAGCTTGCAACACCGATGGCTATCCGACCCCAACGGTACAGTGGTACAAAAATTATCATCGAATTGAGGAGAACAAGAGGATAAATATTGTCGGTAAGTTATAGACATCGAACGACTCTGAATAAACGTAGGGACTGGAACTAATACTAGCATATCACAATTGCGATAGCAAACAAGCTGATTATCTCCACTGCCGAGGAGATTGATACGGGAACATACCGCTGCGAAGCTGCCAATACGTACACTAGCAGTGCGGAGACTGTGGACATCAAAGTGATTGGTGAGTTGTGCAAAAGTATTCAGTAAATTCCTCATGATAAAAAGAGTCAATAGTCACAGAATCCGTAACCAATCACAGGGGCCAACAAAAAAAACAAAAATTATACGACGTTTTGGGTCTATTTTCATGTATTTTTTGGTATCATAGCCGTAAAATTCGATTTTACGGCCCGTTTACAGTCCGTGAAATGATTTTTCACGAACGTAGGTCCGTAAAATGACTATTTCACAGACGTAGGTCCGTACAATAAAAAATTTCTGAAATCAGCCATTTTTCGATGACTAATCATTTATACCGTGAAGTTAAAAGGAAGCGAAACTATGGGCGTGCTATAGTTCGACCAACACACGCTCGCGTTGCGTACGTGAGCTTCTACTCGCAGTCACTGGCAGTCACTGTTACGAAATTATTCGAATTCGATTTGTTTGGCGGACAATGTGAAAACCATCTGTAGACTCTATTTTCGCACGAAACGAACATTTTTTTTGAACGTATGTGTTCGGAATTGAAATAGAATTTGCGCTAAGTAGACCTTTTTGCGTTTTTTACGCCTGGGCTCGGATAATAACCGAAATGTGACACATCTCGACCTAAAGGAGGTGGGCGACTAGGGGCGGGCCTTAAATGTACAATAGAAATCAGCGTAACCTGGGTTTTGCAAATCGCCATGAAATAACCAGTTTTTGTGCTGCGTTATGAGATGATACATTACACTGAATATTCATACATTGAATACAGTCATTATTGTACGTCAAATTGTTGAAATTCATCATCTCAGCTATAGAAAATCACTCTATTCTGCGCCTATTGACACGTTTATTCTCGTTTTTCATCACTCGTACAGCATTCATGTGGTGAATTTGAAGACTTTTCCCCATTTAGAAGTGGGAAATCGACATTTCAGCCGAAAAAAAAAAATCTGGTTTTTGACGTATTTTGATCCGTAGAAGTCGAATTTGATCATTCATTGTTTTTTGATAAATTCCGAAAAAAACCATAAACAAACCATGAAAAATGATGGTTTTTGCGTTCTCCTCGCAAAGTAGCAGGAAACCCCCTAATATGACTTCGTATTCAGATTCAGCGTCGGAAAATACATGAAAATAGACCTGTCTCGTCAAAAGTTCAGATAACTTTTTTTTGTGGGCCTGTGTTATTGATTTTTATGCTGTACCTGAATCAATATTGCTTTGCGACAAAGACGATCATATTTCAAGAAACTTCAAGCGCACGGTCAATGTAGAACTATGTTAAAGTCTGCGAATATTCATAGACTTCTTCATTCATATGCCTAGTGCCAGTCAGAGTCAAAATCGCAGTGGACAATGGCCCGTTTTTTAAAGAAAGTAAGATCAGCATAGCTTGTAACACCAATGGATACCCGACCCCAACGGTAAAGTGGTACAAAAATGATAATCATATTGAGGAAAACGAAAGAATAAATATTGTTGGTGAGTTACACACATCAAATTAATGACTATAATAAATAAACATAGGGACTTGAACTAATACTAGCGTATCACAATTGCAATAGCAAACGAGCTGATTATTTCTACCGCTGAGGAGAATGATGCTGGAAAATATCGCTGCGAAGCTGCCAATGAGTACACCAGCAGCGCCGAGACTGTGGACATCAAAGTGGCTGGTAAGTTATTCAACATTCTTTCACAACTTTGTATTAACATTGAAATTGGCATATATTCTGTAGTCAATACGAAAGTTCACGTGATCGATAGCTACACAGTTTGGTGCTCGTAACACATCTTTGATAACTATATAACTATCAATCGTAGATCCGGATGTGTATGAAACGATCATGAAACGAATGATTCATTCGCTGTGACTCCATAATTCCTCACGACAGATAATGACACATTGTTTCAGATATGACGTTGATTCGCAGTCTTTCAATTTCATTTCTATGCATTGCTTTTTCTGCAAAATTTAAGCACACATTAGGTTCATTGAAAACTACTGATTCTCATGCTACGTCTCAACTCTACATTCTGCTGATAGTCGGCTGATCCGCTATTTGCTTCCTGCTAGACATTCCGTGATTAACTCCACCCTATCCATAATCCCCAACGGAATCGCACTAGTTGCACACAATGACACCACATGTGCAACCCATCCGGAATCCTCTTCCAATACCGAGCTTACCTTCTTCGATTCCCCTACCAATTCCTCACTTTTCAGTCACCCTCAATCTCTTGTACTCCTTCTCTTCTTCCTCTATCTTTACAAATTCACCCTCACGTTCAACACCTCTCCGAACCCAAATTCCAATCCCTCACTCCATCAATCATTGTTTAATTATCAAACAAACTACCTCCAAATCACTCATCGACCAATACAATCGACACAATAAAGATCTTGATACCACAAACCGAGTGGAATTCAGCCCACGAATTATGAAGTCCCACTCCATCACCTTTTCTTGGTTGTGTGCCAACACATAGAAGCGAGATAGAATCTGAACGTCTGACAATGACTGTCACGTTGTGACATCACACTTATTTGACAACATACTCATTTCCAGCACCCATCAAAGTGACTTTAGCAGCGGGCAAGAGCCCATTCCTCAAGGGGAGTCAATTCAACATATCTTGCCACGTTGATGGTTATCCAACCCCGAAAGTCCTCTGGTACAAGGATGGTACACGCATTCGAGCAAGCAACAGGATAAGGATTTCCGGTGAGTAGGGATGTAATCGGTATGAATTGTAATTATGCATCATACTTATGCCAACATATGACATCCCCAATAGCAAACGAACTGATCATTTCCACTGCTGAGGAGAATGATACCGGGAAATACCGCTGCGAAGCTGCTAATGAGTACACTAGCAGCGCCGAGACTGTGGATATCGGAGTGGCTGGTAAGTTGTTCGAAAGTCTTTGGTAACTTCCTCATGATAAGAAGAGTCAATAACGACAGTCATGATCCGTGATCAATTATTGATCTTCACGCTGTAAATGTAATAATATTCCTCACGAAAAAGACGATCATCCCAATAAGAACATAACCCGATAAACGTATAAAAATAGGACTAATGTCCGGCCGAAGAACGTATATTTCATGTATATACGTTTATACATGAAGTATACAGGGTGTCCCAGAACTAAGTGCAATAAATAATACGGGTAATAGAGGGGGTCGAGCTGAGCAAATTGACCTGAAGAACATGTGGTTTTCGAATCCGCGTTCGCGAGATACGACCGGTTGAAGAATCGCGTTGGGCGCCGGCATGTGGGCAACCGTGGACACAGCAGGCAGCGGTTACAGTCTTTTGGATAAGCGCGCTCGACTTCTGATGCGAGTCGTAACACTTTCGAATTCGAAAATTCAAACAAAGATACCTTTGATTTTAATTTTTTTTTTTGGTAAACTCAATGTCAAAAGTGTCTTTGTTTGGAATTTCCGAATTCAAAAGTGTTGTGACTCGCATCAGAAACCGAGCCCGCTTATAAAAAAGACTGCTAACTTCCTGCTGTGTCCGCCGTTGCCTACATGCCGGCGCCCAACGTGATTTTTTAACCGGTCGTATCTCGCGAACGCGGATTCGGAGACCACATGTTCTCTAGGTCAATTTATTCAGCTCGACCCCCTCTATTACCCCTATCACTTATTGCACTTAGTTCTGGGATACCCTGTATACTTTTATACATGAAATATACGTTTTTCGGCCGGACATTAGTCCTATTTTTATACGTTTATCAGGTCTCTGTTCTTATTGGGATATTTCAAGAAACTTCGAGTGCACGATCAATGTAGAACTGATATTTGAAGTCTGCTAATATTCACACACTTCTCAATTCGTATGCCTAGTGCCAGTGAGAGTCAAAATGGCAATAGACAATGGTGCGTTTTCCAATGGAAGCAAAATCAGCATAGCTTGCAACACCGATGGCTATCCGACCCCAACAGTACAGTGGTACAAGAATGATAATCATATTGAGGAAAACGAGAGGATAAATATTGTTGGTGAGTTATAGACATCGAATGACTATACTAAATAGGCATAGGGAGTAGAACTAATACTAGCATATCACAATTTCGATAGCAAACGAGCTGATTATTCTCACTGCCGAGGAGAATGATACCGGAAGATACCGCTGCGAAGCTGCCAATGAGTACACTAGTAGTGCCGAGACTGTGGACGTTAAAGTAGCTGGTAAGTTATTCAACATTTGTCCACAACTTTGCGATGACATTAAAATTGGCATATATATTCTGTCGTAAATACGAAACTTCACGTCATTAATAGCTACACGGTTTGGTACTCGTAACGCATCTTTGATAACTGTACAGGGTGATTCAGGTTGGACATACCATATCAGGTGAGTGTATTCCTCCCGAGAATCTAAGACTAAAGTTCCTTCAGCAAAACTTCCAGGGTCTAATAGTTTAGGATCTACAGAAGATCTTAGTCTACCAATCAGAGGGCTTATAAGTGACCAAGACAGGGCCGGTTCAAGCGTGTAAGTTGAGCAGTGCCCGCGTCGGATCGATTCTTATCGATCGACGTTTCAGTCCGATTTCTGGCCTCGTTTTTGTTCAAATAATTCGACGATGAATTTTAATTATTGGAGTAACGCGCTGGAGTCTTTTTGTTCAACTAATAGGGAATAAACTTTCACTGTCAAAATTTTCCCGAACTTGACAAATACTGGAAAATTGCTTTCAAAGAATCACAAAATCATGTTATTTTCGAATATAGAAATTTGATTCAAATTGAGCAATCGATATTATTATCCATATACCTATTATGTTTGCTGTGTGATCGCACTGCAGCTGCAGGCCCTGCAATTTCTACTCGAAAGTAAGATCCTAAATGATCCAATTGGCGGTAAAATGTTGCGCAATCCTAGATCTGGTTAGCTATGGGATAGAATGAGATCCACATAGGTATTATACAGTGTTAGACTCAGATATGGATACGAACGGATAGACCTGACTTTGAATTCTAATTGACATTGAAAGGGATTACCACAGATAGACCGTGGGTAAGATTAGATAGAAAATCAAGGATTCAAACATACTTTCCTACATGCCGCAGACATTCGACGACCAAGTCCCCAGCCCATCACAGTGCTTGTGTAGAATTAGTGAACAGTGATCATACGACGAGAGAGTGGCGCAGCGGATATGGTGTGCGACTGGTAATATGACCGTCGAGGGTTCGAATCCCTGACTGAGCGATGCAAATTAGAAAAAGATTACATAGAGTTCACCCCACTCACTCCGCCGTCTGAATCGATCAACTAAATGTTGTTCATAATTGAAGTTTTTCGCAAAAAAAAAAAAAAAATGGCCGCCGACAACAAAAGATTCGAAAGGGTATTCAGATGGATAGACCTTCGCAGATACTTTGGGTATAGCGATGAATAAATAAATGTGAATAGAAAATGATACGAATTTATTAACTCGAATGATCTACCTTAGGATAGAAAAAGACAAACTCGGTAAAACGGAAGGGCTAGACTCATTGATAGCAAAAGATACATACAATAAAGATTGAACTATTAGATAGAAAGAGATATAATAGCTTTTCAGAGTTTTTCTGAAATAGAGACTGCTTATCATTTTTTATCTTTTTACTTTCAGCAGGGTCCACCGTCCAGGAAACTGATATCGAAGGTGAGTTATAAGAAAATTCAGCACACAAATTTTGTCAATCTCAATCTATGCAGCTGAAGTTTATGTTTGGGAACCATGAAAATGCTAATATCCAAAAATTCGCGGGTCTTACGGTTGCTAAAAAAAATGAGACTACTACCTCTCAATCTTCCGAAAAGATTAGTTGGTTAACCTCACTGGTGTTGATATTCCTGATAATATCTCTGAAGTCGTACAATTGGGTCCTGAGTTCGGCCTCCCTTTTGACAATAATGATTCTCCTACTGATAATCAATTTCTAACTTTGAGGCTGATATCTTGGCTATACCTCATACATTCAAGAATCAGGCTAGGTCAGAATTTACCAACAAACTTATGGGTTCGAAGAAAATTCCAACTAATCGGTTGAGATATAATCCCAGCAAACACAGATTGCAGGGCCATTGCTGGATAGGTGAAGGAATGCCAATACTCGAGTTGCCGAACCGGTGTCGGAAGACTTGTGATGGCCCTGTACCCTGGTGTCACAGTGGCCGACAGCTGGGCCAGTGCCGGCAGTGTTATAACGGGCCAACGTTTGGCCAGCGCAAGCCCAGCAATGGCTCAAATTGGTTGTCGGGCAGTCGTCAATGGCCCAACAAGAGCCCAATATTAATTAGCCGATGACCCGATCATTATATTTTTGTTTATTTTCGATATTATCCGGATAAAAAATATTTTTTTCACCAGTTGATTCTTTTTCGAGCGGTAGAGCACGCAGTTAATATTTCCTGGATTTTAGAAATCATCTCTTCAAAGACTAATTATTTTTTTTTTTTTTGTTCACTTGGGTCACCCATCCGAATTCTGGCCGCAGTTGATGTTGCTTAACTTCGTTGATCGTCTGATGTCCGGTGTTCATCTAGACCTAATGGTCACCTGTTACAATACCTGACACTTTTTGACTCGATAGGCAGAATTTGATTTGTGAGGATTTACATCAATATGTACTTAAAAAAAAAAAATGATGGCAAGATCACGGTCACTTCGAAGATTTCTGATGATTAAATAGTATACAGGGTGTTGCAGAAATGGCAACGAATATTTCACAGGGTAAATCTTGATTAAAAATGGGATCGAAATTTCCTCAGCCGATTTTTTCTCAAAAGCATATCTTTTCCGTTATAATTATTTCAATTTCAGTCAATGACACGCAGCTTACGAACGGCCGCGCGTCGGTGTGCTTACCGCTCGGTTGTGTGCACTTTTTTTCGTGTTGACAATTGGGTGAGAGACGCGCACACAACCGAGCGGTGATTACACCGACAAACGGCCGTTCATAAGTCGCGCGTGATTAGCTGAAATTGAAATGATTATAACGGAAAAGATATGCCTTTGAAAAAAAATCGGCTAAGGAAATTTCGATCCCATTTTTGATCAAGAGTTACCCTGTGAAATATTCGTTGCCATTTCTGCAACACCCTGTATATACTATTTAACATTCTTTTTCGGGTAAATTCGGTGAAAGTGTTAGAAATACTGCAGTCAACAGAAAAGCTTATAGAAGTGAGCGGGGCAAAGAGGGCACCTCGGCCAAAAAACAAAAAATTCTTGGAAAATTTTCGATTTTTTTTTTTTCAATAAAAATTGTTTTCCGAAGAAATTTTTTTTTCAAATTTAATTTGGAAAATTTGGCCAAGGTGGCCCCTTTGCCACCCTCTCCCACACTATGTACGCCGGCGAATCAACGACCGGATGCCGGTAGAAAAGTGCTGGAGTTACCAATGCTGGGCCATCAAGATACAGATGCAAGTGTGTTTGAAAACGGCCAAGTGATGGCAACTCGGTTGTGGCAAGATGCAGAATGCCCTGCAGGAAATCAGTAGTTGGTAACCAACACCGTTCCATCAATGGTTGGATACTGGTAAAACTTCACCGAAATACCGCTATCTTACATGTAGTGGCGCCGCAAAGGCTTGCCTGGACCAGCACATTACCAGCACTGCCAGTGCTGGGCCATTATGATTTCGGCAGTTCTGTGTTTGCTGGGAAGCTTCCAGAAAAGAGTTTACCTGATAATTTTAATAATTTCACTGCTAATTTCACGTGTGCTTTCACCGCGGTAATTTTTCATGTAGCTGTATATAAAAAACAAAAGATTTTCCAATACAGTTAACCCGCTCCATCGAATCTAACAGATTGAATTATAATTATAATTCTGTGACTTTTAATATTAGATTTTTAACTGTGGATTTCGTCTCATAATGCAATTCTATGGGCCGAAATTCGGATGGGAAACTAATCCCCCGAATACCACTCGAGCTTCAAAATTAATCGGGTATTTCCCTCATAGGAGTCAATCCACGTCAAGCGGGACACCTTCTTGACCGCATGTTCTTGAAAATCGTCGTGATCTTTTTTAACATATTCTCTGGGTAAAATGAATAGATGAAACAATTTTTTATTTTTTTTTGACTCGAAGGGCTTAGAAGCTACAGGGGGTTGAATTTTCGAAAAAACCACCAAAAATCGGAATCGCGCTCTCCTTTAAACGTTGATATCTCCGGTTCCCTCTGTCGTACAGACATCAAGAAAAACTCATTTTGAAACTCTTGAATCGCACTTTCATGATATGAATTTTTAATTCATGTAATAAATGTTTTTCCATTTGTTATTAACAATTATATTTTTTAAACGTGATTTTCGAGATGACTACCACGTTTGAAAATTCTGAGAAAATACGAGCGTTCTCCTTGATTCATTCTCTACAAAATCTACAAGTTTCAAAATGGAAATCCGATGGAAACTATATTTAAAAAGCGATTGATCCGTGCGGGACGTCGCGCGCACTGTCTACGCAGGCGCGCCGAGACCGAGGCTCCTTTGCTTTACATGCAAAGAATATAGGGGGGCACATTTTACGTTCAAATTCATCAAATCCATCAATTTGCGGAATTATTTATTTCATTTCATGCTGAATACTCGACCTCAAATTACAAAAATATAAATATGGAGGTACACACTTGACTTAAAGTCTTGAGAATAACTGGACTGGTGAACATAACGTATTTTTTTATTCCATCAAATGGAACAAGTCAGCGTATCATTCGATCAGTCACATGCTGAATTAATGAATTTAAAATTACTCAATCATAAACCACGAGAACTATACATTTCTATGAAATCTCAAGAGCGGACTTACACCTTCAAAAAAAACTTTTCTTCGAATCACTTGTACACCGTTATAAAATCGACTCACAATCAGTTTTTTTTACAGCAGATTACCAATATATATTTTGAACTGTAATTCAGAAATATTACACAATATTTGAACTTCACCTTACGTAGTTCTCGTAGTTCATGATTGGTATGTAATTTCAAATGTATTAATTCAGTAACTGATTGATCGGAAAATACGGTGTCGTATTCCATTTGATGGAATAAAAAAATACGTTGTATTCACCGGTCCAGTTATTCTCAAGACTTTAAGTCAAGTGCGTACCTCCATATTTATATTGTTGTAATTTGAGGTCGAGTATTCAGCATGAAATGAAATAAATAATTCCGCAAATTGATGGATTTGATGAATTTGAACGTAAAATGTGCCCCCCTATATTCTTTGCATGTAAAGCAAAGGAGCCTCGGTCTCGGTGCGCCCGCGTAGACAGTGCGCGTGACGTCCCGCACGGATCAATCGCTTTTTAAATATAGTTTCCATCGGAGTTCCATTTTGAAACTTACAGATTTTGTAGAGAATGAATCAAGGAACACGCTCGTAGTTTTTTTAGAATTTTCAAAGGTGGTAGTCATCTCGAAAATCACGTTTAAAAAATATAATTGTTAATAACAAATAGAAAAACATTTATTACATGAATTAAAAATTCATATCATGAAAGTGCGATTCAAGAGCTTCAAAATGAGTTTTTCTTGATGTCTGTACGACAGAGGGAACCGGAGATATCAACGTTTAAAGGAGAGCGCGATTCCGATTTTTGGTGGTTTTTTCGAAAATTCAACCCCCTGTAGCTTCTAAGCCCTTCGAGTTAAAAAAAAATAAAAAATTGTTTCATGCATTTATTTTACCCAAAGAATATGTAAAAAAAATTGCAGAAGAATCAGAAAGATTGAGGTAAATTTTTGGCCAAATCCGTCCCGCTTGACGTGGATTGACTCATAGGTGGATGTAATTTTGGAAATATTCAACCAATTCCACTCTAGTTTACAATTCACCATCGAAAAAGAATATCAGAACGAAATCAGTTTTTTGGATTTTAGAGTGATTCATGATGGTTCAGCTGTCAAAACCGATTAGAACCACAAAAAAAAAACTGGTTGCAAAGATATTTATATCACGCGAGCCTTAGTCTTCCTCGCTATTCGACGCGTGCGTACTATAGGCTGGTCGTTAATTTCTAACATATCGCCGCTGCTTACGAAGACTAGCACGTTTCAGATTTCTTACAAAAACTAGCACGTTTCGGCTTCTCACGAAGACTAGCATGTTTCGACTTTCGCCGCGAAAACTAGCACGTTTCAGATTTCACCGCGAAGACTAGCACGTTTCGATATTTACCACGAAGACTAGCACGTTTCAGTTATCTCCGCGAAAACTACCATACTTTGATTATTGTAACGAGGATTTTCTGAAGATTTGTGCGGTGTGCGATGGTCGAAATGAAAGTCAATTTGCGGATGTATAGAAGTGCGTTTTTTTGCATCAAAATAAACTTATGAATATTCTCGAAATTGTGTTGTCGTGGAGGGATTGGGAAAATTGATGCTGTTTCCGGGTTCTTTACAGATGCTTCAAATTTCTGATTGATTCATTATGAAGCACCCGAAAAAATTATTCGAACATTTGTTAAATAACTTCAATAGGTCGTTTGTATATTTCAAAGTACATAGTTAGAGAATGATAAAACGTTGCAAAATAGAAATAATATTCGTTTCAGTTCAACAAACATACTAATCTTCGCGGCGAAATCCGAAACGTGCTAGTCTTCGTGGTAAATATCGAAACCTGCTAGTCTTCATGGTTAATATCGAAACGTGCTAGTCTTCGTGGTAAATATCGAAACGTGCTAGTTTTCGTGGTTGATATCGAAACGTGCTAGTTTTCGTGGTTAATATCGAAACGTGCTAGTCTTCGTGGTTAATATCAAAACGTGCTAGTTTTCGTAAGAAATCTGAAACGTGCTAGTCTCCGTAAGCAGCGTCGATATATACTTGCCACCCCTTGAATCGATAGATAATGACGCAAAGACAGTGCTCGAATTATTTCAGATCTTCAGCATGATTGGAAAGGGTGCCCACATCAATTTGACATTGGAAAAACTGAAAAAAAAAAAAAATGATTTTCTCGAGTAAAAAAGAAATCTATAGTTTACTTTACAATTTCGAGAAGAGGGGGGCAAATGTATGTTAGAGATCAACGACCACCCTACTTTACATTTATCTAAGTCGAAGATTGAGTTTATCCAGAATTACAAAAAATCGAGACTGGAATCGCCCAAATCTTCCGTAAAGACGGCAATGAAGAGATTATCATACTCGCAGTGCGAGCAAAGCTTCGACTTTGGTCAGTACAGAAATAACAGCCGTATGAAATCAAGGAAAGTGGTGGTTGTTTAAGAATGAGAATATCCCAGATAACAATTTGACGGCAAGTTGCTGGCATTGTGCCAGCATTTTCCAACATTTGAACGTAGCAATTAACCGCCAAGGTGTAACCTCAATATCGGAACAGTATGCAAGCATTGGATGCGTGAGCTCGCTTAAGGGGAAATGAAAGCTGATATGGCCATCTATCGGATTGGGATTTTTGGCCGCCATTTTCTCAGCTAAAACACATGCGATCAATGTGAAATTGATATCAGTGACGCAGAAAACGTGCACGGAGGGCATGACACTCTTGGATTTTCAAAAATCGAAAATTTTTTTCATACCCAGATAACAATCGTGCGACGCACAGAGACGTCCCAACATGCGACTCACGTCGTGCGGGCGAGAACGCGCCATTCTTGCTAGCACGAAATGATGCCAGCACATGTGCGAGCGTAATGAGTCGCATCTAGCCATCACGCGTGCGGAGCCATACCATCACGTGTGTCGCTGTTGTGCGCCGCACCGCGTGCGGGCACCATGATGTCAGTGTGCAATCATCCGATATGAGATGATCAATATTATTTTCATCATAAAACAGTTCGTAAGATTTACTCGATGTTTCAGAATTCGTGACAAATATTTTCCAAGATCAAACCTAATTGTCAAGATTGGGAGCAAAATTTGTTGAATCTTTGTTGCGATATAATGTTTTTTATTCACTTTTTCTCTTAATTTTTTCTCATTTGTCACTTCTGCAAAATTCTGAGTGACGCTTGTACGAAATGCATTGTCATTTTAAACTTATCAAGATATAATATAAAGAAACAAGTTCCCGAGTAAAACAGATATATAATTATATATCATTATATCGAATTATATAGAATGTATTTATAATTTAATATAGAATTTATATAGAATTGTATAAAATTGTATAAAATTATCCACGGCCTTGAAAGACTTTTCAATTAGTTGAGGATTTTGATTCGCAAAAAGTCAAGAATGTTTAATCTGATGTAGGTGTGATAAGGATTTATTTTTGATGAAGAGTCGCGAGTAGAATTTTGAATTTGTTTCGTGGAGTTTTATTATTCTCATTAATTTATAAAAATGATTACAATAAATCATTATTGTACAGAGCCAATTATTATATTATTGTTGAACGAAAAATTGATCTAATTAAATGTCCATTAGCTCTGAATTTGATAGCTTGATCATAGGTTTCGACAAATAGAAAAATTTGAAGCTCATCACAATGCGGTAGTTTGGCGCAGTCGGTAGAGCGTGCGACCAGTGGTACCTATCAGAGTATATGAGCGGACTTGGGTTCAAATCCCGGTGTAGTCAAAACTATCGGATGACATTTTTCTTAGCGAATTCGGTGATGCTTGTTGATCTACATGTACGTGCGGATGGAGTTATAAAATGTAGATCTGAATATTTCCACTTGAGTAATTTTTTTTGGTTTGTGCGACCCGCACGACGTGCGACACATATGTAAAGCATATGCGGACACAGCTGTGTGATCACCTGATGACACGTCGTGCGGAGAAATCGGCACGCGTGCCTTCCCCGTGCGCGCACTGTGCGAACTTTTTGTTATCTGGGTATTTACCGGTACATACAAATATTTCTGATGCGCTTCATAAAAGTTAGATTACTTGCCTGGTATATTAATAGTCGGTAACACGCGTTTTTTCAATTTTTGACTGTTGGGAATTTGATCTTCTTCTTTGAAATGTGCCCCACACATCTTATACCCTTTGCAAATATGTCCATCGTCAATTTCATTAAATCTCGGATTTTGAGCTCGTTCTTTCCATATTTGAAAAACATCTTTTTCATTCTTCGGAAATCTATGTCGAATAGACGTTTTATCACAGCAATTTAGAACACGCACTTTGGTACTCGAGCCATTTTTTCAAAATTTTTCGATACGAGCCAAACGACGCTAACGGTAGCCAAGCAACAGATTGTTGTCGAAGGAAAATGGCGGCGGCGTCGGCGTGAATGCCTGCGACGGCAGCGCCAGAAAGTGTGCCGGGGTTGGTTGCAGTACTAAACACGGAACCAGTCAGCCTATAATGGATTCCAGGCCCTGCAGCTATCCTAAGATCCACAATTTAAGGGAAGAGGTGGCCTGGAATGAGGCACGATACCTTGCAGAAAATGCTCACTTAGCAGTCACTGATTCTGGACAAAAATTCCCTATACAAATAAATTGAAACATAATTGGCGATTTTAGTAGCCATAATATGTTAGCATTTATAAATCGAAAATCAATGACGAACGGATCAGAGTCGAGAATGGTATTATATCTATGGTTCTAGTAATAAATTCCACCCCGACACCGGCTCCTGCACCTTCTACTCTTCCCGAGGGCTACGTGAGGTTTCCTGACCTCCATTCGGCGTACAAAGTTTACCAGGAATTTGGCACGTGGGAGCAGGCGCGTGACAAGTGCATCGCGGAGGGTGCTCACTTGGCTATCACCGATACTCACGAGAAGATCAATCGTATACTTGGCATGGGAGGTGTGGTCGACGGTTGGATCAGCGTTGGCATTCAGAAATCAAGTACTACCGATAACTGGGTCAGAGTTGACAACGGTAAGTTTCAATCTAATCCGGGATCTTTATAAAGATGTGAAAACAAGAACCCATAAAGATATGTATGAAGGATTCTTTCTCAAGCGGGCTACCCATTTGCGTCGTAGTCTCGGATCAATTTCATTTCTTCCTCGGATGATTACCCTACTTTCTAGGAGTTTTGCTGATTTTTTGCAGATTTTTAGTAGTGATGCCACAAGAGAGCAAGAGAAACAAGACAAGACAAGAGAATAGTGACAAGAGACAAGACAAGACATACAATTTTCTCTTGTTTGGTTGGACAAGACAAGACAAGAGAGTCTCCAGCAAGTGACAAGAGAAAACAATATTTGAGTCAAGAAATAAAATCCACAATCTTTCAAACGACAGATAATTTATTTAAAAAAAAGTACTTGAAGTTATAAAGTTTGTGTTTTATTATTGTTCAATAAGTTTTTTTTTTCAATCGTAGGAGATAACGGCGAAGAAAACCATGAATTCAGGCAGACGCATAGGTGCAATTCCACGTCAAACCGGACAGCTTTCCGACCTCGATGTTACCGATTTCGCTCTAATTTTTTTTACGGGTTCTATGGAACAAATAAATTCATCGAGCAATTTTTCGTTTTTTTTTTGGCCCCTATTTTCCAAGTAACACGGGGGTGAAATTCAGGAACAAGAGCCAAAAATCGAAAACATACTCCCCTTCAAACGGTCATATCTTTGATTGTATTCAACCTAGAGACTTTGTCCAGGATCCATTTCTAAGCTGTTGAATCACACTATTTTTATATATTCATTTTATCCTGCGGTAACGAACAATTTTATTTGTTATAAACAAATATATTATTCAAACGTGATTTTCAAAGTGAGGGCCATGCGATAGAATTCTCAAAAAAATATGAGCGTATTCCTTGATCAATTCTCTACAAAATCGCTGAGTCAAAAGGATGGAGAAACGATGGAAACTAGGTGATAACGATTTATTTATAAGTGACGGCACGCGCTGCCACCGTAAAACCCGGCTCGGGTACTAAGGAAGCATCAGTGGGCATATTATACGGTCATATCTTTGGTTTTTTTCATCCTAGAGACTTCTGCCAAGAACCATTTTGAAGCTAATGAATGACACTATTATTATATATTTATTGAATTTCACGATAACGAACAATTCGATTTGTTATAAACAGATACAATATTCAAACGTGGTTTTCAAGGCAAGAACCACGCGTAAAAATTCCGAAAAAAATATGAGAGTATTCCTTGATCCATTCTCTACAAAATCGTTGAGTCAAAAGGATCAAGAACCGATGGAAACCATGTTAAAACGATTTATTTATAAGCGACGGCGCGCGCCGCCGCTGAAAGACCCGGCTCGGGTACGGTTTTCCGTGGCAGCGCGCGCCGTCACTTATAAATAAATCGTTATCACCTAGTTTCCATCGTTTCTCCATCCTTTTGGCTCAACGATTTTGTAGAGAATTGATCAAGGAATACGCTCATATTTTTTTGAGAATTCTATCGCGTGGCCCTCACTTTGAAAATCACGTTTGAATAATATATTTGTTTATAACAAATAAAATTGTTCGTTACCGCAGGATAAAATGAATATATAAAAATAGTGTGATTCAACAGCTTTGAAATGGATCCTGGACGAAGTCTCTAGGTTGAATACAATCAAAGATATGACCGTTTGAAGGGGAGTATGTTTTCGATTTTTGGCTCTTTTTCCTGAATTTCACCCCCGTGTACCTGGAAAATAAGGGCCAAAAAAAAAAACGAAAAATTGTTCGATGAATTTATTTGTTCCATAGAACCCGTAAAAAAAATTAGAGCGAAATCGGTAACATCGAGGTCAATTTTTGATTTATTTTGTCCGGTCTGACGTGGAATGGCTCATAGACAAGAGAATACAAGACAAGACAAGCGATAACTTTCTCTTGTCAATTTGAAACAAGACAAGAGAAAAAATTTCTCTTGTCGATGACAGCAAGACAAGACAAGAGGACTGTCTCTAAATTACGAGACAGGGGGAGTGCGAGTCTTGCCTTGTCTTGTCTTGTAGCATCACTAATTACTGCAGATATTGAAAAAAAAATCACAATACATGAAAGTTATGTTTTTTCATTAGCTTTACAATGAAAATATTTCGAATATAAAAAAAATGAAGTTTGGGGCTAAAAATACCAAAAAACTCCGAAAACATGCGAAAAAAGGTGGTTTCAGGTTTTCGGGCCACTTTGATTTTGATGAAAAAAATTCGAGAAAGACTCTCTAATTGCTCAGAGTTCACTGTGAAATTCTTATTATGGGACCGCCATTCCTTCCTAAAGCGTTTCAAGTTGTGATACAAACAAAAACAATCTTCGGGCTATCTTCGAATTTTTCATCTTAGGGAGAAAAAAGTGCAAAATATACAAACGAAAACAGAACACGAAACACGAATGAAATTATTTATTCAAAAACATCGTAATCAGTACAATATTGACCTCTGTGAAACTTTGCTCTAGCAAATTGTCTCATGAGATTGTCAAAGTCTAGCATTTTTTTCAGTTCATCACGCTTCATCAGTTTTTTCAAACACCGAGCCAAAAATTGCCCCCCCCCCCCCCCCCCCCGCCCTTGCACCCTAATTAATTAATTATGCCGCCCTAGGCCATGGCCTTTTGGGCCTAATCGGTGATGCAGCACTGCGCTCCTGCCAGTGCTAAAAATCTGCAGAAATTCAGCACAACTCCTAAAAAGTAGGGTAATCATCGGAGGAAGAAATGAAATTAATCCGAGACTACGAAGAAAATGGGTGGCCCGCTTGAGAAAGAGTTATGTGATCATATCGACAGCTTAATAACAGAGTGACGTAACTACCATAATTTTGGCCTTTTTTTATATTTATGTGATAGTAACGTATCTCCATTTTTTCTTCATTTTTGCACTCGTCAACGTGCTTGAAACATTTTCACGGTATGAATAAAAATTTGTAACAAAGAAGCGTAAGTGCCATTTTTTTGTGTTAAACAGACGTATGTACAGTCCGATTCGGTAACAGAAGAACGTATCTCCACAATGAGGTATGGAGATACGTTGCTATGTTACAAATTATTTGACACTCGGAAAAGTCGAAAAGTACGTGCGTGTCTCCGAAATGAGTAGATGCCTATCAATTTATGGAATTATGTAGTTTAGAAATTATTTATAACGAAGCCACGTAAGTGTGGAGTTACGACTGTCTCACATAAAATGTGTGGAGATACGTCACTATCACACCGAATTATGGATGATGGCTCTTTTCATTCGTCAAAGAATTTCCAATGCAGGGAACCATTTTTTTGGAGATACGTCGTTCTGACCTCGAAAAAGCCCATTTTTGGCAGTTACGTCACTCTGTTATTAGGCTGTCGATATGATCAATCCCGAATTTTTCATCCAGGCCTCCCTCTTGAATCCATACCATGGAATGCCCATCACCTCAGTGACAGTGGCGACGCGCGCTGCTCCGTTATATCATTGAACCTGGAAGGACTATATAAAAGACACTGCGGTTATGTAGTTTCGTACGTCTGTGAAATTCCAATATGAGAGGGCCGGGCACGGAGACAACGGATATATTATAGCAATGAAATTTAGAATTGTAATGTTAGATGTAGAAATAATGAATATTGTATATGCATGAGTAATAATACGTGTAAGAACTTAATATATATATTTCCCTAACGCCGTGTGCAAAATTCGATTTTGTGTACTCGTTTGCGTGTGCAAAATGCCAGATTCCCTCACTCATTTCGTTAGCGTGCGCAAAATGCGGTTCGCGTGTGCAAAATAGAATTCGCGGGTGCAAAATAGGTTCGCGGGTGCAAAATGAAATTCGCGTGCGCAAAATGAATTTCGCGTGCGCAAAATGAATTTCGCGTGCGCAAAATACAAATATTTTATATATTTATATATCTATATATATATAGGTATATATAGGTACATATAGGTACATATAGGTATATATAGGTATATTCAGGTATATATAGGTATATATGGGTAAATATAGGTAAATACAGGTATATATGGGTATATATAGGTATATACAGGTATATACAGGTATATTTAGGTATATATAGGTATATATAGGTATATTTAGGTATATATAGGTATATATAGGTATATGTAGGTATATGTAGGTATATATAGGTATATATGGGTATATATGGGTATATTTAGGTATATATAGGTATATATAGGTATATATAGTTATATATAGGTATATATAGGTATATATAGGTATATATAGGTATATATAGGTATATATAGGTATATATAGGTATATTTAAGTATATATAGGTTTCATTGAACTCTTTTTTTCGATTCTTTTTCGTGTGGCGGTGGCTTGGAACCTTCCCCCCCCCCTCCCCCCGTATCAATGTATTAAGATAATTGCTGAACTTACTTCATGAGAAAAAAATTTGATCGCTCTTGTGATCAAGCTGGGCTATTTTTCTATAATCAATTATGAAATTTTAACTTATTGTAACTTATATAGTGGGGGGGCTCTGCCCCCCCAACCCCCCGGCGGGGGCTTCGCCCCCTGCACCCCCACCAGGGGCTGCGCCCCTGGACCCCCCCTCAGATGGCCGGTGTTGTCGAATTTTGCACAGCTCGTTAGGGAAAATAGTATACGCAACACGTGCGCATAGGTGTCTCCCGCACTCGTCTTTTTGTCACCCTCGCTTCGCTCGGGCGACAAACCCGACTCGTGCGGGAATCACCTATTTTGCGCACTCGTTACGTAATGTACTATTTCATCCAAGGAATAATTGCATCAAGTAGGATAATGTGAGTCGAAATTAACCAACCCGTAATTGCTAAGGAAATAAACGGAAAGAAATGCCAATATTGTCAATCGATAGGAGGGTCAAAGTCTCAGACCATACAGGATGGACTGAGCATTGCCTATGCTGAAGCATTGGGAGGTTGCTGCTGGGTAATAAGAAAAGGACAGACGTGAACGCACGATGCTAAATCTTTCATCGGACAAAGAAGCAATAGGTAGTCCTCTAGTAGTCCGGGAGCCAGTGAATATTTTAGGTACTTATCTTCGCACGCAGCAAACAAGGTTTTTTCGGTTCAATTCATGATGCTGATCAAAAAATCTAATAGTCTTAACATGTGTAACACTTTATAATGATTAATTCGATCAATTCATGGTATGAAAATATGCTACATGTATAAGGGTGGTCGTTAAAAAGAAAGTCATCTTGGATGGCCTTTAATCGGTTCTAAATGTGAAAAAAATAATTCTCTAATTTTTTCAGATTTTTATTTTGACTTCTTATGGGGCCCTATTTTCACATGAACTCTTTTTAAGTCGTAAAAATCCTAATTTGAGTTGGGTCTAATTCAAATCAGCGAGATTGCATCACATACGTTTTATTATTGTATACAGGGTGATTCAGAATTCGTGACGAATCTCTCGAGGGGTTAATCCCCATCAAAATTGGGATCGAAAGTTCCTCAGCCATTTTTCCGAAAAATGATGTTTTTCCTTGGAATTTTTTTTTCCGAAAAAAGATTTTTTCAACAATTTTTTTTTTTTGGTTTTCGTATCATTTGTGAATTTTAAAGAATCTCAAATGATGCCAATGAGTTTTTTTTTTTCAATATTAAAGAAATTTCTCGGTGAAAATTTCTTATTTGGTTGAAGATGTTGGAAAAATGTGTTATGGTCCCAAGGAAAAAAATCGTCTTTCGCAAAAATGGCAGAGGAACTTTCGATCCCAATTTTGGCAAGGGTTAACCCCTCAAGAGATTCGTCACGAATTCTGAATCATCCTGTATATCATACACAACTCGAGTGAAAAAATTGAAATTAATATTTTACATATTTTAATATAATATTATGTTTTTAAATATTCACGATGGCAAAATGCTATAAGTACATTTTGATAATTATGCCTATGACTTCGTCGTGATCGATGATCGTAAATTTTAATTTTGTCCAAGTTATGGTGATCGATATAAATAATTGAATTACAAACAAACAATTAACAAACGAAAACAAAGAAGGACAATGAAAGTTTTAGGAAAAAGTAATATTTTGCAATTCAGAGCGAAGGATAAAAAATAAAATGAAAATTTTTGTGTTCACAAAAGAAAAAAGAAAAACATAATATTCACCTATAATTACTGTTGAAATAAATTCCAATTACGAGAATTTTTTTTTTTTTCTTTGAGATTAATCTTATTTTCGATTATTCCTTCCCCCTCCGCTCCCGCCATTCACCGCAAAGTAAAACTTTTCCGATCAAATGTCTGCTTTAATCGTTCGAGATGTGTGGCTTAATTGATAAACATCGTTTCTATCGGTCGGTGGATGGTGTTCAAAGTCATATCAGTCGGTAAAAAAATAGAAGTCAGAATTGCCGATAATCGGTATGGAAGAACCGAGTAGTAAATAGGTCGAGCTATGTAAAATCGAAATCTGGTCTTTGGCAGTCGCATTTCCAGCTGGTTAATTTGATAAATCAGAATCGAGACATTTTCATACTTGTATTTTGAGCCATTTACTTATTTCTTTTCCATTAATTAGTTTCAAAACATTACTGGGAATCAATTAGTTTTAAAACATTACTAGAATAATCGCTCGAAATCGCGTTAAATTATCAAAAGTCCCTTGCGATTGCTTAAAATCACTTGAAATCGTTTGAAATCGTTATTGAATCTTATTATAACCGAAAATTTCCTTGACTATATTTTTCTACTATAACGGAAATATTCAACGTCATATTTCGTAGATAATATAAAATATGATTAAATAAATGTAATAAGAATATAAAATAATTATAATAATCCAGCTAGTATAACCAGCGTCCAAAGAGGATAATAATTTCAGGGAATTGATTTCGGAAAAACTACGAATGCCATTTTAAGGGGGTATATACACCTTTAAATGGGTTGGATTTCTGAAAAATAATTTTCCTTTTCTTTTCAACTTGAAGACTCTGATAAAATTTAAAAAAATCATCACGTTTGGGGAGGGTTTGACCTTCATTATCCATATCTTACATCATGTATTACTTCCAGTCTAATAGTGGCTGCGGTGAAGACAGGAAAATACAAAATCACTCGGTTGCCGCAAAGATTCAGACCCAGCGTTGGACCGATCTTGGAATTTTTGGTTCTCAATTGTTCATAAGACATGCCTCTATCAGATGAACATAGAACTTTTTGATATTGCAAGAATTACTTGAGTTATTGAATTTTTTCGATTTTTTTCCTGAATTTGAACGAAAATTTTGCTTAATTTTCTAATATTACAACTAAAAATGGGTTTATCAAAAAGTTCTATGTTCATCTGATAGAGGCATGTCTTATGAACAGTTGAGAACCAAAAATTCCAAGATCGGTCCAACGCTGGGTCTGATTCTTTGCGGCAGTCGAGTGATTTTGTATTTTCCTGTCTCTAGCGCAGCCACTATTAGACTGGAAGTAATACATGATGTAAGATATGGATAATGAAGGTCAAACCCTCCCCATACATGATGATTTTTTTTTCATTTTATCAGAGTCTTCAAGTTGAAAAAAAAAGGAAAATTGTTTTTCAGAAATTCAACCCATTTAAAGGTGTATATACCCCCTTAATAATTTTTTAATTTACGATATCTCAGGCTGTGATTGATGAATCGATTTAAAATAATTTCTGGGCCATTTTGAATTTCGGAATTATGACGTCAGAAAATCTACTAAGCAAGTCGCCATCGACTTTGAATAAAGAAGAACAGATCAACAAACCCCACATTATCAATTCACATGAAGATATCTGCAATCTCTTTCAATCTGTTTTATCACCAATCCCAGACTGTCGTCGGTAGGATAGAGCGCGACTATCTATCCACATGTGTCTTACCAATCGCAGGCAACAAGCTACGCGCGTTAATCAACGATAATAATCTTCAACAGAATTCAGAATTCGTTATCGACAGTGGCGACTAAAACGCACGAAATTCTTTACCACCTAACAATAAATTTATTTCAAACGCAATTATAATTATTTACAAGTCGTTTTCCGCCTTCTCAAACTTGATATTATTATTATTATTATTAATATAATAATTTCCTATAATATTATATAATTTATTGTAACAATAATGAAAACGAAATAAACTATTTTATCAGCAATTTGAATAACATAATCGAGTCTTTATATTCCTAGTTGAAATAATCGTATGTACAATAAATGTTCGAAAAATGAAAAAAAGAAAGAAACAGTCGAACCCGTTCGAAGCGCTTCCGAGGTTCTCGCGCCGTCCGCTCAAAGCTTAGTGTCGTTGTTCTCCGTGCGTTGACCGAGCGATATGAAACCGCAATGTTTCCTCTCTGAAGTAAGTATCCGCGTCTCGGTTAGTGTCTCGGTAAGTCTCGGGTCCTAAAAATCGTAGCCGAAGCGAAGCGGGGTCGTAGCTTGGATCAGTCAGTGAAGTTAAATCAGTAATAATCGTAACGGTGTATAGTAATGAAATGACCGAGTTTAAACGCGAGAACGCGGTTTACACCGCGTCGTATTCGTCAACGACGATATCGTCGAAATTCATTAAAATAATTCTCGTTATTTAGAACCCATCGATGTTCGTCTTACGCGTCGGTAGGTAGCTAGCCCAGCTACACACACACATACATACCTACGGGGTCCGTCCGAGTGGAGTTAGTGCCCCATCTATCTATCTCTCTCTATCTAACTTTTTTTTTTTGTTCTCTCTAGTTAACAGTGAAGTGTAACAAATGAATGAAGAAAGGAAAGCACACACCTAAATGATGAAAAGTTAAAGATTTAAAAACAAGTGAAGAATAATATTAAACGGAAGTGGAACATCTGTGTAAGAATTTAACAACCATCGATATTAAAAAATACGAGAAAAGCAACACACACATAGATACGTGCATTGGTATGAGAGGGCTCACTGTGTACTGTTTTAATAAATCGTTTTATATCATGTGAAAATTGTATACATAATACAACTAACTAATGTAGTTAGAAATTGGAAAACTGTAAAAAATGTGCGCGATTTACGGTGGTCAAGTGACGTAAGGCGTGCTACAATCACGGTAGCACGTTTATACAGATAATTATAAGATATATGTATACATATATAGGTGAGGGGCTGCTACTGGGTGGCGGATCGAAGTAAGAATATATACACCTACATTCGAATGATAGAAAAGTGTGAAAAAATCGAAGAAAAAGAAGAAGTGTATGAAATTGCTGACAAGTAGCAAAGAGGATAAAACTAAGAGAAAGAAAGAAGGAAAGAAAGGAGGAAGAAAAAAAAAAGCAGAAACGGGTTACGTCAAGATGTCGGCGGGGCAGGGTAGCCGTAGTCGAACGGTTCACATAAGTTCTATATTTCAAAAGATCCAGGGTCGTTTTACAGACGCTATGATGACGCCGCCAAAGTTATCGACTGACAAACGAATGTTAGATAAGACGTGGAAGTTGATGGACAAGGTGGTTAAATTGTGCCAACATTCTAGAATGAATTTAAAAAATTCACCACCATTCATATTGGACATACTACCCGATACCTATCAGCGTTTAAGATTGATATACAGTAAATACGACGACAAAATGCACTCGTTACACAACAACGAACATTTTTCTGTATTCATTAATAATTTAATGAGAAAGTGCAAACAGGCTATTAAACTTTTCAAAGAAGGAAAGGAGAAGATGTTTGACGAGGCTTCGCACTACAGAAGAAATTTAACTAAACTTAGCCTCGTATTTAGCCACATGCTTTCAGAACTTAAGGCCATATTTCCTAACGGACTTTTTGCCGGTGATCAATTTCGTATCACTAAATCAGACGCTGCTGAATTTTGGAAGGATCGATTCGGCAACAAGTACGATTATTTTTATTAATCATTCTTAGCATTGTAGAATTAACATATTCGATCATTGAACCCTCTCTCTCTCTCTCTATCTCTATCTATCATACATAATATAGTCTTGGATTCTCACCTGTATGAAGTTTTCGCCCGACAGTCTTCCACCTCTTTCTTTTTCTATTCAACCACGAAGTATAGAAAAAGACAGAAGATTGCAGTGCCAAATTCATATCGGTTAGAATCAAACACGCTAAGCGCGTAGATATAACGTGAGGTACTGTACGTATCGTATCGTGTTCGATCGCCGTCTAACAGAAGAATTTAGTACTAAATACAAGATTAAACAAAACAAAACATCTTCGCTAATTTATTGTTTTTATTATTTTTCTTATTTTCTTATCATTTCTTTTTTATTATAATAGGGAAACTAACGCCAATCTAATATCAGAAGAAAGAAAGTAAGAAAGAAAGAAAGAAAAATAATAATTGCGGAAAATGATGAAATTTCAAATCGTTACGAGAAATTCTTATCTTTTATTAAAATATACTATACATACGTATACTTTGCATATACCCAATGCGAAAAAAGGAGCGAAAGGATATGATATATTGATGAATAGAAAAGAAAAAATTCTCTTTACTGGCATATATGTACACATAAAAATATAGTAGATTTTACAGTTCATTTCGAAAGCGGTATAACACACACTGCACTCGCTGCCTATAGGTTTGTGGTTGCGATTTTACCGCGATTTGAAAAAAGGAAAAGCACGAGCTATGATAAAGTGTTATTAAATTGTCGTCAATTTAGCGAAGAAGGTTTTACAATATTTTATAAGTATTAATTAAAACCAAACCAACCGCCGGTGCGGTTCGGTCTCGTGGCTGAATGCTGCTTCCGGTTTCAGGTCCATTTTTTATATTCATTTTTATCACAGTATATCATAAAACCGCAGCCTCAAAACGTGCCTATGAAAGAAAAAAAGAAAAATAAAGTAAGAAATCATATGTATATATGTATACAGGGTGATTCAGGCTTCGCGAGCCATATTTAGAGGTTAGAATCCCAGCGAGAATCTAAGACTAATTTTCCTTTACCGAAAATTCGAGGGACCGTGAGTTTCCGAGCTACGAAAGATCGTAGTCGTCCAATCGCAGAGCGTATAGACCACATAGACGGGACACTGCGCAATTCGCGCACATGGCCGGCGCTGTCAGCGTCACATATAAGTCTCCGTGATTGGTCAACTAGGATCTTTCGTAGCTCTGAAACGATCGGTCCCTCGAATTTTTGTTTCAGGAAATTTAGTCTTAGAATTTCAGGAGGAATCTACCCTCCTAATATGTCCAGTTCAACCTGAATCACCCTGTATATCTATGTGCGTTTACTTTCCGCCGATTCAGCGCGATATAGTTGACAAGTAGCCATGTATTAAGTATAGATAAAGACTATAATCAGCTACCCATATATATATATATGTATATTACAATATACTATGTATTTTATGCGCATGCGAGCATGCGTGTGTGTGTGTGTGCAACTATTATAACACCATATAGGCTGACAATGAGCTCATATGATGTCAGAGCGTCAAAAGCATCGAGGCGCATAAGGAATGAAATGATTTCATTTTTTTTTCCTTTCTCTCAAATTTCGAAGAATACGAATCTTCAATCTACCATATGCGCAATCATACTCGAAACAAAGAGAAACAGTAAAAGGGAAACTGTGAAAACGCAGAAAAAAAAGTAATATACACGAACACTCCTCACTTTCCTCATATATGTCCTCACATATATTATACATACATTTATTATACAAAAATTGCGTCAACTATATAATTAATTCGGATGTGTGCAGCGGTGCGATGGGGTGGGGTAGGTCTATTTTCGTATAATTGTACGTTACATTATATAGGTATACACACATGCGTTTATAAGTAAAAAGATAATAATAATAATAATAATAATAATAATAACAGTAATAATAGTCATACATGTATTAGTTTGATGAGAATGAGACTAATTAACAAAACGAAATTGAGGAAGAATATAAGAATGAGAGAAGAAGTTTAGTTTTAAGCTGACAATAAGCTATGTGTGCAGCAGTATATATAGCGAGCTTAATTATAACCACGAAACCCTATGCTCACAACGGAAGCCACTCTGAATTAATTCACACATGCGTATACAAGCGTGCATAACAAAAAGATAAATATATGTACAAGATGATTCGGGTTGAGCGGTGGGCCATTGATAATTAGAAGGCAAATTCCTCGTGAAATTCTAAGACTAAATTTCCTTTACCAAAAATTCGAGGGACCGATAGTTTCCGAGCTACGGAAGATCTTGGTCGACCAATCGCGGAACTTATAGATGGCGCTGACGCGGACGGCCGTGAGTGTGGGTTGCGCGGTGGCTCCGTCTATGCATGCGACCCACACGCTCCGCGATTGGTCAACTAAGATGTTCCGTACCTCGGAAACTATCGGTCCCTCGTATTTTCGGCAAAGGAAATTTAGGCTTAGATTAACGCGGGGAATCTACCCTTGAAATATAACGCGTTAAATCTAAATTAGGCTGTATAATTGACATGGGTATGTAGCACATGTACACCTCTATACCGACGAGTAGAGTCTGCTGCAATGATGGACCATTACGATTATTGGTATCCGACGACGACTCCGCAGCTTCCGTTAAACGATCCCCGTCAACTTCCGGTCTATTTTAAAATCGTCGTCGTTGTATAGTAGCGCGACGCCGTCACCGTAGCTACCTATATACGTACGATCCTCCGTTGCAACGCTGTGTATAATATAAATCTGTCCCCATCATCACATATACATACACTATACACATATATACGTATGATTGTCTTTACTTTTCTTCTCTTCTCTAAATTAATTACCTAATTAATAAATGAATGACGCAAAAAAAAAAGAGAAGAAAAAAGAAAAACACTTTTATAATAAATTTTATGATATACATACATATATTAACGACATTAACGTTGTATGTCGCCTACATAGCCCGTCACCCAACCCTATAATATAAACGGCGTAAGTGACGTCACGCGGCGACCGCATTTGTCTTCCGTTTTAATGTTTTAATCATGGCGTCCTCCCCCCCTCCCTCGGCCTCAACCTCATCCACTTCATCATCATCATCATCATCATCATCATCATCATCCTCTTTCACAAGCACCTTTTCATCTTCCTTTCTGATCGTGAGTGAACGGACAGACGGAAGAACGAACGAACGAATGTAGGGCTTTTTTCGAGCCAACTGCTGCGGCAGGCTATTGCACTTGTCGCAGTGTCAATTTTCTACATACTACTATGTATACATATATTTACGGTACTATACCGATACAGGACCCTCAAAATATGGCTCGCTCAACCTGAATCACTCTGTATAGTATAATACATATATATAATATATAATATACATTATATACAGATTTATGTTTGTCGAGGTGACACGGTGAGGTTTATCTGCTCTTTCCTCCTCTCTCTCTCTCTCTCTCCCTCTCTCTCTCCCTTCCAATCTCGTTTAGCCCACATCCGGATGCGAGCCCGTAACCGGAAGGAAGGCAAATGACGTCATGATTAAACCGAATCAAGTAACACGTGACTATCGCCCATGTATTATATACATATATACATGTATACACATACACATATACATATATTTAATATATCTCCAGTCTGGATGACTGGATGCATGACAGACCTCTGGTGGTTTCTTGGTTGATGGTTGATAAAACGAATTCTCCTTATTCCAATTTTTCTTCATAAAGAAGAATAGGGAACAAATAAAGAGGATAAAATAACATAACTGGGAATAAACACTGGGGTCGTGTCGTTGTTTGAAATCTGTATACGAATTGTTCATCAATCCGTCTTCAAAAAAAAAAAAAAAGAAAGAAAAAAAATCCTTTCCATTTCAAATAGATACGAGAAAAATTTTGCATAATTTATCTAGGTATGTGATACATGTAGACGATTAGTAGAAATGAGATGCGTGGGCGAGGTCAGGATGTTATAACGTGCATATACTTAATATATATATACAATGTATACCGTGGGGGTTGGTGGTAGGGGTAGGGTACGGTCAAGTTTAAATTATACACACATATAGATATCGCGCGTAGTATAGCAAGATTCTAAGTATGTATCTGCGGCATATCCGCGATTCACGCGAGCTTTAGACCGGAAATGATTCACGGTCAGTCTCCTCCCCCCTCCCCCTCCTCCACCTCTTCCTCTTCCTCCTACTCCTACTCCTACTTTTAGTTTTCCGCTATCTATCGCCGCACCGTGCGGGACCCGCCGCTTTGAAGAATTGGAAGCGCCGCCGTTTTCAACCAAGCGCGCAATGCGCGCGCTCGATATCCGTTCGTGTTTGTCATCACGTTGCGAGAATCGTTATCGCGCCACCATCGTAAAAGCGTTATTTCAACACGCACACATTTATATATATATATATATATATATATATATACATATATATTCAATGTATCGATATACGTTATATAATAAACATCCAGTTTGTCTATGTTGTTGTTTTCAAAATTTTTATAAAAAAACCAACAACAAAAACAACTATACGAAAATAAAACGGAACAACGATCGAACGTTTTACGCGTTATTGATGTTTTTTATTTTTTTAATCTTTTTTTTCCGCCTCAATATCTTGTAAGCCAAAAAACATAAAGGGCGATGCCTGCCTGGTGTCGAGAATATCGCCCCGCGCTGCCTGCTTACTTGCTTGCCTGCTTGCTTGCTTGCTGGCTGGCTGGTCGGTCGGTCGGTTGGTTGTAGGCGCGCAGTTTGCGCGGAATAAGCATGAATTCTATGAATGGAGGCGGCACCGGATCAGCCGACAAGCAAGGACGACTAATTATAGCGCTAGTATCTCTTACGTCGGGCTTACGTAGGTATGTGTATCGTATATGTACATACAGACACACACACACATACATACATACATACATACATACATACATACATACATACATACATACATGCAGTGTTAAAAGAAGAGGAGTATAAGTAACTATATAGTATGCGCGGGGGTATCGAGGAGGGAGGGGAGGGGAATCCGGCCGGGCCAAATATACACATACATGCATACATACATACGTGTACATTGTATAGTATACAGTGATATACATCCAATGTAACGGTGAATATAAACTTGACATATATATTGTACACATAGTATTTTATTCTTCCTGCGAAAAAATACGTACTATATATTGTATGTGTGCAAGATATCGTATAGGTGTGCGAGATACCTGCGATATTGTTCATTGTTATTGTACAGGGTAATTCAGACTTAGTAGACGATATTTTGAGGGTAGATTCCGAGCGATAATCCAAGACTAAATTTCCTTTACCAAAAATTCGTGGTAACGATAGTTTCCGAGCTACGTAAGATCTTAGTCGACCAATCGCGGAGCGTATAGGCAGCATGGACGGGGCACTGCGCAACTCACACTCACGGCCCGCCCCGTTTGCGTCACCTACAAGTTACGCGATTGGTTAATCTTTCGTAGCTCGGAAACTATCGGTACCACAAATTTTTGGTAAAGGAAATTCAGTCTTAGAATATCGCGGGGAATCTATCATCGAAATATCGCACTTCTTGTTTCTGAATCACCCTGTATGTTGATAGGATGAGGACGCGGGGATTATAATGCAACAGACAGCGAATGTATTATACTGACGCGGCGGTTAATCGATATCTATATGATACCTATATCCACGTATAGGTACATGTGTCTGCTACATACATCTGGATAACGCGTGCTGGGTGTATGGGAAAGCAGTATTTCATTGATTCAGTTTCGTACAGCCATTGATAATACGGTTCATGCGAGATAGTAACTCACTCGGAGTTTCGTGAAATTATATGCAGCGTAGATTTTTTTGGCCAATCGTTAGTTGTATCGAAAAATTGTTCGCACAAAAAAGACGCGATTTTTGGATTTCTACAAAATTCGTTGTAAGCATTTTTTCGAAAAGTTAGCGCGGCGGCAGATATAATTACGAAAAATACACACCAGCCGATCAATTTCTTCATGCATTTTCGATTTCTGTACAAACCGTTACTTTTGTCGAAAAGTTCGATAGGACATGAAAGACGCGGGTAATCAAGTTCTACAATAATTGTTCGAAGCACTTTGCCAAATAGTTGATGGATTCCGAGATAATCCCGAAAAAGAACAAAAGCCTCTCGAATCCATCAACCATATCACCCGATTGATGCAGCCTCGATTTCTATCCAAACCATTCGTTTTGTGGAAAACTTGTTCAGACATAAAAGTCGCGGCTAGTTGAGTTCTAGAACTTTTGTTTCAAGTAATTTTGAAAATAGTCAACGGTACCGATACAATTCCAAAAAGAAACAAAAAAAAAAAGACAAATCAGACCTTGTTCATTGTTTCCGACCCCGCGCGGCAACAGGCTTTCGTCTATCTCTTTAAACTCTATTTCCCCGTTCTAAATTTATACCAGCAGAGGATAACAATAATATACAAATCCAATAGTCAATGCTCTCTTTTGCTATACATATAATCGCATCCTCCGTATCCCACCTCGCGGTTTCTGCGTAAATCTCATTCAAGCCCACCTTGTTCATAGCAACAACGCGGGCTTCATATTTCAGTACATGTTATATAGCTGCAGCAGTCGTCTGCACCAGTAGGTCATTGAGTTTGCCATCGAGGTGAGCCTCTCGGTTGAGGTGAGGTGAGGTGAGGTTGGTCGAGACGGTGCAGCTGACGTGGGAAAATACTTCCGTTACTGGAATGAGAAAAAGAAAAAGAAAAAAAAAGAATAAGAGAATGAGGAGGAGGTGGTGGAGAAGGATGCATAAAGATCGTTCAATACTTGAACGAGTGAAAAACATCATCGCGTCTAGACGATTAAAAAACATGCAATTATTGCAATTCCCAATAAACTGCAATCTGAAAAGAATCATCATTCAATTGTTTTTTTTTTTTTTTTATTATTTGGGTTCTCGGAATTGAACGACATGTATCCCCCCCCCCCCCCCCCCCCCCGAAAAAAAACGAAAAAAAAAAAACGTATGACCACAGACGTCATCTTACCTCTCGCTATCTACATTTCGTATGAATGATTACGATACGGATTTACGTTTTAATTCGCGTATATCTCGCCCACGACATCAAAGCTTGCCCGAATTTCCTCCTATATAATATACCAAATATCGTTATTAATCTTATCAATATACGTCCTGCATTCCGTATCTTATCCCTCCTCAGAATTAGGGAAGTAAAATATATTGTACACGTACTCGTTCATGCCCTGGGCTTCAAAAAAGAATATCCGAAAACGATGTCTAAGTCGTAGTTTTTTTTTTATTTCTTTTTTTTTTTTTTGTTACTTTATTCATTTCGTCATCAAAACGTATCAGGGTGCAGACAAAACGATAACATTGAACCGTTATTATAACATGTGTAAATAAATCGCGTAATCATCGTCATGGACATAATGCTGCAGATTTCCGATCGTTCAAAAGTATTTCTCAAGGTGTGATGTCAGCTTGCTCGGATCTACGTTGGGTCCGTGTCTCTCGACGACTTTTCCCTCCTTGTCTACGATGAATTTTGTGAAATTCCACTTTATGAAACTACCCAAAAGCCCTCCCTGCTTGTGTTTCAAATATTTCCAAAGCGGATGTGCCCCGTCACCGTTGACGTCGATCTTTTCGAACAGGTCGAATTTCACCTGTGAATCATACGAACACCATAGAAATAGATCTCTTTTCTCGTCATTTTGCACAATTTTTTATTCCGTACTTTTACTCTGTCTGCAAAACTGCAGATTTCATCACTACCGCCTGGCTCTTGTCCGTTGAATTGGTTGCACGGAAAAGCCAGTATGCTCAGACCTTGGGGAATGCAAGAAATATGCAATTTTTATTAAAAATTTCGTTAAATTTTTGGCGATATATCCAGATCATCCCATAGACATTAAAAAAAAAACATATTTACCCTTAGATTCGCTGTACTGATCGAACAGCTCGTTTAATTCCTTGTAATTTGTTGCCGTTAAACCACATTTTGAAGCAACGTTAACTATCAGAAGCACTCTGCCGGCGTATCTGAATGAAATTCATGCGTTTGATCAGAGTTCGAAATTACATAAGACATTGACGTTCCTGCGAATGATGGAATACGATAATTTAGTAAAATGAGAAGATGTTTACTTAGACAGAGGAACCTCTTCCCCCTTTATCGACGTCGCTGTGAAATCGTGCACCGACTTCGCCGCCTTGTAGTCAGGATTCGTAGTCATCTGTAAAAGTATCGGAATTTGTTCGATCATACGGCATCAAAACTCGAGAAATTAACGTTCTCATCTTCATTTGAATGAATTTTAGTTTCGCGGGCTTTTCGAATTCGAATTTCGCGCCAATTCGAAACCAGCATGGAGCGAGTCTCAAGGGCGGTACTGTTGCGTAATTGGTCGAATGAGTCGGCTAGTTTGCTATAAGAGATCAGTAGAGTTCGTGGGATAAATAAATAGCTGCAGACTCACGGTGATGCGACATCTGTTTAAGATCATAGTTCACGCTCGGTGTATTTTTATTGCGTTCTAAATTTGAATTTTATACACTCACAGGTTTTATTATTGGTAAGAAAGAAATAAAAACCGTTAGATGAATTTTTCTGGTCTTTTGAATTCAAGCCCTTCTCATTCTGACGATTTACGAAACACAACGCGCAGGTCTCCGAAGTCGAATCTCCTATCTTACGCAAGTCATACCTTAAACTCCGTCGTTTAGTTCCCTTCACCGTCGATGCTGCAGCCGCGCTTTGTCAATGACATATGACAACTGTGCCTCACGTTTCTCTATTTAATATCTTATCGGTTTGACCGAACCCCGCGCCGCGCCGCAGCACGGCGCATGCGCGAATCAACATCGCTGTTCTATTCGTCGATTACAGACTCGTCTAGCCACCCGATTGGCCAGTTGCGGAGAATGTAATCATATCGTAATAGCAGGGTTCCGATCTGCCTCGTATCGACCAGCGATTTCGATCCCGTGGAACTGCGACGCCATCAATTATTCAAAAATCTCTTTCGTTGCATGTTTCATGCCGATTTAGGAAGAGGAGAATGAGTAGGATAATGCGGAATTCGTCGATTGAGAAAGTATCTCTCGTTATCTTGATGGAAATCTCGGAAAATCGAAGACTCAGAAAGATTTGAAATTTCATTCATAGGTGTCTTTGTTTTTTTCCTAATCTCATTCGATTAGTAGACAAATCTTGTGTTCTATATGTCATCGTCTTGTATAACACTGATGATTCATCCGCGATCTGAGAGATTAGTATTATATGCATCTAGTCCGGCTATATACAGAGCGATTCTCTTGAAAGTAACGCGCCTGAAAGGTAGGCAAACGCGAGACGCCTGCAGCATTGAGCTGAGCAGCTCGAACATCGACGATTGGATTTTACTTATTACGTGGGAAATAAAACCCAATCGTCGATGTTTGAGCTGCTCGTTGCAGCCGTTTCCGCGCTTGACTAACTTTCAGGCGCGTTTATACTCTCCAGAGAATCGCTCTGTATACGTGCGATTAATCTCTAACAGCCTTGTCATCGTTACAATCCCCAAATAATGCCGGTATTCAAGACGCTATAACTCGATGGAAGGTCGTCGAATATTTTTTTCAAAAAACGCGTTATGAAGCTTGGAACTTGAACTTAAAAATCGTTCTTTTGAAATTCGTCTACAATCATTTTTCAATCAGTTGCGAAGGTTCGAATGAACAGTTGCGAAACGAACGGGAAAATACGATTTTTCAAACTATTGTAGGGTGTAGAAAGAAAAAACGAAAAAAAATTTCCAAGACAGTGATATTGAAGCTTGAAGATCCCTCTTTGGAATGCTAGCCTTTTCCATTTTTCTATGACTTTTTTTCCACCGATAGTTATTCAATCTTCAGTAACGTCACTCGTAACTTTTATCCTACATACGAGTGACGTGATTGAAGATTGAATAACCCGGTGAACAAAAATCGGAAAAAAATTTACAAATCAGCATTTTGTAGAGAAGACTTAAAGCTCGAAGATCACTGTCCTAGAAATTTTCTGCGAATTTTTTTTTTTTTTTTTATGTCAGATCACAGAAACGTTTGAAAATTTTATTTTTCCATACGTCTCGCAACTCCTTATTCAAGCCTGCACAACTCTGTGAAGAATGATTGTAGACAAATTTCGAAATTACTATCTCAAAGCTTGAATTTCCAGCGCCAAAATCACTTTTTTGAAAACCAATTTCGAACGTGCTTCATCATGTTTCAAATTAGCTGTGATTCTTCCTCCTCTTCCTTTTCCGAAATCAAAGAACAATGCTTGTAGCATTTTTCATTGGAATGGAATGAGTGTATCTTCTTTCGCACTGGGATTAGAAAACACTCATTACACTCCGTCTATCTCAATGCAAAAACGCTATTAGCTGTTCCTCGCGAGCATCAAGATTACAAAGAAGATGATAGAGGTAGAAAAAAGGGCACAGAAAGCCTCTTTGTTCTCACATAAACACACATGATACTGTTATAGCTATTGAAAAAGAAACTTTATGAAACGATCTCTATTAGTATCAGAATATCACCAGGATATCAATTTCCATCTATATTTGCAGCACGCTTGTACCCTGGAAAGTATTCAGACACGAGTTGAACCAGGTTCACTCTATCAGCTCTGGACTAGAAGCAATGGCACTAAAATCTACGATAGATCTCACCTGTAACGACTACATTTCGAATTTTGAATTCGATGTATTCACTAGGTGAGTGTGAAGATGAAGGTGGTATTAGATACTGCACTGACCAGGAGAGTATCGCACCTCCGGTTCATCGATCTTGACCAAACTTGTAGGGGTGTTTCCTTGAGCCAAAATATCAAGTACCTGCTGAATAACTCTCCGGAATGGGCCCCTACTCTATCAATTCACTTGAATGTCAAGATCGACCAACCAGAGGTGCGATATTCTCCTAGTGAGTGGATCAGATGAAAAAATAGTTGGGAAATTAAAGTTGGTTTATTCGTCGCACAGATTATTTCAGCCTTGGTCAACGCTGCTACAAAATTGGAAAACACTGGCGGTAACGCATCCCGGCTACGTCGCATTCCTCACATACGACGAGGTCAAATTCAGACTCCAAAAATACTGTATAACTAAGCCTGGGAGTTACGTGTTTCGACTTAGCTGTACGAGGCTTGGCCAGTGGGCTATTGGATACGTTACTTCAGATGGTGACATCCTTCAGACCATACCTCACAACAAAAGCCTCATACAAGCTCTTCTTGACGGATACCGGGAAGGCTTGTAAGTGACATAATCAAACGACTTTGAAATTTCCCTATTCCCCTGTCATCGTTCCCCTCTTTTTGTAGTTTTTGAGTAAGTGAAATTGATTTTTCCAGTTATTTATACCCCGACGGTCGAAACCTTAATCCAGACTTGACGTGGGCGGTTCAACCGACTCCTGAAGAGCACATAAAAGTGACCGCCGAACAGTACGAACTGTACTGTGAGATGGGCAGCACGTTTCAACTCTGTAAGATTTGCGCTGAACATGACAAAGACGTCAGGATTGAACCGTGCGGACATCTACTCTGCACTCCGTGCCTAACAGCGTGGCAGGTAGCAGTGCCTAAATCCATATCCATATCTATGCCATAACTAGTTTGATGAAAAAATATCGACCATCTTTTATCCGTTGAGCAGGAGAAGCGGGAGAAAAACGATCGACTGACATTAAGAAGTAATGAGAATTCTTTATTCCAGGATTCCGAGGGTCAAGGATGTCCGTTTTGTCGGGCGGAGATCAAAGGCACTGAACAAATAGTCGTGGATCCATTCGATCCGCGCAGAACCCATCGGCCAGGAGCGCACTCCGCTTCTGTTAGCAACGCTTCTACACCGACGCGGGACCTCGACCCAGACAACGAGGTATCCGACTAGGAGTACCACCTCCCAAGTTATTAATAACGCGTTGCTATTTCGACGTACGATTAAAAAACTGAATAAATTAAATGAAATGAAAAGAAACAAAGCTTAAAGAAAAGAAAAGAAAAGAAAAGAAAAGAGGCCTTGATATTCAAATTTAGAATTAATTTAATCATACCACACTTGTCATTTGTATTCGTCTCGCTCTTTATTATTACATCACATATTAACACGCTACGTTAATCCACCCTGGATTTACACCTTATAATTCTAATCTACAGTTAGAATATTTATCACCTTTTGTATTTGTCTTCCAAATTTTAGTCCGCAGAATTTAGGGCGTTAATCCGGGTGGATAATCGTCAGATGCATCCCAAGCTGTTTGTCATTGGCTTAATGTCTGCGCTCGCGCCATCGCATATATATATATCACTTTTGCGTATTTTATTTCGTTGATAATTCAATAATCCAATAATTCAATAATTCATTCCATCGTTTAGCACTTAGATCAATTACCCGCCCGTTTACTATTCGTTGTAAGTTTAACGACTCGAATAACTAACTAACGGGTTCACCCTACGATTTGGATAATCGACGTTGGAATTTGTCGTAGAATTTAATAGACGATTATCATACGCACAATGCATAATATTATAAGGGTAAAAAGCGCAAAGAGATACAAATCAAAGATATATTTATATGATATATTCTTCGACGAGATACAATCACATATATTTTACCCCGTTTAGGGGATGCGCGGTTCTTGGTGTATAGAAATATATCTAGATCCGATCTCACACCGTACCCTCATACTTTATCATCGTTTCAGAGTAGGGCGTGGGGATGTATCGATGCTTCTATACTCCAAGGCGCGTATAAACTTTTAATATTTCCCTCGAATCGTGAGACGAGGAATAATTAATTCAATATAATAACATAGACGATTATATTATACATATATATACTCTAATAACTTATGAAATATCAAATAAGTATTACTACTATACTAGGATCAGACGAAAAATTATTTCAAATAAGATACATGAAAATTTTATTCATTTCTTTTATATACACCTGTTTTTTTTTTTTTTTTTTTTTTTTTAAGCCCAGTCTTAATTCTCGGTAGAATTATAATGATAACGCACCGCATACCCCGCATTCTTTTTATATATTCTATATATATTTTTATCCCAGTTCTCAGATCTATGTCTTCGAGAGTAAGACGTAGAGTACAATAACATATGCGCTTATTTATTTATTGTACAAATAAATTATGGGAGCGAGAATCAAAGCGAACATAATGAGATTGAGAAAAACCTAGTTTATTAATATTCCATGATATCAATTGGGAAAATTAATGGTCGATATCAGAGACGGGATACTCTCGCAAGCTAAAAAAATATTCAAGCTAATAATCTAGAGACGGGATATTCAGAGTAGAAAGAATGGTGAAAAATGATTGAGTAAAGTTTACGAGTACAAACTACAAAGCGTTACAGATTCTTCATTTTTTATACGATTTTCTATTTTCATCGACTGATTCAATCGATGATTAAATCTCTTCGATCACACTGTGAAAAGTTTTTCTTCAAAACTCTCTTATACGAGTAAAAAATTCGATTTGTCTACGACCTGTAATAACCGAGCGCATTTATTTGATCCATACGGATACCTACCGTCGCATTTTTCACTCGGACAAAATCGGTTTTTGAAAAACTTTCGCCAGTTGATTCGGAGATATATTATCACCGAGTGAATCGATCCATGAAATTTCTAAGTCGTATAAAAGTTAAAGAATTTCTACTACGTTCTATACTTCGTAGTTGTAAACCTTTTTCTATCGTTCTTCACGATTGTTTCTATTCTCAAGATTCCATCACCGGATTACAAGCTTTCATATCTTCTCAGTTAGCAATAGTATCCCTTCCCCGATATCAGAACCCGTTAAGCTTTATATTATAATTATTTGTACAATGAATCTGCGCCTCCGCTTAAATATTTATCGATTTAAAATATCGATGATTATTCCAGTGTACTTTTTTTTTTTCTTTCTTTCTGTCTATTTTTTTCTTCTTTCTCCTCATCTCTCTCTCTCTCTCTCTCTCTCTCTCTCTCCTTTTCTACTTTATTAATTATGTTTGTAAAATATTAGGTATTTTGAAATGAATTTTTTAAATAAAATTATATTATAATTATTACATATATATATAGAAGTATATATCTATGCACCTTCGAATAATATTTTGCGCTGCCTTTTTTTTTTCATTTTTTTTTATTTTTTTATTTTTATTCATTGATTATTTATTTTCACAAGCCTTGTAAAAGCGTATTTTAGACCGTACGTAGTCCAGCCTGGCAGGAGAGAGATACTGCGATATACCCTATTACCTTGATCAGTGATGTTTTATATCTACTGTATATTCCCGCATGAAGTTCTTCTTTTTTATTTTATTTTATTTAATTTTTTTTATTGAATTTTGACTTTTAATTTAATTTATTGTGTTGTCTGCTGGGTCCCTGCAAATGCTCTGCCCGCTGCATGAAACATGAAAAAAAAAAAACTAATTGGGAATGTACGTACTTAAAAGTCTGCAAGATTTTTAAACGAAATTGAGGTAAGTGGTCTAAATCGCATTATGAAGGACCTAGCTTATGTATAGCTTATTTCAATGTAATTATATATACATATCACAGACAACACGTTACGGGACCGAAGTCGTTAAGGAGAAATTTACCTACGCTAGATCTTATCGAGCATCAAAGTTGCTTAGAGTATTTCTTTTCCATGATAAATATCGTCTTTTGCTACAAAACATGTCTAAAAGTTATCTGAAACGTGTATTTTCCCTAACGATTGCCCTCGCCAGGATTAATATATTTTTAAAACGAATTTTTTTTTTATCAATTTGACTGAAATCGGAGATCCAGAAGTCGTCTACTCCAAAACATGATCGGAACATATATTTTTTGTAAAGATTACCTCATGTTACGAAAATATACATTAAAAATATCTGTACAAGTAATATTTTCCTTAAAAAATGTCTTCTGAGACAAGAATAGATGTCTCAAAGTCGTCTTTTGATCGAAAACATATACAAAAATTGTCTTAAACACATGTTTAGGTCCAGAACATGTCTTAAAGTCTATTTGAACAGATATTTGTGCAATAAATTCCTGCAAAATACATCAAAAAGTCGTCTTTTTCCATAATATTACCCTCTTCAAGAAAAATAAACGTCTTGTTATAAAAGTTTTACTCCATAACATGTCCGAAACGTAGTTTTCTGGTCCAAAACATGTTTCAAACGTAGTTTTCTGGTTCAAAACATGTTTCAAACGTAGTTTTCTGGTCCTAAACATGTTTCAAACGTAGTTTTCTGGTCCTAAACATGTTTCAAACGTAAATTTCTGGTTCAAAACATGTTCAACACATAATTTCTTAGTCCTGAACATGTCCAAAAATTATCATACCCACAAGTTTTGCTTCTGGAATCAAAATCTTATGTTAAAACAGAGATATTGTCCTTCTGTATGAGAAACATTAATCCCGAATGGGTCTTAACGACTGAAATATGTCCTCCGTACGACTTCTGTCCTCGATAATGTTGTCTGGTTGATAAACCATCAAGCGTTCATTCCTGTACTTAGTGAAAACCTTGATTATAAAAATTAAAAACAGCTTTATTTAGCTTTATCGTTTGACCTTGCGCAGCAACGTGTGTATTAGTCTACCACTTTACAGAAAAAAAAGAAAAAAAAAAAAAACAGCAACAAAATTTGAAAATATATAACTGCAGAGGCTATGCAGAGATCCATTCGCGCTTACGTGTCCTGTTTTCTTTTTATCTCGCTTTTTATTCAATATTAGTATGTTTTTTTGATTCCTTTATTTTGTTCATTTGCTTCGCTGTTCGTCTCATCTCATTATACCATATCGATCGTTAAATTTTAAACAACAATAATCTCATCCAAGTACAAACGACTATTTTACACACTAATATCATTGATCATCGGTCGATGCTTGGTATTATTTTTTCTTATTAAAAATTGACGATCGATTATTTCTTATCTTACCAAACTTTATATAACGGCAATCGCAATTCCCCCCGACTTTAATATAGTTAAAATATTTTTAGGACATAATGGAGATTTGCAACGGTAACTGCGGCATGATGTACGACGAGTCTGACGACGACGACGACTTCAGTTCTATGGGCTCTCCTTTACCACCAAGAAGGGCTGTTCCAAGCCCACCTTTACCACCTAGAAGACCTTCACCGTCACCAACACCAAACAATCACAGTAGAAATAGCCGTCACTTAACAGTCCCTAAAGAAAATGCTCCGCCACCTCCGTTCGTCACCGTTCTTACGCTAAGCGAAAGCCAACAGAACAACAAAGGTGGGTACTTAATTATCGGCGCCAGAAATCATCTGCAAATAGTTCATCAGCTCTGAAATCTATATATCGAAATCGGTCTGCAGATGGTGAAGATCGAGATTTCTCATCATCAAATTCACAATCGTCTTCTTTATTATTCCTTAGCGAATACAGAAGCGAGGTACGACATGCTGCACCGAGCTTCTTCTCCGTCTCCCATACCCCCAGCAATAATAAGGCCACACGCTCGGGCTTATCGAGCGCCGCCAGCATTGCCTGAAAAATCTAGTCGGCATACGTCTCTAGCAGTGCCTCCGGTTCCCCCGCCTTTGTCAGCTCCGCGTCCACCAAAGCCTGCTAAGGATTCCGGTGAGCAGTCGGATCACCAGTACGAGAATACGATCATAATTCCTGGGACTAGACAGCACGTCGTTAAAAATATTAATCAGGAAATGAACAGGGCAAGACTTTCCGCTTTTATGAGAGGGAGAGACGAGGCCGGAGGACCAATCGGAAAGACCGAAGCGGCCGCCTATGAAAATGTTAACGTTGAACATATCGCCAGACTTACTGCTCTTGGATTTTCACAAGACGCTGTTGTTAGAGCTCTTGGTATCACCAGAAACGATTTGGAAATGGCTTGCGATATTCTTCATGAATTTTCAACTAAATCATCTTGACCAGGAAATAGAATTAATTATACCAACGAACTTCTGTAGCAGTTTCAGAAAACCTTGTATACATTACATAGTACATACATACATTAGGTACCTTTTAAAATTAGATCAATTATCGAATCTTATTCAGTTCTTTTTCTAATATCGGTGTTCTAATGTCGAAAATCTTTGACGATACATGGGAGGTAGTATCGAAGTGGAAACAACAATACAGATAACATCCTGGTTTATCAATAATCGATGATGTTACTGTTGAAACATGGTCTGATATTGGTGAGAAGATATGAAAGCTGATAATCCGATGATGGAATCTGGAGAATAGAAAGAATCGTGAAGAACGATAGAAAAAGATTTACAACTACGAACTCTACAACGTGGTAAAAATTCTTCATCTTTTATACGATTTAGAAATTTCATTGATCGATTTACTCGGTGATAAAATATCTCCGAATCAACTGGCGAAAGTTTTTCAAAAACCGATTTTATCCGAGTGAAAAATGCGACGGTAGGTATCCGTATGGATCAAATAAATGCGCTCGGTTATTACAGGTCGTAGACAAATCGCATTTTTTACTCATATAAGAGCGTTTTGAAGAAAAACTTTTCCCAGTGTGATCGAAGAGATATTATCATCGATTAAATCAGTCGATGAAAATAGAAAATCGTATAAAAAATGAAGAATCTGTAACGCTTTGTAGTTTGTAACTCGTAAACTTTACTCAATCATTTTTCACCATTCTTTCTACTCTGAATATCCTGTCTCTAGATTATTAGCTTGAATATTTTTTTAGCTTGCGAGAGTATCCCGTCTCTGATATCGACTATTAATTTTCCACATCGAGATCATGGAGTATCGATAAAGTAGGGTTCTAGTTTATGTCATTGTCTATCCCTCCGCGACTATCCCTCAATCTAATGAACTCGTAACGAGTCGAATGACTAAAGTATTAACAGTTAATCTGCAATTTTTTATAATGGCAATGCAATTGTAACATCGGATTCAATAGTACTACTGCATATCCCTGTAAATGATAACAAGACTAATATATATATATTGTTAACTCTCGTCTTTTTTCACCTCGCAACAATACTAGTATATATATATATCGTGTATTTAGAATAACGAATGATCGATTCATATAAATTTGATTGATAAAAACAGAGAAGAGAAAAAGAAAAAGAAAAAGATGGATATATAGAGAATTGGGAGGAGGAGACCCGGAGACCGACGACTCACGTAATAACAATATAGTGTAGGTAATAATGAAAATTGCATGAAGTTTATATACTAGCATATATGTATATTATATTTATTTATTATTATGTATAAATGTATTAGAAATATATATATATTCTGAACGTGAAATGTGATATTTATGTTTATAAATAATAATAATAATTAAATAACGTACATTCTGTCATACTATTTATATAGTTTAATAATGTATAACGTAAATACAAATAGATAGTAACAGTAATAATATATGTATAGATAATGATCATATTATTTAGTTATCGAATAGATTAATTAACTATGATAGACGACGACGACTAATAGGTATACGTATAATGATGATGATAATATGTAATAGAAAAAATTTTTTCTTTCACAGTCGCAATGGAATTATTATTGAATGAATGAATCGTAGCGTAGTATCATCCGGATTTTATGAGAAAATATTTGAATCAGAATTAGGTATTTCATCGAATTGATTTTATATCGCTATATATCATTGAAAGCCATTTATAATCTACTAACGACTGTTACTGTTACACTACCTATACCCACCTAATCTATCTGTCTACCCTATTTTTCTACATTTAATAATATCTGATATAAACTTATGATAAACACTTGAGTCTAGAAGAAAAAAAAAAAAAAAAAAAAGCCTAAAATAATATAAATATAGTAGAATAATAATAATAATAGACGTCGTTACATATTAGATTCGGATTACTACCTGCCTAGATATAATTATCTAGGTATTAGAAGAAGAAGAAGAAGAAGAAGAAAAAGAAATGAAAATCAATAAATAAGAAGTTCTATTGAATGAGAATAAAAATTCTTTATTGATCTCCTCTCTCGTCGATATCAATTTTTTTTCTTTTTTTCTTTTTTCTCTTCGTCGTGCAATAGCGTTGAATTATTATTATTATACATTATCACATAGTTTTCTAAAATTATAAGTCGATGAGAATTTTTAATTTTATTATTTAAACATACACGTGTATAAATATAAAAGATTATTTAATTGGCTGTATAATAAATTATTAATATTATTATTATTTGTTTTATGTATTATATTATATTCATCGAATTAATAATAAAACACAATAAACAACGCACGCAACGATCTACTATACTACCACCTGATAGAATTGAATTTCAATTCAGAAGTAACGTTACCATTTCTCACTCATGAAGTACTGAATAACTCTGTGATGAACAGTCTATCAAATCTTCGGGGCATTCGTCTGGATTCGCGATCATCGAGATAACTACTTCCTCTGATATTCCCTGATCAGGATCAGACGCTGCGACTGGAAACGGAACGCTAATTTTCAACGGTGAATCAAAGGGCGACAAACCGGGGAGAGACTTCTTACTTATGAAGTACTGGGCAGGCGCTAAGTCTTCGCATACTTTCAGATGGTTCTTAACGTTGGACAACATCGTCTCTGACATCACAAGCTCGTGTTTAGGGACTTTGTCGCTAGTTGTAACGGAGATTTTGTAATTTTGCCGGAAGAAGTACAGCAGAGGTAATACCAAGCCGGCGTTACATCTTTGACTAGGTTTTTGCTCGCTATAACGCAGCAGTACGAATCGAAGTATTGATTATTGGGAAAATCGAGGCTCAGAGTTAACTGTAGAGCCTCGTCAGGCACCGATTTCAAACGGAGTTGCATATGGAGGAGACGTTTCAAACGCAGATATATATAGTTGGCTAATATCAACGGGAGGACAAAGCGCAGTTCTTTATTGGCCAGTAGTTGAGTTAGGGGAGCCAACGTTTATAAATCGTTTTTGTAGAAATTGATTCCTCAGAAAGCTGGGGAGAGACTAAAAATAGTTATAGTTTCATCATTACGCATCTCATACTTTTACTGTTTCATAACAATGTTTGTATTCATGTGCGTTGCCGGACCGAATATATCGTATCTTTATTCTGCCGCACGCGCTTCTCTTATCTCTGAGAGCGAGGGGGAAAGAAAAGGGAATCGCATACTTCATTTCCTAAAAGAGTTTTATCGAGGGTATAGACAGTCGTCAGACTAATCTGACTCTGAATGAATCGACAATTTTTTTTTTTTCATCATCTCTGGCAATCTCATAGGTACATGTAACGGTGCGCGTAAGCTACCGCTACCGCTACTGCTGCTGCCGCTCTCGTTCGAGATTAGATTTATTCAAATTAAGACGCGTCCAAAGAGTAGGGGGTAGCGCCAATAATATATATGGATTCGCAGAGTAATTATTAGCACAAATCGTTACAGTCCAGAGATCCAAAAGCTCTGAATACTCTATTAGTGAAATAAACGGCTTCGACATGCTTTCCAATACCTCGACGGTGAGTTTTTCTAATCTAAAAGACATCAGTTTCTAATTTAATAACGAGAATATCATCTACTTTAAACAATATAAAGGTAAAAGATTTTCTCGGCGTCCTCGATCTCTCCCAAATTTAATCGTTGTTCAAAAATCTGAGATATTCATTAATTCGATTTCGGAATCTAACAGACAGAGCATGAAAAAATTTGTTTAAAGCTTGTCGCCAACGCTTGCGATGCGAAGAGTTAAAAAAAAGAAATAAACTATCGTAACAAAGTCTATGGATCCAGAGTCCAAAAATAATTCTTATCAGCCACGAACTGTGTTGTTGAGAACTCTCAAATCTTGGAACTTTGAATGTGTACATTTAAATTAGGCCATCGCTCAAGGACTGTGGACTATGTGTATATTGTTAAGAGATTTGCGATTATTGGGTCAAGATCAAAATTTAATAACATTACAAGAAATGTCTATCAGTTGCACGCGGAGAGCACGAATCTATTTCTGAAATAACATCGTCGGAGGGCACACTTTTTCTGTACACAAAGTTTGAATAATAATAATTCTATTGTATAATAATACATGTTCCATTCGTTCTCCTCTTATCGCAGTTCATTAGATCCACGACCTGCCTGACCATCCTGATATTGTTACTCGTTAGGGAGTCAGAGGGAATGCCATGGGCTCAAAATTTCGACTCTCAAACACGTAGTGCGGCTTCTCAATCTGGCAACACGTCTTGCCCTGAAGAGGTACGTAAAATATCTCTAATGCTTCTCCTCTCCATTCTACAGACGAATTTAGTATGGAAGAAGTATTTCGAGGACCCCGAAACCGAATTAGTGATCCAAGTCTGTATGTGAAAATGTCTGTGTATAATTCCAGACAAAAAACTTGTGCCAGAGATGCGCAAAGCAGACGAAGAGCCCAGTGGTCTACCCTTGGTGCTGTACAAACTACGAGGCAGCAAGAGATTGGTGTGTGGAGTACTTGGAGTTTGGTTCGCACCCTTAAGCGTTTGATGCATAAAATGTAAGGGAAAAGTTTGGATAAAATGGGATTTTCAAAAGAGCTTCGCAAGGCTCCGCTCGTTTCCTTATTGGAATAGCTTTTGATCAGATTGAATTAAAGATCACGTGTCAATTCTCTGGGTGTATAATATTAATTCTTGGACTTTAGTCGTCTGGGGATTAAAAGCGCGATCCCCATTAATCTTTTTTTCAAATCTATCCGTATCGCTCAAACACCGCTAGTTATAATGAGTTTGAGGAGCGGAGGCGTTACGAAGAGAAACGATTCCACTCAAATATATAAATCATCAAATTATATGCTTATTATTTATTTATTAATTTTTTTTCTACTTTTTTTTCGACAATGATAATGAGTCTGAACTCATAAACTTGGAGATCCTTTAATATACCTACAGCATGTTATAAAACCCAGTATAATGTCTTAAAGCTTGTTAATTGCTCGACGGTGTTAATGCGTAGGCGTATATTTACAAGTGCAAGATCATATTGCTCCTTGAACTTTCCGGCTATAATATGTTAATATATCTTGACTCTAAATATATAATGAGTCTACGATACTACGTCCTCACGTTCCAATTAACGCTCGACCGCAACTTATGTCTCTAATTGGACTTTTCTCGGAAAAACAGATGATAATAAATCTATATCACGTGCGGTGGGGGTGTATAGCGTATAATCTAACAGTCTACTATTCATATATTGATCGCATTTATTATTTATTATTTCTTACTTGACTAATTACTCTTTAATTAATATATTACATGTAATCCAAGGGTGCGAGGATAATTCGATATCAACAAATATAACTCGGATATTCTTATTAATATTAATCTCAAATACTCAAATAACTGATCGTCGGATTCATATTGTGAAAAAAAAAAAAAAAAATTATATACAGGGTGAATATTCTCCGGGGTCCGAAATAGTCTCCGCCTTCTTCTATTCATAGACTCGTTCGCTTCAGAATAATAGTGTGTGATTATCAAGCAGGTACCCTTATCTGCGATACGCGAGTATGAATAGAAGAGGGAGAATTCTTCCAGATCAGACACCGGAGAATATTCATCCTGTATAATGTTATTCGAATTTTTTTCGCACACCTTTTACGCACAGTATTAGAGATGGGAAGTTGCGAATGTGTTTTCATTATTATTTTTTAAAACGTGGTGCGAAACATTCGACTTTTCGTGCCTATTTAATATTTTTAGTGTGGAACGTGCCCGTTTATCGCACTAGTGCGCAAATTAATAACTTTCCCGCACTAGTGCGAGAAACGGGCACTTGGCACACGCGATTGGCATGAAACGTATATAGGATTTTTCGCACTGTTTTAAAAAATGGTATGAGCAACTCGTGTGATTGTCAAGATTTCACACTTGTGCCAGAATCACCAGCTTTGCGCACTAGTTGCACAATGTACTATTTTATGTTCTTATTATTAAGAAATGAATATAATATAATATTAAGACCTCTTTACTGTACATATATATGTATATATCGATAATAAATGAGAATATGTTTTATGAGTTTTTTAAAAACTTAAATTTAATGCGTCATTGTATGTTTTATCATATCCCGTCCTCGTGCCGTTATGCTATTCTCTCATATTTTTTTTTTAACACCCGAAATTACATGATATATAACTCTTTATCAGATAACGCGACGAGAATTCTAATAGAAGATAGTAATAGCACGGTATGGTAATAATTAAGATAAATTCAATAATGGAGGTCGTATGTAATAGCAATTTATGAAACACGTCTCAATGATAATATGATGAAATTATTTACAAGTCAACAACGTGGAATAAATAGATGCCGTAAACAACGCAGATAATTGAAAAATATATATAATTTATAATCAGATACAAAATAGCCTAATCGACAAATTATACAGATTTAAGAGCGAATCTGTGGAAAGTATGGGTTTTAGTCCAGTCAATATGTGATTTGATAGTGCATTTTGGGTAGGCAGAGATTTTTTTCTTTGTGGGTTCCGTAGGGGGGTCGACCGTGAGTGTTTTCCGGGACTGGGGGTATTGCCATTCGTCCGCCATCTTGAAATTAAGGGTGTAATTAGTTTTTTTGGGTTTATCTCCGTAACCAGGAGGCTGACGAGAATTTTGTGCGGAGCATTTTTGTAGCTTATACAATTATCTATAACTTTGATCGATAACGTTTTCGGCTAAGATCAATAATAAGAAAGTTATGACCAAAAAAAGACGACAAATAAGGTGATGAAATCGAGTGAAATACTTCGAGGCGAGATAACTCTGAAATTTTAAGTCGTCCTTTTCTGCTTATAACTTTTTTATTATTAATCTTGGCCGCAAACGTTATAGATCAAAGTTATAGATAATTGTATAAGCTACAAAAATGCTCCGCACAAAATTGTCGTCAGCCTCACGGTTACGGAGATAAATCGAAACAACTAATTACACCCTTAATTTCAAGATGGCGGCCGAACGGCAACACCCCCCAGTCCCAGAAACCAAAAAAAAAAAAAAATTCGCTGCCCACCCAAAATGCACGGTTGCCAGTTTAGAAAGAGAACGAATTTCCTAATTCCCATTAGGAAATCCCACTTTCCACAGATTTGATTACTCTTTTATCTTTTATCGACGACTATATTGATTTATCTCAACATTGTTGAGTATTATGATATCTTTATTGAATACACATGTATTCAATTTGTCTTAATTCAGATTAAGTTTTTATATATATGTATAAACTCAATATATACCACGCGCCCAATTACACGCATGATAAAACTCTTGCTTCATTAATAGTTTAGGACTTTGCCTTGTGACTCATTGGGAATAGTTACCGAACACGATGAACATACCTCGTGACTTTGAGCTATTAATCTCTATCATGTAGTTCGGAAATTTCGTTTAGCTAAAGTCATGAGCCGTCCGAGTGGACAGGGCAAAGACTTTTTGATAAGATATACAGACTTTTTAATAAGCGCTGTATCGTTTTTCAGTTATTAATAAACAACAAAAAATTGAATTCTTCTTCAAATAACACACATCAAGGAAGAAAACCAGCGACAATATGGTATAAAACCCATATTATCTGAGCTGCGATAAATAAAATGGAGAAAATAAAAAAAATAAATGAATAAAATTCTACATCGTATGTACAGAGATTTTGCATTTAATCATGATAACGAAAATTACATCCATGTACAAAGTACAGAAATATATATAATATTATATAAAAAAATAAGATACTAAACAATTCATCGTATCAGTTGCTCAATTCCGATCTCAGTATATCGTAACGTTTTAATTCCTCTTTGCTAACGGATGGAGTTACGCTCCTCCCAGCTTTCATAAGATCTTCTCTAGTAACGACGACTTTATTATCAATAATCTCCTCATTATTTCCGCTCAGGTTTCTCCTCACAGCTAAAAGCCAGGCGTTTGAACAAACGGCGTATATATCAGCGCCTGTTAAGTTATCGGGTAATATATCAACGAGGTCTTCAAGTTCCGCTCCGTTTTCTAAAAATTCAAATCTCCTAGTCTGCGCCTTTAGAATACTAAGCTTTGTGCTTCTATCCGACGAGATACCGACGTAAAGTAATTTGTCCAATCTCCCAGGCCTCAGCAATGCTGGGTCGATTAAATCCGGCCTATTAGTTGCTCCGATTATAAAAACGCTCCCCTCACTTTCTACTCCGTCTATTTCAGCAAGCAATTGCGAAACCACACGATCCATCACCCCGCCGCTATCTCCACTCTTTCCTCGATTAGGCGCCAGCGAATCTAGCTCGTCAAAGAATATTACGCAAGGCGCTGACGACCTCGCGATATCAAATACTGCAACAATAAATTTTAGTTCGCTCATTTCATGCTCGAGGTAAACTCCAAAGAAAATTATTCAGAGATCCAGATCCGTTTTATACCTTGACGAACGTTTTTCTCGCTCTGTCCAACGTACATATTCAACAACTCTGGTCCCTTAACGGAAATGAAGTGGACTTGGCACTCGGTAGCCACGGCCTTTGCCAGTAGGGTTTTTCCCGTTCCTGGAGGACCGTATAGCAGAAGTCCACTTCTGCGCAGCCCTACGCCTTCAGATGTTAGCAAAGGGAGTTCTATTCTCCGCATTATCTCATTCTTCAAATCCCCCAAGCCTCCTATGTCCTCCCAATACACCCTGGGGACCCGGGGAGCTCCTATCCAGTCAGAATATCTCGATTGCATGTACTCTGTAGAGTAATTAATGAGTTTTAACTTCTTGAGGAAAGAGACGAGCCTCCAGGGGTGGGAAAAGCACTGAGGAGAGACGTTTCAGGGCTTATTATCGTCACGATGATAGATGAGCCTTTCCACGTCGAAGAACTGTTCCGGTTTGACGTGCAATGGCTCATACATCTGTGAATACGGGTCTCTGAAAATGAGTAAAGTCTACCATGAGCCTTAGAGAAGTCGTCCTGCGTCAGGGTGAACGATCCCTTTGATTCCTGAGAAGATAAAGCAGCTCTGATCTTTGCTGCGTGAAGTACGACTGCGTTAAGATCGGCGAGGACAAAGTCGGTGCAAATTCCAGCAACGAGAGATAAATCGGCTTCGGTTTTGAACCCTTTGGTATCCAGGAGCCATTTAAGAGACTCAAATCTCTGATCGTGGCTCAATTTATCCATTCTAATTGTCTCGATGAATACTTGCTGTAGTGTAGCCGGTACCGGCGAACCATCTGCAGTAGCGACGACAACGAGAGGAAACCGGGAGTCTATTTTGTCAAAAAAGTTCCTAAGCTCTGTGGCAAACGAAGCTATAATTCTCTCGTCTTCTCTCCCCTCTGCGTCCTTCCCGAATATCTGTGCAAAATATATCGCGCTGAATAATCGTTGGGAAACTTTTTCGCTCTGAGGTAATTCTTTACCTGAATATTACTGAGCAGTAGAATAGAGGGAACGCAGTTCTTGGCGTTGTGTAAAACAATGCGTAGCTTAGCCTCGGTTTGGGCACTGGCCAGAGATTGTATCTCAGAAAAATCAACGCCGATAATATTGAGGCCTGTTCTATGGGCCGCTATATGTACCAGGCGTGATTTACCACTGCCTTCTACACCCTGGATGAGAAATACCGGTCTTACAGCGACAAAACTATCTGAAATATCAAAGAACCGATGAAGATGGCCAAAGGAATTCTGGGCAACTGGTCGTATCCACTCACCGGATTGAGTAAACGGAGAAATACAAGCCACGAGCAATTTCAGAGGCTCTTCCAAGCAGGGGGGACAATTGCTTAAGCATTGACTCTCTAAGAGGCGATCTTTCGACCCGTGAGTCGATAGCGACTCCCTGCGAGGTAGGTAGCTATGAGTATTTGATTGTTGGATCAGCGTAGTAACGCCTTGTAAAACGAAGCAGCCTTTCCTAGGATTTTGCGATAGTTTGTCTACTTTCAGACGTTTTACTAGGAAGAAAATTGCCTTGCAGTTATCGCCGGATATCAGGAACCTGTGACCAGGCGCAAACCTCCTTATATCGATAGACAATAGGTCATTTTCCCTGATATATCGACCCTCGGAAAAATAACTCCGCAATAAACAGTCTACCAAATCTTCTGGGCATTCGTCGGGGTTCGCTATCATCGAGATAACTGCTTCCTCTGCTATTCCCTGATCAGGATCAGACGCCGCGACTAGAAACGGAACGCAAATTTTCAACGGTGAATCTAAAGGGCGATAAACCGGGGAGAGACGTCTTACTTATGAAGTACTGAGCAGGCGCTAAGTCCTCGCATACTTTCAGATGGTTTTTAACGTTGAACAACATCGTCTCTGACATCACAAGCTCCTCTTTAGGGACTTTGTCGCTAGTTGTAACGGAGATTTTGTACTTTTTGCCAGAAGAAGTACAGCAGAGGTAATACCAAGCCGGCGTTTCATCTTTGACTAGGTTTTTGCTCGCTATAACGCAGCAGTACGAATCGACGTATTGATTATTGGGAAAATCGAGGCTCAGAGTTAACTGCAGAGCCTCGTCAGGTACTGATTTTAAACGGAGTTGCATATGGAGGAGACGTTTCAAACGCAGATATGTATAGTTGGCTAATATCAACGGGAGGACAAAGCGCAGTTCTTTATTGGCCAGTAGTCGAGTTAGGAAAGTCAAAGTTTTTAAATTGTTTTTATAGAAATTCATTCTTCAGATGGCTAGAGAGAGACTGAAACTAGTTATATTTCATCGGACGTGGTCTGTACTAACCTAGCGTCGATATTCACGATCTATTTACAGATATTTTGAGGTTATGTTCATGAAAAACCAGTTTTTTCAACGCTTTTCCAAACCTACAGAAGCCGGAAAGATGCTGCAACTCGTTTAATGATGTGAGCGGTACCTTGCGGATGTTGAAATCGCCTCTAAGAGTAATATTTGAGTAAATTGTGCAAATATTTCGAGGTTATGTGTGAGAAAAAAAAAAAAATTGAAGTCTTTTACCTTCGTAACGCGTAAAGATATCGAAAACGGCTTTAACAATTGTTATTTCTTTTTATAAAAAGGCTGGAAGCTGTCATGACAGTGACATTTAAATTTTTTAGTGAAAAATTTCTAGGTTATTTTCGTAAAAATATTTCTTTATTTTTCCTGTTTTTTGTTTGTTTATTTTTTTTTATTTCTTTTTATTTCTGAATTACATCGATTTAGCAACGTGAAGAGACACGGAAGGGTTAGATTTTATTAAAACGCTTATATCTAGTAACGACGATGCTTCTATTACACAACGCAGAGTTTATTAAATTTAATATTATAGAAGATAAGAAAAGACTGACATAACCTATATTCAAATTTTGGCATAGAATAATCATGGACTATGGGCGCGCAGTGAAAAATAAAGACGCGCGCTATCATTAAATATTGTAAACGAGCGTAGCGTATTTTATTAGCCATATTACTGGTCAGATACAAGGGAAATGGTCAATTTGTCTATAAAGTTGTCCGAGAATCTAAGAAAACAGAAGGAAGCGACCAATCGGACGAACGTAGCTTGTCGCTGACTCGCTGCGATGAGAATGAAGATAAACCTCTACGTCCAACGAGAGAATAGACTTACTTTGCGCATCCTCAAGTGAGGTGCAGGGGAGTGTGTAGAGTGCTTCCCAATAACGTAGACGTACACTAAACGTAATGGATTCTGAGCCGGATGTGTAATCTAGATAGGTGAAACAGCCAATCAGCGCTCTGGACTACAAAAATCCAGAGCGCCGGTTGGCTGTTTCTTCGATTGTCGAACACCATCCGGCTCAGAATCCATTACGTTTAGTGTACAGTTCGGGCCCCGTGCATTATTTTTATTTAGGAAATATGAGATGGATGGAATAATTTGAGCACAATATAACGCGCAATCTTAATGTTTGTAATGTTATAATATATAATATATTCATTACTCGTCAGATTTTTAGATTATGTACGAATAATTACACAAAAAAAAAGTAAAACATTGGCGCACCAAGTAATGCCGATGGTATCAATCGCTGCAGTCGTCGGTCGATGAATCTGTTTCAGCTTTCATGTTGATTGCCAACGGTTGAATTTGGTCGATCATTCTGTCTGCGATTTATGAGCCGGTCGGAAAAAAAAAATCTGTCTGCGATTTCGTCTATATCCCAGAATTTTTTTTCTTCCTCAATAACGCGTTTAACAAAATAGTTCCAGCGTTGGGCCGATAAAAATCATGAACCTTTTGCCGTATGGTATTTTTATCCAACTCGTCGATCTTGTCTTTGAAAGCTTGATCAGTTTTTATTTTGAATAACTGTGTGTTTGAGGTTAACTCAAACACGATTTTTCCACTTGGAATTTTCCCAACCCAATTTGTCAGCGAAAACACATCCGATTACTGCGAAATTGATACCAGTGATGGAGAAGAAGTGAACGAAGGGCATGACGCTCTTGGATTTTCAAAAAGCGATAATTCTTCGGGTGTTTTCATATTTATCAAGTACAACATCAGCGACAACGATTATTCGTTACCAAACACTCTCGATAAGAATGTGTAAATTTTATTTTCGTTTTTTGGAAATCGAAGAGCGTCATGCCCTTCGTTCACTTCTTCTCCATCGCTGATATCAATTTCGCAATAATCGGATGTGTTTTCGCTCAGAAATTAGGTTTCGAAAATTCCAAGTGCTAAAAATCGTGTTTCATTTACCCTTTTAAGTTTGGTATGTTGGCACGCTGGAGTGGACCCGATTCCAGGTCGGAGGGGGCTGAAGGGACGTTCCGCAAGCCTATTCTCTCGTTGGACGGAGTTATAGGTAGACGTAACATACTTAACTAGCGTTCTAAAATATACGCTTGATCATGTGCGTACAATAGATAGGTAATGAGAAAAAAAGAAACGAACGCGTATAGTATAAAGTAAGAGTAACGAAAGTGTTTTGTTTTTTTTCCTCTTTCTCTATCTGTCTATCTATCTATTCATCTATCTATCTTTATCTCGCTCTCTCTCTCTCTCTCTTGCTTTGTAAAAAAAAAGCATGCAATCGTCTACGTAATGAGACTATATCTATAAGAAAAGAAAAACGTAAAAAAAAAAACATTTGAACTCTATAATCCGAGTAGCAGAAGACGCATTTCTGTTTAAAAACCGTTGGGTTGAATGTCGAACTGTTGTGTTGATAACTTCCTGCGCCTCCTGCTAGCCAGCGAAAAACCGTTGAACAAAATCCAACCTAACCTAAACCTTGGAGTTAAAACTAAATCAACCTAACCTAAACCTAAAACTAAACCTAACCCTAACCTAATCTAATCTAATAGAAGAGCGTCCTTATTGAAGGCTATTTGTTGTCTTATAAAATACGAATCTGTGTGTATTTAGAACGTTTTATACGAACGGCCACGGGGTGTAACCTGCCAAATATTCTAACCGCAATAAGATGTTGTAAGTATTAAAGAGGCGGTTTTCACATTTATTTCTTTCAATAATACGATACATACTACCAAGAAAAAAAAAAGACCTTTCAGCGTTCGTTTTTTTTTCTACTCTGTCCTACTTTTCATAAACCATTCATCAAATACTCAAATTTTCGTTTTCCGTAACTCATTTAGTACCGTTTCAACGAAATTCGATCGGTTTAAACAATTTTTAGTCATTTTAACCCCAAATTTATGCCAAAATTTTTTTTTTCCAATTGACCCTAAAAAAAAGACAAAGTTTCAGATTTCGACTAAAATCGCACTATGAAACACACTGGCTATCCAAAACCTTAATTCTATGGTTCATTTCTGAGGAATTGCTCCCTCGAGCTTCGCCCCATCTAGAAATGAAATTTCAAACCAGGGCAGCCTTCACATTTCTTAATCAAATTGTTTGAAATTTGGACACAGAGCTCTGGTCCTCGGGCGCCACAAACTGTATAAATTTTGTGAAAATCGGTCGAACCGTTTCACAGATTTTCACTTTTACAGAAAGTCACTTTTTCCCAAATTTCCCAAACCTCTCGACGAACTTCGATTAAACTTGATACCCGGGCTTCTGAGCGTTCCCAGGGTTCACATAACGAATTTCGTTCCATTCCGTTTATTCGTTGAAAAGTTATTCACCGTTTTGCGATAAAATCTCACTCCTTCTAGTCTTCGGAGTAAAGAAAATGCCTTCGGGACGATAAATCCTAGTCTATGATAGTCGTAGTATTTCTGTAGTCAAATTGATCGAAAAAAAGTAATCAAAAAGCTCAAAATCCTACACAGAATTCATATCTTCGATTTTCTGAACTAGAAAAAGCTAAGAAATAAAATTTAATGCATGAAAATCATGAAAAATATGAAATTTCAAGAGTTCCGAGCTTCTCTGGTCGATTTTGCCCCTCTAAACTCCTCCGAAAGCCCTAATTCAAACAATATTTCTGAATAATGGAACAATTCTCTCTCCCGCAAACCAAACGCGTATTAAAAGGTAGATCGATCCACGACGGCCATACGTGTACCGGAAAGATGGATCCTGCGACGGTGATTGCTCTCTGTAAAGAGAACATTCAGCCGTTAAGACACGGTCGAAATGCGACCCAATTGGGAACGGCTCTACGTGCCCAGGAGGATTCAGAAGCCCAGCAATTACTTCAGCAAGAAAAACAGTGAGATATTCACCATCCCTATTTTATGTACATGCTAGTGTATTCCTTGTTGAATTGATAGAGCTCTGTTTCTCTCTGCGAGAAGATATGTCTTCTTTATTTAGCTTCATACCAACATTACATCAATTTATTCTATTCCGAATATCCAGAATGTACGAAGACGCTATTAAGAACTACCAAGGTGACGATCCACTTGAAAATTGGTACGAATACATACTGTGGGTTGAACAAAGCTTTCCCAGAAGCGGCCACGACTCTCACATAGGTAGACTGCTACAGCAATGTCTAGCGACTTTTGAAAAGGAGACTAAATACCATCAGGATCGTAGATTCATTAGATTGTGGATTAATTACGTGAGTAATTACGCTCTTCAAGCGATAAATAAGAATCGCATCATTCATCGCTACCCATTTATTTCCGAACGCAGATAAGCATGCAGAAGAACCCGCTGGAGCTCTACCAGCTTCTTCACAACAACGGTATCGGCACTATGGTAGCGGACATGTACAGAGCTTGGGCTTTTGAGTTTGAACAAAACGAGGACTTCAAAAGAGCCGATGAAATATATTCAATGGGCGTAGCCGCGCACGCTCAACCTTACGAAGAACTATCGTCCGCCCAAACGTATGGACAGAATAACTCAGTCGGAATATTGTTCGCGGAGCTTATTTCTCATCCCTCTTCATTCCTATTCACAGAAATTTTCAGCTCGCAGTAGCCCGCAAAATGCTTGGTCACAGAGACGAGAGAGGGGCCGCTGCCCTCGCCGAACAACGACAAGCCTTCAGCTCTCTCAGGGCTATCAGAGGCGGGAAAAAAGTCGGTAGTATAAGAACCGGGCATAGGGTCAGGGACCATTTACCCGGGTCTTTGGCGCAGGTTTATAATCCCAGCGAAGTACACAGGGAGAATACTAGGATTCAAATTTACCAGGTATAATCGATCGTCGGCCTTCGGTTTGGACTCTGCCTTGATTTCACGAGATATTTTTCAATGTTTAGAAAGAATTGACGTCTATGTATGGTTTCACGACCATTTTTTACGGTTTTATTGATCTTTAAGCATTTTATGAAAGGGAGAGACTCGAGATTCGAACTTTTAGCGCCTTTCTCAATCCTCTATGCGTTGTATCCCATCCAGGACGACTTACCAGATCCTGAACCGAAGATATCCAGCATTCTAGACCACGTGCCGATAGAGGAAAGCGTCCACAAAGAAAACACGATAAAGCCTGGTCCGTGGAGCAGCGCTTCTAAACGAGGGCCGCTGATATCGTCCGTGATCAAGACATCGTTCAAGGGTTTGTTCACATTCGCCCATATTTGACCAATTGGAGCTACCGATGTATCATATCTTGTCTTTTCTTTTCAGTCCACGAAGATCAACCGGGTGAAAACGACATGGAAAAACTCCGTCTCTTTCCCAATCACACATCGTACTTTGACGGGAGTAAATACCACGAGCATTTACTCGTCCCGGTGTTTGTACCCGACCCACCTAGCGCGGACGTTATCCGTAAGGTCTATTACCCCAAAGAATTGGTATATGCTAACGACATGGATCTTAGTATGGAGGAAATAAGGGCGTCGAAATACATAACGAGGTGAACGATGTTCGTACGAGTTTTTCAAATCTTCCACCGAAACTAACGATTTCCACCTTTTCTTATCCGCAGTCATATTCATCCGGTGAAAGCAAACGGTCAGAAGTCTGAATCTGACCTGGAGAACGAAGAGCGTGAGAATGAAGAGGCGAGAAAACGGCTAAGCGAAGAAACATCCCGGGTTGAAAGGCAGAGGCGAGAAGCAGAACAGAGAGAAATTGAGAGACAGAGACTCCTCGCGCTGCAACAACAACAAAGGCGAGAAGTGGAGCAGCGCGAAATTGAAAGACAGAGATTTGAGGCTGAACAATCGCGCCAAAGAGAACTTGAAAGACGTAGAATAGAAGCTGAAAGAATCGAAGCGGAGAGAATAGAAGCTGAGAGAATCGAGGCGGAGAGAATGGAAGCCGAACTCAACAGACAGCAGAAGATACAGACTTCGAATTACATGAATCACCACAGAAACAACGTCCAAAATGATCCCGTTGAGCATCTCCTTGGACAGAGCATAACTGTTAATACTAAAGAAGCCATGTCTGTTGTCCAAGACCTGTGGCATTCACCCGAACAGAATAGCGGCTCTGTTTCAATGCCTGGTACCGCTATGAACCACAGTATTGGTCAAGGGAGGGGAAAGCTCGGCTTCGATATACACATGGACAGCTCTATGACCCAGCACGCTATAACGGGCAACAAACACCCGCAGGAATTCAACATGCAAAATTATAGCGAGCAAGAAAACCACCAGCATTATACAACGGCGAGTTACGCTAGTCCTCCTGACCATCAGCAGCAATCCCCCTATGTGAACCACGGATATCACAACGCTTATCATTACCAGATGCAACAGCACGTCCCCCAACATCATCAGCAGCATATACAGCACGTGCCCCAACATCATCAACAGCATCACGCTATACCTTCGCAACAACATCATCACGCCTCGGCGCAACACATGCAGCAGCAGCATCATCACATCTATGGAAATATACCGGGAAACAGCATCGGGTATCAGGCCTATCACGGTCCCATGGGCTCCTCGCCTGCGGCTGCTCATGATAACATAGAGCCGCAGAAGCAACTCCAATTCACTCCTTACATCGACCCGGACGTTGAGTCTAGCAAACCTTACAAAATGCCGTCGGAATTGCCTTACATAAAATCACCGGGTATGAATAGGAGGGATTTGAAGTACCTTGAGGGCGCGGAGAACAAGGAAAACGCCATTTCTGTCGACTACAACGGACCCCTCGAAGAAGACAACGGGCCAAAACCGTCGGGCCAACAACTACCGGACAATTTATACATCGATGAAAGCCTAGGCATAGCGCCTTTGGCTGGGGCTAACGATACGTGCTTCACTCAAGCGTTCAACAACCATTTGACCAGCTCGACTCCTATCACTAATCACTTCAGACATACTAGCTACCAGACTAGGACCAAGGATAATCAGCAGTTTCAAGAACACGATATACCTGCGCAAGGGTGCGACGAGTATTGTAATCTACTGTTTCATCCATTTCTCATATCCGATTGATCTATAATCTGTTTTACTCGACTTTCAGACCACCTCCCGAGGCTCGCAGTTGCGAAGGAGAAGACAACAAGCTAAGCGTTATAATGGAATCTACGCGAGAGTACGTTTCTAGTTCGTCGGGAAGCAGCGGAGCTCATACAAGGACTACAGGTCTAGGTTTTACCCTGACTAGAGAAGACTTGATGCCCATTAAAGAGCAGTCTACAAACCAGGGTGAATTTTTTGTTTCGCACTGAGAATGACCTGCGATGATAAAAAGAACGAACGAGAAGCTATAAAGAGCTATGTTTAACGTTTCAGATATGGAATCTACGGAGTATTTACTAGCGGCTAATCAGACCTACGAGCAGAAAATGAGGGCTCAAATACAGGCTGTACACGCGCAGAGTCCTAGAACTGTTCAGCGTAACGTAGACCAGATAACATCTGAGATAAAGAATAGCTGCGATTTGAGAAAGTCGATAAGTTTCAAAGCGGATAAAGACGATTCTATGGAATTTGAGGAGCACGAACCGATGGAGGAAGTCGAAGAAGATACCTTCCAGCTTCCTGACGGGGATATAAACCCTTTTGACAAAAGTCTGATAACAGGTTTATTGAAGAAGATCAAATTTCCTCAAGCCCATCACGCGATTGGATACACTAGGTTGAATACCAATCTTAATAAATTTGTGCCTTCTAGTATGGTCACGCTCGGTAAGTATTTAGAGTGACAACAGAGAGTTGTTCGATCTTTGGTAACAATACTCGACGTTTCAAGGAGGAGAGATTCGCGCTTTGTAATCTACGTTCTCATGATTTGAAAAATGATCTTTAGGTACCGAAGCGTATGATTTAGAAAAGTGCCTTGGTAAAGGAACGTACGGAACAGTATATAAAGGAATAAATATACAAACTGGTCAAACCGTTGCTTTAAAGACCCAAAAACCAGCCTGGGTATGGGAGTATTATATAGCGAGGGAGATAAAGGCTCGTTTAACAAATCCGCACATGGTAATTCAGCCATTCAAATTTCTTTCATGGATGTAGAGAAAGAGGAGGAATCGATGAAGCGGGTGATAATCTTTGTTCTCTTTTCTTCTTTTTTTTCTTTTCCTTTTTTACAGCTTAGGGGATTCATGGATATAACGACTGCGTACGTTGCGGATAACGCGAGTACACTGGTGTCTGAGTTCTCAAAATATGGTACTTTGCTCGCGGTAACAAATCAGGTGAAAATATCGACCGGTAAACCTCTCGTTGAACCTTTGGCGATATTTTTTACCATTGAAATGCTACAGATTGTTGAATATCTTCACAAATGCAAGATTATACATGGGGATATTAAGCCGGATAATTTTTTACTCATGCATCTGTGAGTATACACGTTATTTACATATATGTTAAAATGGTATTGAGACGGGGTGCGTGGAGCTTAGAAATGAATTTTTTCTTTTTCTTCTTCATAACGCTGATGCGCTGTGATCAAAAATCATTAGAAATTATCAAAACAGAAAATCATTAGAAATTATCAGAACAGAAACTCATTAGAAATGATCAAAACAAAAATTCATCAAAAATCATCAAAAATCATTGGAAATCATTGGAAATGATCAAAACAGAAAATCATTAGAAATCATTAGAAATGATTGAAACAGAAAATCATTAGAAATGATCAGAACAAAAATTCATTAAAAATCATTGGAAATCATTAGAAATGATCAAAACAGAAAATCATTAGAAATCATTAGAAATGATCGTAACAGAAAATCATTACAAATGATTGAAACAGAAAATCATTAGAAATGATTCAAAATCGTTAGAAATGATTGAAATTCTTGTGTTTTCCCTATTTCGAACTCATAAACAAACTGATGAATAGAATGTAATATTATAGAATATTATTTAAGTAATGATAATGGTATTTCGTTTTTCTTCATTTCCTCAGACCTACGGATGACGTTCGTCCGACGATACAGCTAATAGATTTTGGTTGCAGTATAGACATGAGTCTATTCCCCGACGGTACAAAATTTACACAATTAATAAAAACCGAAGATTTTACATGCATAGAAATGCAGACTGGCAAGCCTTGGACATACCAAACCGATCTTTACTGCCTTGCCGCATCAAGTCATTGCCTACTGTTTGGCAACTACATGCGAGTATCAAACAACAACGGTCGATGGTTTATAAACTCCAAGATACCAAGGTGAATAATAAATTCATTAATTTCAATACCCAATTCGTTTTATATATTATCACATGATCGAATTAGGTAACAGTCAATCAATTTATTTTCTTTCAACACGTTCATGTAATAGGCCCGTTTTCTTGCATCTAAATCGGATAAAAATTCGCTCATTTCTAGCCCGGACTTGATTACCTGCCTAGGGAGGTAATATCCATTATTTCCCTAAGGAGGTAATGGATAGAGTCCATTGAAAATTTCCAAAATTTCCAGAATACTTATAAATTTCCAAAATTCGCAAAAATTTCCAAAATTCTCAACAATTTCCAAAGTTCCCTAAAATTTCCAAAATTCCTATAAATTTCCAAAATTCTTATAGATTTCCAAAATTCTCAAAAATTTCCAAAATTCGCGAAAATCACCAAAATTTCCAAAATTCTTATGAATTTCCAAAAGTTCGAAAATTTTTAAAATTCGCGAAAATTTCCGTCTTGCATGCACGAAAAAGGGCCCTATATATGCACTCGTTGAAAAAAATTACGTTGCGAAACAAGGAGGGGTGTAATTTGAAGGAATGATGAATTTTCCGAACCTTGTTGTACAAATAATGTAGATACTAATTATTTCTATATACCGAAACTATTTATAATAATTTACAGATACGTTAAAAAGGATGCTTGGGAGAGATACTTCACAGAATTATTGAACATTGAATCTTGTGATAAAATGCCCGATTTAACAGCATTGCGTAATGTTTTGGAAGAATGTTTATCCCAAATGTCTGATCTTAGAAAATTTATTAGATCATTTTCAAACATATTAAACAAACGATAACGCTTATTGTTAAAAAAAATATTAATCATTACATTTACATTTAATATTACGTCGTCACCAACATCCCCATACCCCATACCCCTACTTCTTCTTCTTCTTCTTCTTCTTTACACGCTCGGTACCCAAAACTAGTGAACAATTCATTATTATTATTATTATTATTATTATTATTATATATATGAAATCGAAATTAATATTGTGATATTTATTATTCCATCATTATTATTAATTATTAATTATTAATTACTATTATTATTATTATTATTATATGAATGACTACACTATATGTTAATACGATGAATTCGAATGAACCTTTTTTTTCTTGTTGTTTGATTTTTGATTTTTGATTTTCGATTTTTTTCATTTTATTTTTATTTTTCAATTTTTAATTTTTAATATATGTTTTTAAGGCATTTTAGTGGATATTAATTATTAGGCATTTTATTTAACCGATTGTTATCGAATTAACGATGACGAGAGTATTAATGACGACGATCACGACGACGACGACGACGATGATGATTTTCTCTATTTCTAATCATCGATTTATATTATAATAACGTTTTAAAAATTAATTTCTTTTTTTTATTCTCTTATTTTTTTTTTTCTTCTTTTTCTTCAATCCTATAATATATGATTAATTATTATTGATCAGTTTATTATTTTTATAATTATTATTAATTAAGAAATATCAAAAAAAAAGAAAAAAAATTTATAATAATCGCATTACCTATATACACACAAAAATAATGAAATAAATAAAGAAAGAAAGAAAAAAAAAAGAAAAAAAATGAGGATAAATAAATAAATAAATCACATATTATTATTAATCACTGACTAAGCTATTAACAATATATAATACAAATATGTACAGATAATTATAATATTAACAATAATAATAATTGATATACATATATATACTATATACTACATAATAACAACAAAATTGTCATTTATAATATATCGTACGATTTAGATGAAATAATAATAAATTATACAAATATATATTTTTTTCTCTCTCTCTCTCTCTCTCTCTTTCTTTCTCTCTCTTTCTATCTTTTAAATATTTTTATTTTATTTTTCATTTAATTTTTATTACAAATATTTCACACTGTAGTATGTATATCGAAACGCTATTTTCTTAGTTAGTAATTAATATCGTTTTATGAAATAAATATAATATACACAGTAATTTATTCAATATACTATTATAGTAGGTATGTATTCAAAATTATCGATTTTGATTTAATTTAATAATAATAATAATAATAACAATAAAGAATAATTCAAATCTCATAATTATAAATTAATTAATTAGTATCATTCATTATGATGTCAGCTATACATATATAGCGTGTAAAGAGTTTGAGAAAAGAAAAAACAAACACAAAAAATTCACAACTTGGATAGATGAGAAGAAAATTTACTCTATTTGTTTCATTATTCTCTTTAATAATCTCTAATATTCTCTCTCTCTCTCTCTCTTTTTCCCGATCTTTCTCTATATATTTGAATAAATAATGATAAAAAAATAATAGAAATGAATAAACAACAACAACAACAACAACAACAACAATAATAATAATAATAATAATAATAATAATGATAATAAAAATCAATTTAAATTATGCATATAGTAATAGTAATTTTAATTAAGTATAGTATAGTATAATAATAATAATAATAATAATAATAGTAGTAATACATCTATAGTTAATTTAAATTAATCAGTATAGCAGCGAGTGCGCAGGGGAGTCCAGCTCCCATTTGATCGATGATCGAAGGGAGTACTAAAAAGAAAGAAAGAAAGAACGAAAGAAAGAAAGAAAGAAAGAAAGAAAGAAAGAAAGAAAGAAAGAAAGAAAGAAAAAAAAACCAATAATAATACGGAAGAAAGAAAAAATAAAAATGAAAAAGCAAATTTCCTTTTTTTTTTACTACCCCACTTCTCCCAGCCTCTTTTTCATCTCTTAAAACTTCTAAGATATAGTATTATAGTATAGTATAGTATAGTATAGTATAGTATTACCAGCTATTTCTTGAAGAATTTTTTTTTAATGTATTTTTCCTTTTCTATAATATACAAAAAATAAAATAAAAATAAATTACAATTATAAATATAATTGAAATTAATTGATAAGTATAGTAGACGATAATCGATTGAACGATATTACTTATATATATATATATATATAAATTATATAACAGTAAATCTTAATTATTCTAAAAAAACGCTTTTTATATAAATTCTTGTTCATATATATGTGTATATATATATAATATATATATATATATATATGTATCAATCAAGTATACCTATTATGGTAATACTATATGTAGGATAGACTTGAGTCTCTCCCCTAAAAAAGAAAAAAAGGAAAAAAACAAAAACAGTATTAATTAAAAGAAAATTGTTAAAAAGACATTGAGAAATATGGTATTTAAAAAACTTTATTCATCTTATTTTACATTTTGTATACATATACCTATATTTAATATGGGGCATTCTATGACAATTCACGATTATTTTTTTTGCAGTATGGTTCTTACTTAGGTACTCCTTAGGCCCAAAGGGCCCGGACCTCGAAATGAATTGCCAATATGAAAATACTATATATCCCATATATTATTAATACAACACAATACCTAATTGGCGATGACACAGTATATTAATATAATAGATAGCTGTCTATAATTATTTAATTATTATATCAATTAATTAATTATCGCATTAATATAATAGTACCTAGTATATAGTATGTATGTACATTTCATTTTAGAATAATTAAAAAATTATCTTTTCCCCCTCTCTCTCTCTCTCTCTCTAATATCTTTGAAAAGAAAAAGAAAAAGGAAAAATAATATATAAATTCTATAGTTCTAGTTGTATAAAAAAAAAAAATATATGTATAAAAGATCTTATATGATGTGTTTAAAATGGTATGGTATTATTCATTCAAAATTGTATAATTTATTCATTCATCAGTCTTATATACTACTATATATGGTGCATTATATACCTCATACTTTTTTTCGTTTTTTTTTTTCGATAAAGTCGATTCGGCATGAAATGACCCATATATAATGTATATAGTATATAAATATAATACAAGATATTAATTATTATTCTCCAGCTCTTTTCGTAACATGTAAATATGATTTCAATCAAGTTTTACCGTAAAATTTTTTGTTAAGTAAAAATAATAGCAAGTTAACGTTGATCTTTGCCTTACCGAACATATCCATAATAGGCGCTCCCTCAAATTGGAGTTGTAATAATTTTTGTATGTCTACGTCTACCTTCTCCATTTCTACGCCCATGAATTTACCACGAATTGTAAAAACGCCGTTATGATCCGTCGGGCTTATCTCAAATATCACATTCTTAAACTGAGAAGTTGGGAGACCATCGACCTCCAGCAATACACCCTTCTCTTGTAATTTTGCTGCTGAGTATTTGAGCGTCATTTTAGACTTCAATTTACCGTGATTGTTCTTTTGTATTGTTTTGTAAGCGTGGAGAGACCTGGGGAATGATGGAAAATCAGTTATTTCTTTCTTTCGAGTCGGGAGGAGATGTTCAAGGAATATTCAAATCACCCTTTTCCAGCGTTTAGATTCTCCAAACAACGATGAATATACTCGTTGTAGAACTGCACCTGTTCCTCATAGTATTTAGTCTTCTGATCTAGACTCTGTTTGGTTGATTTCAAAGTCTGGAGTTCGGTCCTTCGCAGTATTCTGTACTTGCTTTTGTTGCATAGATCCTTAGCTACGGCTGTAACTATACTCTGATATCCGTCGGCGCGCGACACCCATCCTCCTAGTTCAAGTTTACTTAGATAAGCTCTGAGCTGAGATTTGCAGTCGTTTAAAGATGAGCTGAAACGAAAGTATCGAATGAAATCAAAGTCCGGGATCCAGAGACTAGGATTAGCCACCTTTTATGGACCGCGTTTCCTCCCGGTATAAAACAACTGCTGATAGTCTTCTCGTCGTATCTTTGCTCCTGTACGGGCGTTGAATATGATGACAATGCTTCACTCAGTGAATCTCCTTTGAGAAACGGAAGCACCGATACGAGGAGCTCTTTTGTTATTATGAAGAGCTTGTTCAGACTTTGATCATCGCTGTCGGGTACTTCGAATTTGTTAGTCAACACCAAACAGACCTCGGTTTTACCAAGACGAGCTATATTAGACTCGCAGATAGGATCGGCTGGAAGAAATTAGTTCAAAATTTTCAGTATGTTGAAGATTTGAAGATTTTTTACTAGTCGTCACGATTTTGGCGGACTGTGATTGACAGCTTACTTAATCCCATCAAAGAAGCAACCGTCGGTGTCTGACCGAGATCGTCCAACAACTCGTGAAGCGGATCTAAAGGGTCAGGAGCTATTTGGTCCTGGTATTCAAGGACTAGACTATGGGTGTCGCAAATTTCCTAGAAACGAAATAATCCATAGTGGGTTCGTAAATTCTTGGCAATATCTGAAATACCAGACTGCTCAAAGTTCTTGGGAATATATCAAATTTTTGGGAATATATAAAAAAATTTGGGAATATATCAAATTTTTGGGAATATATGAAATTCTTGGGAATATATGAAATTCCTGGGAATATATGAAATTCCTGGGAACATATGAAAATCCTGGGAACATATGAAAATCCTGAGAATATATGAAATCCTTGGGAATATATCAAATTCTTGGGAACATATGAAATTCCTGGGAATATATGAAATTCCTGGGAATATAAGAAATCCTTGGGAATATATCGAATTACTGGGAATATATCAAATTCTTGGGGATATCCATAGTATAGAATTATGGTTTATATCAACACCGCATAATTCCTACCTGCAACGATATGTAGATATCTGGTTTGTGGATAAGAGTGGCTTCCGTGAATTCGTGTATACGGAAGTGTTCCTCGAGTTCATCTATCTGGCAACAGTATCTAAAAAAGGCTTTAAACTTCTCGTGACACTCTATTATAAACGGATTTAGACATACAAGATGCATCGCTTCTTCACCGAACTGTAAAAACAAAACGTGACGTTTAGAGATTCCTAAAATTCCGAAGCAGGGATGACGGGGTCGAGATAATCCTTACCCCTTTTTTAGAGGCTGCAAACTGCAGTATCTTTGCTATGCTAGCCAAATTTCTCCGCTGATCATTGGACAGAGATTTATCTATCGGTAGTGTTATTATATCGAATGCGTCAGGGGCGACAATAGCGGCGTTTATAAAGTGGTAGTAAACCAGGTTTCCTACAACTTTTAAAATGTCCTTTTCTGGCGCGCTGGGAAACTTCTCTGACAGTGTGTCGTTAAGGACTTTAGCCATGTACAGCATACCGTACGGTATAAGATTACGCGACTCTGTTATTTGCTTCAGAAATTCTACCACTGTTATTTTCAACAGTTTTATGCCGTGGTTTAGTCTCTGACGGACTTGATCATACCCCAGGGCTTGCTGTTGCGTTACTGTGTACGGAAGATTCCTGAGAATAATGAAATTCAATATTTAGGAGGGAGAGACCGACTACAGAATGGCTTAGCGCATCTAGAATCAAACTTCTCTTACAACGTTTGACCAGTTTCCATTTCTAACTGGTTTCTCCAGCATTTGTATATGTCCACTGGATTCGTTTCTATGTTTATGTTCTTGTCCGCTAATACACGTTCGATCGTCGGACCCACTATTTGACGCAGTGCGTTTTGACCGTTTAATTGCCTCGCGTAATTTACTACCATTTTTAAAACCAGCGGATTTCCTGTTACCACTTCGGATGGCTTTTGGAATTTACAACTAGAATTTAAAAGAGATAATATACTGCATATTATCATATTTTGATAAAGAAGATTCGGACTTCTGATTGGAAGTATTGAACTTTTATGAGATTCAGATTTGGAATCATTGAAATTTGAAAAGAATCTATCGAATTCTGACATTTCACATGGAATATCATGAAAATCATATAAAATCTTTGAAATTTTGATGATGTTTCCTGAATTGCTGATTGATTCTCGTATGAAGTCCCATAAATCTATTGAATTCTTGGGAATTATCAGATTCTTGGGAATATATCGAATTCTTGAGAATATTTCAGCTTCTTAGGAATATATCGAATTCTTGGGAATATTTCAGATTCCTGGGAATATTTCAGATTCTTGGGAATATATCGAATTCTTGAGAATATATCCAATTCTTGGGAATATTTCAGATTCTTGGGAATACATCAAATATTTGAGAATATATCAAATTCTTGGGAATATTTCAGCTTCTTAGAAATATATCGAATTCTTAGGAATATTTCAGATTCCTGGGAATATATCAGATTTCTGGGAATATATCAGATTTTTGGGAATATATAAAATTTTTGAAATATTAAAAATTTTGGGAATATATAAAATTCTTGGGAATATCTGCCATCCGAGACTGCTCGAAGTTTTCTTAAGTTAATCAGAACGCGAGATTAGAATCATTTCTAAAATAATTAAACTGAAATAAACTTACCGAATTTCTTCCTGAAGTGCGCTTCGGAATAATTTTAGTAATAAATACTCTTCCCTCATATTAGATCCGAAGTTATAAAGCGTAAGTATAACATTTTGCAAAAACTTGTTAGTCCTGCTTTGGGGCAGTAGAAAAAGCAGCTTTGATAAATAGCTAGGATTAGTTTGAAGGGCATAAAACAGGTGTTGGTATCCCTCGAGCATCTTGCGACCTTCTTTGGTCAAAGATTTCAGTCCTTTATGCGTAGATCCTTCGTTAAAAGAGTTCTTCCTTGTCCTATGAGAGCTTCTGTCCTTCGCCAGGGTATCCAGGTTCTTTCCGTGCGCCACGACATCCTGTATCATAAGATTCGAACAGTTAGAACTCGATCCGGATTGAAACGCTCTATTATTATTCACCTGTAGAGTTATTCTGTTCTGTATAAGGAGACCGATCTTTATATCCATTCCGTCCAACTGCTGAAGTAGATTCTGATTGTGTCTTATCGTCTGTACGACTTCGGTTTTGAGTTGCTGAAATCAGATGCACGATATTCATTATCAATTTTTGAACAACGTCAAATCTCTCGTCGATCTGATTCTCATACCTGTAATTGAAGATCCTCGTCGTAATCTTCGGCGTTAAAGTCTAGAATAGGTAGAAAATTTCTGACCGCAGAAAACGGGGGCTTATCCAAGTGCAAAAGTGAGTGCAGGGCCCTTCGAGCAGCTCTTCCTCTCCACAGGGCCTGAATTTTTATTATCTTCTCCTCCTGCGACGAAGAAATCGAAAATTAGAAGATAACTAGGGCGACGGTTCGAGGGAGAGACTCACTTCTCCTTTGTACCAATCCCAAGCGCTGAGCTCTGTGCTTTTATCAAACTCCTCAGTTTCCGTTTCCTCGTTTTTCATAGCTGTAATCTTGGCTCTTTTAAGCCAAAGAATTCTGCGCCACCATGCCTGGATGGTCATAATCTTGTCGATGTTATTATGGAATTTAGCGAAACGATCGGACAACTTTTTCCGCAATAAATACCCTCGTATCGTCGCCTGCAATTTGACTATAGCCAGTTCGTTAATTTTGCTCAAATTTTCAGTCAGCTCTTCGGTTTCAACCCGCTTTATAACTTCCTGTGAAATAATATCGGCTTAGAATACAAATTGTGAAAATTCTTATACGCTTATGGAATCGTTCTTACTTCTACGTCGGTTTTACTTATGTTATGAGACTCTGAGTCGTCGTTCGGCTTGTCCCAAGTATAACAGTACTTGTCCAAGTCCAGATAAGCAGAGTTACCATTTTTAGTTACGTGGAGTACGAATGGGAAGGAAAATATCTGGAGCTGTAAAGACGATTTGTATTCATTAGAGACGCTGAAAACGGGCCGATTTTTTATTATAAAATCGTTTTAGATCACCTTTCGCTGTTTCAAAGCGCGTAACAAGCTGTGATACTTCTCTTTGTACTTTATATTCACTTTTATATCATCGCCGAACGATTTCAAAGTCTCGTAAGTTAGTTCGCAGTCGTTTTGCTCAATTGCGATATTCAATTGTGACAAAAAGGCACAAGCTAGAAAAATTTGAACACGTTTTTATAACGATTCATTAAGTTCAGCGAATTTAATCATCCTACCAGTTTGAACGGTTTCAACTTCTTCGGCGACTATCTTAACTACGTTGTTAACGTCTTCGAGCCATAGTTCAGATCCGTCTGCGTGTTTCTCGTCGAGAAATTTTTTGAACAATTTTAAATACAGGGAAGCGTCAGCGGTAGATATATCGTCGCTTAGTTTGAGCATCGGATTTCTTAGAGCGTTTATAACGGACGCTCTGCAGTTTTCTATAACGGCTCCGTTCAACTCGTTGAGAACACGAATAACTGCAAGTAGGAAGAAGGAGGTGACGAAAATGGTCAGTTTTAGCTTCTAAAAGAAATAAAATGTGACTCTAGATCAGATAGTCGATGAACTACCTTCGGTATCCTCCTGGCATTGCTGATTAACAGCATCGACGCACTCCTGTATGTCGATGTAAGTTAAAATAGAACATTCGCTGGCAAATGCTGCCTGTTTTTCGGTACGTGCTGCGGCCAATGCTCGGTGATATTTCACTTTGTTTTCGATCTCTAGATGCTAGATTAATCGGGAATAGGCAGTGTGTGATCATTGGATTTCAAAATAGTGAAAAACTCGAAATACAGCCAAACTAGTGAAGATACAGAAAAAATGTGGGACACCTCTTTTGTAGAGAATTTAATGAGCTGCATTTTCGATATTCACCTTGAACTTGATATCATCATCGGTTACAGAGATATCAGTGAAAGACTGATTTCGAATAACTGTTTGATAAGATTGTGGCTCAAGCCTTACGTTCTGAGTTCAGGATCTCTACTATCTTCGAAAAGAAGCTATGACGACCGAATTCTATCTATTTCGCCCCCCTCTATTCCTTTACCAGTAATTCTCACCATAACATGAGCTTCGGGATGCGTTAATGCCTGATAAGTTAATTCCGGATTTCCAGTATCCACGGCTCTGCTTATTGCTGCGATAGACGACAACACTCTGATACTAACGATGATATCGCTGTAAGTTAGGTCACTCTGTAATAAAAACAGATTTAAGTCATTATGGGAAAGAATTAACGTTAGATTCTCTCATTTTCTCTCAACTTCTTCAAATATTATTAAAAATTGATTATTCTCAGTGAAATCAAGCCCAATTTAGCTGTTATCTCCCACCTCTGATTCTATACGGTCGATTTTCATCTCTTCGTAATACAAAGGCGCAGCAAATTCGTCGACGTAATAAGAGAGGCCGAGATTAGGGTTCGTTAAGGCCTTTATCAGCTCGTTTTGGCCCCCGTTTTGCAGCGTAGAATTGACTAGGTGGACCGCCTCAGTACCTGGATCATCGACGATGGAGAAAATCGTTTTTTAAAATTAATTTGCTCATTTTTTTCACCAATTATTTAGAACGGAGTTTAATTCCTGATTTAAAATCGGACTACTAACGTCGGTGGGAAATTTCTGCCATCCCGTTCGCGATATCAATAGATTTTTGGATGATGTCTTTTGCTCTTTGCGTGTTACGAGAATCCAGCTCGTTTTTCCACTCAGGGGTTTCCACAGCGTTGGCAAGCTCAGTTGCGTACGATTCCCAGTTCTTTTTCTCCACGTTCTGTAAAAGGGAAAATTTCCCTCTTATTATTCGCACCTTTTGCTCGTAAATGGTCTTTCATGACTTGAAAAATGAATACACACCTTCAACTGAAGCTCTACTGCGCTCAATGAATCAATCAGAATTTCCGGACCTCCGCTTAACGAAGAGACAACATTTTCTAGGGCGCAGTGAACTGCGTTTCAACAGATATAATTGAGTTATCAATTTTTTTCTCGAGGATTTTTGCAGTTATCGATATTCATAGATAGGTTTTAAAGATTTTCAATGATTTCGAATCATTTTCAAAGATTTTAAATCAGTTCAAATGATTTTCAATGATTTCAAATGATTTCCAAAGATTTTCACAGATTTTCAATATTTTCAATGATTTCAAATGATTTTCAATGATTTCCAAAGATTTTCAATGATTTCAAATGATTTTCAGTGATTTCAAATCATTTTCAAAGATTTTCAATGATTTCGAATAATTTTCAATGATTTTCAAAGACTTTCAATGATTCCTTCGAAGTTCACATGATTTTAAACATTCTGAATGAATTCGAAAGACTTCCAGAAGGATTATTTCTGCTGATTTCAAAGATTTCAAATAATTTTCAAGGATTTTGAAAGACTTTAAACGATTCCAAAACTAAGTAGCGTAAGTTTGAGTAACTTCAGGGTCTGAATTCAGTCTAAAGATGAAAAATAACAAAAAAAATGATTCCGCATCAATTTTACTGTTAATTAATTTCTGTCCCGTATGATTCTTGTCCTAATGATTCGCGAGTTGATTTCGGTCCAAATAATAAAAATAATAAAAAAATTAAAAAAAAACTTCAAATCTCGTTCCTCAGTTCAAAAAAAAAACCCTTCCTATCATTAGAACAAGTCCCCATCTCATTACCATTAACTGCATTAACGTGTCCCTGGATTTCGGCCTGTGTTAAAAGTTCGTCGTAAGCATCTGGTACGTAGCTATCATTCAGGGACTGAAAATAAAAAAGATATCAAAAGCGTTAAGAAAACAGGTGAAGGTGAAAAAAATCGCCTCCAAGATTCTCATTTCATACTCTATTCAGCGCAGCTTGAGTCTTGGCTTCCTTAGCCATCCGCAATGCCTCGGAATACCGTGAAACGAATTTAGAATCGATGTTTTTCAGTCTCGCCGAAGAATTCTGGAGTGTTTCAATCAGGACTTTCTCCTCCTAAAAAATTCACGATTTTAAAATAAGCAAACTCCACACTGTTCACGAAACGCAAGTATCCTTCTCTACCTCAGCACCCAGCGCCTGGTTTATCGCAATGACCGCAGCATGCAGAGCGGCAGTATCGCCGGCCATTTCGTTGGTCAAAAGTCCCCCGATTTTTTGAAAAGCCGGCATAGGCAGTCCGTACTTCTTCAATTCTTTGCTAACGGAGTCTATCTCCTCGTCTGAAAATGCATTTAGTTAATCCCGTGAATTCTAAGGTTTGTTCATCCGAATGAATCATCCAAGTCGTACCAGTGAAATTAACTTTTCCATATAAATCTTGTATCTGCGGTGCCATTCCCATTTTGAAAAGGTGCGTGCTCAATGCGTGGATGCAGTATATGACCCTTGGCATGTTCTTTCTGTCGTATATGTCCGTAGTTTCGGGCTGAAAAGTCTAAACGAGGATAAAAACGGCTTAAAGACTCTGCGTGAATCGACGAACGAGTTTCAGAAAATTCATTTTTACCAAAGGCAGCTGCATGCTCTTCAAGCAAGTGAGGAAGCGGTTGATGTTGTCAGTGTGTCTGAATTGCAGACCGGCAACGGCGTACCGTTTCTGTTCAGGATCGTATATCTTGTTGAAGGGTAAAAAGTCGGGAGCAATGAAGTGGCATAACTTAGCCAAGTACACACCGTTCCTTAAATTCTCTTCAAGATCTATCGTGGCGGGCAATTTCTCCCTTAGACACGCCTCCAGCCATCTGAAAGTAAGGAATCAGGGAATGAATGAGAGTGAACGAATTCCGACACACAGGTCTCTGAGCGATCGTTGAGGGTGTGAAAAATGCGGGGAAGGTGAACGCGTACTTTTTCGCCTCTTCGAGGTGACAGAGATACTCGTAGGCCATTGTCTTCTCTCGCTGCTCGTCCATCTCTTCGGCTGATTTTCTACTCTCTTCTTGGCCTGCGTGGTGAGGTGTGTGAAAAAATAATAAAAGTGTAATAACGATATGACGTGTATAATAGTGTTTGAGTTTTGTGACTTGCCATATCTAGTCTTGTTAGTGTTCGTATTAACGAAGTCTTTCATAATATATTGATATCGTTGACGTGTGTGTTCGTTGTTGGATATAATAAACAAAAAAAACTGAATATTTTCCTTTGTATTAAATATTTATTCAATAATCGTACGATATTTATTCATTACATGTCTTCTTCTTTGTATAATAGTTTTTTCTACAGTAGGTATAATAATACGTTAGGATTTTATCACATTCAAATTCTGCATCGTTTATTATTAAACTACTGTGTCGAGTGAAGTGGGGGGATTGCGAGGCGTGATATCAACAGGTGTTTTCGGTCAATTCAACTCTTCATTGGTTCATGTTTCGACAAACTCGCCCCACTCTTGGTTACACACTCTTGCATTGGTCGAGAGAGTAGGAATGAGTCGTTTCGCTGTTGTGTTGATCAATAGAGATACTATTTTCTCATTTCATCGACTATTGTGGTTCAAAAAATCCCTATTTTATTCTTTTTTTTACCTTTTTTGAAAAATAATTTTCAACTTATGTCTAGGCATCGGATTTGACAATTCGCTAATAACAAACTCTGACATCTGAGTTGTTGTTGTTCAGATGGTAAGGAAGATAGGTTTGCATAACTTGTTTACCATTATTCTATGGTAAGCCGGAATGTATTCTTCTTTACCGACTGTCACGCTCGCGAATTCAAACTTATCGACTGGTATTATACTTGACGACGAAACCATGAACCACGCGGTTCTTCTTTACCGATTTATGATGTGTATGTACATAGAATCTCGTCTTCTTTTCTTATCGACTAATACAGATGGCGTTATGATCAATTCAGTGAACAGAATGGTTTAATACTATTCGAATTTGAATTTGAATTGAAATTCGAATCGAATGCATATGAAATTATTTTTATTGATTATAAAATACAGTGAATTATACATACACGTATAATTCTTATATTGAAATCGAAAATTCCGAAAATTAGAACATTTTTGGGTAAATTTGCTGTTATTGATAAACAGCCAAATCAGTTTCACCGATTCTTCGTCAAACTTTCAGAAATATCACTCAAATGAGGTAAATGATGAATAAAAAATAGAAATGTAATGACAAAAAACAAAAAACAGGGGATAATATGCACCAGGATATTTCGACAAATAACTCGTCGCCTACGTATCTCATATTATTTCCCGCTATTATCTTCTATAACGCCGAATTCTCGGTATTATTTACACGATATATGATATACTCTGCGTATAAGCTATTATACGAGTTAATAAATTCGATTTGAATTTTGAAATTTTTTTTTCAAAATTCTTGAACACCGTCTAAAAAATTTGTTTTCCAAATTCTCATGTACGAGCTCTTCCAACGCTCAAAAAACAAATAAAAAAGGAATGAAAATATATTATACCGAGAGACCTTGCGGAAACGCTCTATACAAGATAAGTGAATGCGCCTGCATACAGGCAACTTAAAAATCAACCTATTAAGTTTTATTTCGCATATCGCATGCGCGTTATGGTTACGCGGGAAACAAAATCTAATGGATTCTTGTTTGAGTTGCCTATATGCAGGCGTTTTCACTTCCCTATGCAGCGTTTCCACTAATTCTCTCATGTATTAATCATATCATAATAATATTAATAATAATAATGAAAATTATTATCATTATTATTATCAATAGATAGACACATATATTCGAATAACATGCGAACGAATATCGAGGGTTGAGTGATAGTGTAGCATATAAACTACAAGCATAAGTTAAAGCTGTACGGTCATCCGATAGATAAGTGGTGACCCTTGCCCTCCCGTTGTACTCTCTTTGCCGCGCTCGGGCTCGGCCTTCCCCTAATGACCTGCATGATTGCCTCGCGTTCTCTGATCGTCTCGTCAGACTATATACTCCAACATATGTATATCACCACGGTTTCATAGCTTGCGCGTACGTTGGTGCTAGTGCTAGTGCTAGTGCTGCTACTGCTGCTGGGGGACACCCGTTCTTGTTAACGATTAACCGTAAATTATTAATAATCCGAAAGTTAGCAGCTGCATCTGTCCTAAAAATCTATATCAATTAATTATTTATAAATAAATCCGAAAACCTATAACAGTATCGGATATATATTTATATTAGGTACACTATACCTATTCTATTGTATTGTATACACAACACGGTGTAAAGTTGTCGAATATATAATGAAAATTATATTGCGAAATAGCGCGCGGTGAATATTATTTTCAATTCATTTGTTGTTTAGTTTCCGAAATTGATAGATACAAAAAAAGAAAATAAGAAAACGCGGCACAATGACTTCGATCAAACCGAATAAAATTTTGAACTTTGTCGTTCTTTCTGTTCTGGTTATCTCTTTCGCTTTCGCAGAAAAGGGTAAGGTCAATTATTATTATTATTTACGATTTTGTTGTTATTATTATTATTATTATTTTTATTATCATTATCATTACGAATTCTATGCTGTGATCGATTATTTCGATAGAAATTAATTAATCGATCTACATAATCGAACGATTCGCGATATATTATATCGTACTATAATACGACACGTGTGTTCGTTCGATGTATTTTATTAATAGTCGAAATAGAATCGCTCATGTATGAGGTCGTAGCTAACAGAAAATACGATTTTAATGCCATAGGATATTTGTATAATATTTTACTCTTATTTAGTTCTTAATGAAAATAAATGAGGACGAAAAAAATAATTCAAATTTCGAATAATTTGATTTTTCATCGCGATTGTCATTTTATATTCATCCAGAATTTTGATGAATTTAAGAAATAGAAAAAACAAAACCATCGGTACAATTTTCCGAAATTTGAGTAATTTTTTTTTTTTTTTAACGAAGAAGTGTCTGATTTTATTTTTAGTCGGTATGATTTTTTTTTCTTTTTTTTTTGAAGCTATATGAGCGATCCAATATGAATTTTGTCAAAAATGGTCGTAGGTCAAAAAAAGGCTAGTTGAGATTGTATAATGATTACAGTATCGACTAATGATGATCATTACACAATACAGATGACGGAGATATCAATAAGAAATTGGCCGAGGGTGAGAGACGAATCGGTGATCAAATAAGGACGATATTAAAACACTATCAGCAAAAAGATCCGGTCGGATTGCCTGGCGCGCCAATACCCGATCCTATGTCTGTGCCGGGAATGAAACACTCATTTTCACTGTATACTATGGATTTTAACGAAATCCAAGTGAGAGGATTGTCCAAGTTCAGGATCGACCATATAGAGTCTGATCTTGCCTTGATGCAGGTGATTATACACGTTAGGTTTTGAAAAAGAAGATTTACTTTTCAGCTTGTTTTTGTTTTCGTTTTTTCACGATTTATACTATTCGAAATTACGGACTTAATATGGCGGATAGGAATTTGGAAATGGTCAGATGCGTGTTCTAAGGTTTCAGAGTCCGCCATTTTGAATTTTGAAAATCTGATGTTGAATCTGGATTCAGCGACCCTCAAAACCCCGGGATACCCATTTTCATCGAAATCGATGATTTTCAAGTTTTTATTCGCCATATTGGATCTGCCATTGTGAATTTTGAAATTTTGTTATCAAATTCGGATTCAGTGGATTCTTACCATATGTTCATCTTCTTGTTCACGTCTCGTATTTTAGCCTCCGCTTTTTCATTATCTTATATTTTCGTCTTTCTATCTTTCCATCTTATCTATAGTCATTTTCGTATCTTTTTAATCATCTTCTACTGCATTGTTTTAATATAATATTATCATTTTTTAAATTCTCGTTTGCATTTTTTTATTCTAGTATTTTACATCTTTTTCATAATTTTATGTTTTCATCTTTTCATCTTTTTCATCATGTTTACGTCTTGTTTACGTCTCGTAATTTATTCTCATTTCTTTTCATTATCTTCTCCATCTACTTCACCATCTTTTCTTCTTTTCATCTTATCTAGTCATTTTTATATCTTTTCATTCATCATTTTCTCAATCATCCGTATTATGATAATTTGAATCTTCGTCTCGCTTATTTATCTTAATATTTTTCATCTTATTCATTATCTTATATTTTAATCTTTTTATATCTTCATCTTTCTATGTTTTAAATCATCCTCTTCTCTATCATCTTTACGATATTATTTCAAATTTCCGTCTCGTTTTTTATCCTCATCTTTTCATCTTTTGATCTTTTGATCTTTTGACCTTTTGATCTTTTTATCTTTTCATCTTTTCATCTTTTTATCTTCTCCATTATCTAAGTTATCGTTATTTTTTATTAATTCTTCTCCCTCTTCTCCAAATTCATCTTCCCGATCTCGTCTCGAGAAAAAGTTCTTTCGCTCATTTCCCTTTCGATAAAAAAATTTCAACAAATTTCAACAAATTTCAAAAAATTTCAAAAAATTTCAAAAAATTTCAAAAAATTTCAAAAAATTTCAAAAAATTTCCTCTTTCTCCAGGTATCAGTGGCATTGAGTATCCAGACCTTAAACGTCAGTGGTATTTACACAGCGACATCATGGTTCACGGGTAGTTCGGCGGGAAATTTTACAGTTAAATTAACCGGTGTCGAGGTAAAGGGTACCGCACATCTCCAGGTTAACCAGGATGGTAAACTCGAGGCACAAGACATAGACATGGATTTAACATTCGTAAACATTGATCTTAATTTCGAAAATCTCGGACTCCTCGGTGCAGTTTTTCAAGGGATCATTAATTCCGTTGGTACATTTATATTCGACAGTGTCAAGCCCTACATACTTAAGGAGGTCAACACCCAAGTAACGTGAGTTCGACCAACAATCATAAAATGGCAAAGAGCGAGATAAAGAAGAACAAAAAACAAACAAAAAAAAGACAAAATTTAATCAAAAACTTTTGCGAAATATTTAAAAATTGATTAATTAATTAATTAATTTTTCTTTTCCCCTTTTTTCTTTTCCTGTTTTTTTTTTCTCATATACTTTCTGCTTTTCCGAATATACAAATTCAGGGGCGACGTTAACAAGCAGATTTCCCAGCTACCACAGTATTTTCCTAATTCCATATCGCCCTTTGATATGGCTGTTGCCGAAGCTCGGAAACAGTTTTCCCATATGGGATATGACCCATACAAACTTGAGGATCACAGTCAGACCATTGGGATATTCACTGTCGCGACAAGCCACACTTGGATAACGGGGACTAGCAGCTTTTATAGGATGGGAAACATCACGTTGGTGATGAAAAACGGATTGGTGAGAAGACAGAAAATAAAATGTTTTTTTCTCAAATTATTAAAAATATTGTTTCGAAAATTTGACAAAAATTTGTTGAAAATCATGAAAAATTAGAATAAACTGATCGTTGATTAAATTGATCGTTGAATAAATTCAAAAAAAAAAAAAAAAAAACACAAAAATCGAATTTTCGAATCAGCCGATTTTTGATATCGTATAAATTATTAGGATTTTGACGTGATTTGACTCCGACATGTATTTTGAAATCTGATGATGATCGAAAGGTTTACGCTGGGGTAGACATCGGGACCCAAGAGATTGAGGGTACGACGCAATGGGAGTTGAGTGTAATCGGTGGAGCTCTATCGAGGGCGGGTACCGTGTCATTCACCGTTGAATACATAAGGATAAAATTGACGCTCAGTCAGCCATTGGATACCCGGAAAAGAGCTACCCTTGAGGAACTCGATTTAGAGCTGGGGAACATACAGGCTCGAGTTCACGGCGCTGGTACCCTCGACTACATCATGGAAGCTGGCGTTAATATATTACCGAATTTACTCAGGTACCAAATTGTTGTTATAATTTTTTTCATTTTTTACATTTTTAAATGGAATCATATACCATTTTTTGTAACACTGTGCGGAAAGTGACGCAAATCGCCAAAGTGTGCGGGAATCAATATTCCCGCATGGGTGAATCGTGCGGGAATGTTGATTCCCGCACACTTTGTGAGATCATCAGGAATCTGCTATTTCGCGTACAATTTTCGGTGTACACAAACTGCGAACTTTCCATACAGTGTTAGGAAAAAAACATTCTTACATTTTTTTGTTCTTCTTCTTCTTCAATATAGGTATCAGATAATGAACGCCATAGAGGGTCCTGTAAAACGTCGCCTGCAAACCGATCTCGATAAAGTTGACGTTGAGAAATTGATTTACGAAAAGATACCACAGATCGAGGAACAGGCTCGACAACTACAAGGATTACCACCGATAGAAGACACGGTCTTCGATGATAATGACAAGAAAAGGATCAACCACAATGACGATGATGATGACTTGACACCGTTTTCAGAAAGCGAAGAGGACCGCGGACCCTCGTAATATAAATAAATAATGAACAATTATCTTGAGGGGACCAGTGCAGCAACTTTTCGAGAAATTGTCATAGTCCGAAATCTATTTCTTTCATACCCAAAGTTCATTTCACATGAAAGTATTTTTCTTTTTCCAAATCATGTGTCGTGAGGCCTTTGGCACACCGTTGGTCCAATTCAATCTCTTGACGTCTCATTTTCTCCGGTGAACCATTCCTCATCTTGTGAATGTAGGGATTATAAAATAAAAAATCACGTCATAAGTTATGATCAATTTACCAAATTTGCGGAAATTATTATCACTCATTTCTTGAATAACTTGGCCAAAACGAAAATTTTTCGAAATTCCTACATTCACATGATGAGGATTTGTTTTCTGAAGAAAATTAATCCAAGATGACCTGAATCGGTCCAACGGTGCTCTAAAATCCTTACGACACATGATTTGGAAAAAGAAAAATATTTTCATGTGAAATGAACTTTGGTGATGAAATGAATTGATTTCGGACCATGATAATTTCTCGAAATGTTGCTCTACTGGTCCCCTTAACGTATGTACAATTCTTCATTGCCATTTTGATATCTAGGTGAATGCTTCATTAGGGTGAACCTTATTCGGGGCTCGGATAAATTTTTTGAAATTCAAACCCAAAATAAGGACCACCCTAACGAAAGTCTTTCCATATAATGTTTTTCTTTCTTTTCTTCTTTCTTTCTTTTTCTTATACAAAAAACTGAAATTGTGCAACTATCTGTATTCTGTATGCGATTAAAATGATTAAAAAAAAAAAACACACACAAAAAAGACACTCGAATTATTCATTTTTCGACATTTTTCAATACAACGTCAGATTTTTATACGAGGGTTGGTGTCAGTTTTTTTTTTTCTTCTTAGTACACGCGTAGGAAAAAATTACAATGATCGTAAATCCACCTTGATTATATTTTTTTGATTTTTCGCACGCTCGGTATCGTGGCTACACGGATTAAAGAAACCCGATGAAATCGAAATGTTTCATTTTCGTTTTATTTTTTCTTCGTACTCTAATGTAGTACGTGTTCGTCTACAGATTGAAAGAGAGTGTTAGGAATCGTAAAGTCAATCCCCTTGAATTGATTAAAAATGTGAAAAGAGGTATATCTTTTTTTTCTTATCTTCTAAAAATAAACTAACTTAGGTCTAGCTGGTGGTAAGTATCGATTTATAGTAATACGACTGACTGACTGACCGACATAAATGAGATGTCTATATTTGGTCGGAATTAATAGACTCTCAAGTTTCACCGGGCCCCCCGCCCCCCCCCCCCCCCATCGCACTAAAAGGGTATCTGTTCGGCTGTTTCTTTCAACGTCGGATAAAATCCTTCCAGAGCAGAAAAAAAAGAGAGGAAAGAGAGAGAGAGAGAGAGAAAAAAAAAAGATGATGAAATAAAATAAAAGCCCGAAAACGAGAAGAGAAATGTTATTCTTGTTATTCTCTATCTCAGCGGTGTTATTGGGTGTTGGGGGTGGTTTTGGAATTAGATAGAGGAACCGTAGGTGTATTTTAGGGGCCTGTGCAGAGGATGGTTGTAAGCCACATGATCTGAAATATTAACTTTATCTCTCTCGTTCTATATGTATATGTATACCTACTCTCTATCTTTCTCTTACTCTCAACTTTTGCAAAGGGGTGGGTGGGTATATGTATACTGGAATGAGAACTGCTTCTCTTTCTCCTTTCCACCACCACCACCACCACCACCACCACCACCATCATATAACGCAAGCATCAGGATTTCAGAGCTGTATTTCGAGTATGTAATCAGGAATCATCCTCGGGGAGAACATCTCCCGAGGTTCTATGGACTGTATAATGCATATACACATACATATACATTATATACATACGTACATCTTCTCTTTCTCCCATGTATATCTGAGGGTAATTGCATATGCAGTACATAATACATTATATACATATATTAAGGTATAACTGGATGGGTAATCAGAAATCGCCAAAATTCTTTAAAATTTCGTGAATGATAGTTCTTGACGGAATAATGATACATCAATTATTTCAGAATTTTACACTACATAATTTAGTAGTTATGGACTTTTGAAATCTACGAATTTACCCCTAATAACTGGATGGAAAATCAAAAATCGCGAAAATTCTTTAAAATTTTATGAATGATAGTTCTTGATGGAATAATGATACATTCATTATTTCAGAATTTTACACTACATAATTTAGTAGTTATGGATTTTTGAAATCTACGAATTTACCCCTAATTTCGTAAGATTTCGCTTCAGTTGATACTAAAAAATCGCAAATTAACGCTTATAAGCGTTAATTTACAACTAATTTAGCTAATTGTGAGGGCAAACATCCACTATACGATCGAGACCTGTAAATACAAGATTTTCCCATTTTGGACTAACTTTTTTACCTGACTGTCCATCCAGTTATACCTTAATATTAGGGTGGTCGTTAATGTCTAACATACACTTGCCACCCCTGAAATCGATGGACTGCAATGACGAAGAAACAGTGTCTGAATTCACCCCAGATTTCTAGCTTGATTGAATGAGCAAGGGTGCGGAATTAAATTTGAAATTTGAAAAATTAAAAAAAATAAGAAATAAGAATGGATAAAATGGATGAATGTTTCTTTTCTTCAATTTTTGAGTAAAAAAATCACATGATGAAGCCAAAAGAGTGAATCAAACTACAGTTTCCTTCTTTTCTACTCGAAAATTGACAAAAACAAATCATCAATTTTTTAAAAAATTTTAAATTTTTTTCTGCGCTTGTAGCTTCGAAAATTATATCATAGGAAATTTTTCAAATTTTAAGGAGTGTACCGATTTTTAGATTATTCTTATCTATACTGCGATAGGGGAAAAAAAAATGATAATAATTAATCGCGAAATATCAGAAATCGTGTTTTATTCGAATTATGGAAAAATCGAGGACTTCGAGACGGTACATAAAATCGAGATAGGATCCTCGGGTTTCGGCTACATTTTTTAAAACATGTTTCGAAACGTCTTGGCCCATGGGAGCATTAAAATTCAAAAATGATCAAATTAAGAACCGCGCCCTAATGTATATATATTTTTTTTGTTAACCGAGGCGAAACCGTATTACCACCTAGGGACAGTTTGAACACGATATTACTTTTACACTTTTCTTCTCTCATTCTCACATTTACTTATATATATACACACAAATACATTATACATACTTACTTTACATATAATACACGATAAAATATAATATAATAAAAATGTCGACATCACTTCGTGTGTATACGTTAATTAATTAGTTTTCATTTTATTGAGTAATTAATTAATTAATTAATTAATTTACTTTATAGATATACAGGGTGAGTTTCCTCTGGTATCGCACGAGGGAGGGGCTTATCATCGCAAACGCTCCGCCCATCTCTATTATCATACTTGTTAAAATCATCAGTTTTGACGGTGCGTGAAAATGAAAGTGGAATTTCTCGATACGACGATAATGAGACGTACGAGTAGAAAGGGGGGGAGCGTTCGCGATGATGAGCCCCGCCCTCGTGCTATACCAGAAAAAAAATACTCACCCTGTATACATGTATCTGAACTAATTAACTAACTCTAGTAATACCCCACCCTATTATTTCGGCGATATAGGTATATACACCCGAAGTATATGAGTAAAAAAGATTTGAATATATATAGGGGGCTATAAATATCCGAAAACAGGGGAATATCACGCATCTAGATTCTAGGGTAGGAAGGTAGGCGGGTGGGTGGGTGGGTGGGTCGGTTGGTTGGTTGGTATATAAGTGAAAAAGGGCATTACACTACCCCCCACACTGTTATAATACATCATACCTATAACTAACCCCGATAAGGATCAGATCCTTTCAGCCGAGGTTACATCATAGTTTAAACAAACCACAATTACCTTTACCAGCCACCTCTACCACCTAGGTATATGTACATACCTTATATACCTCTGCTAAGTAGAAGCTCAGATTATCGACGCTTGCCCTTTACCCCACCCTACATCGCACAAGGGTGATAAAAATTTTACGATAAAAATTTATACACAATGCACTTACACTGCGCTTGGTTAATATAGGTACAGCCATTTATTTCCCTCGCAGATTGACGAAATGTGAAAAAAAAATTAAAGAGGTGCTTGGTACCAGTAATTTGCTGATATCTCGGTAACCGTCAATGATAGCAAGTTGAAGGTGAATATCAAATTTGTGGTATACTAAATTTCCTACCAAAAAGATATGATGCACTTTTCATGTATCCCCATTCGTTACGCTGCATTTTGAGACTGAATGTGCAACCAATTTTGCGAACTATCATCTTGGAAAAAAACGTCCATGAATTCAGTTTTTCTGTGATATCTCGGTACTCGTTGATGATATCGAGTTGAAGGTGCAAATCAAAATTGTGGTATATTAAATTTCCTATCAAAAAGATACGAACAACTTTTCATGTATCTCCACGCGTGTGGCTGTATTTTGATATTGAATGTGTGACCAATTTTCCGAACGATGATTATACAGCCGCAAGTTATTCACCCTCAATACACAGCTCAACCAATGAAGATACGTGAAAATTGTATTCCACATTTTTCATAGGAAATTGATTAGGCTTCATTTTCGATATCGACCTCGAACTCGATATCGTCAACCCTTACTCTGTTATCATTAAAAAACTGGCTTCTCTATCACTGTCCTTTAAGTCAAGTCGATATACCGTTGGTTCTAATTCGATCTGACCACGATTCGTTCAGTATTACCAAATGCCCGTATTCGACCCCCATAGAAAACGGTTTGAAAAAGGCTATGCCAAGCCCTGTTCGATTAAAGTCTACCGTACATCAGCAGGCTGTACTGTAGTAATGTATGTACATACGTGGGTTTTAGAGATGGGGGTATGGTTACGATTGGTAAAAAGGTTCAGACGTTATACGGAAAGGGTGGATACGGGGGTGGGGGAAAGGTGAGTTAAGTTAAGTTAAGTTAAGGTAAGGTAAGAATATACACAGGTCTAAGTGTAAATAGGTGTAAATGTATACGAACGCAGCTGTTTATGGCGGGGGTATAACTGGATTCTGGTTACTGTTTCCTTTCGCTTTAGTTCGGAGTAGCAACAGCAGTAGCGCAAGGTTCAAGGCGGTAGCTTACCCCATTGGCGCCTTGCGAGTATTTGGGGTGTAAAAGTGGAACGAGGTATAGAGAGGGCGGAAATGTTTCATCCGGTACGAATCGAGTTAACGTGAATAACCGAGGTATAAGGTAGCTAGCTAGTGGATTGCGAACGTTCAGGAGCTACTGCTGCGCTGCGGTTACAGGTGAAGGCAAAAAAGAAAGAAAAAAAAGAAAAAAGAAAAAAATGAGTAAAGAGAACGAAAAAAGAGGTGGAGAAAAAAAAAGGAGCGAAATGGAAGAAAAAATAATGAAGAATAAAGGAGAAAGGAATGGTAAATAAGAAAGGAAAAAAATCAACAGCAAAAGATAAAGGATTGCTCGAGGGTCGGTTCATTTCGTTTAAAGAAACGACCTACGTCTACGTCTACGTATCGCTCTCGCCTTTTCTCGACGTAATGTAGGACGTATTACATATCGCTGTCTCGGAGTAAACACCGCTGTATGTTGGGCTGCTTATCTCTCTTTTAGGAACGATCGCGTAACAGAAGAGACAGAAAGAAAGAGAGAGAGAGAGACAGAGCGAGAAAAAATGGGGGAAAAAATTTCGAAGTACTATCTCTTTTTTTTTTATTGTTTTATTTATATATTTTTTTGTTCTTCGTATACATCAGAGAAACGGTTTTTTTAAATCAAAGTCAAAGAACGTGGTTGCACTAAAGTAGATTCGTTGGGAGTTGGAAAAATAGCTGATGTCTCGTAAAAAATTTAGTAAGGAACGAAAAACAAAAAAAGAAAAAGAAAAATGGGATAAAATTGAAAGAGAAAGAAAAAAAAGGACAAAAAATAAAATAGGAGGCTCGGGATGAGAGAACACACACACACACGCACACCACACACAGTAAGTGTACAAGGGACGTTTTATGACTCGTCAAACTGCGTAAAGAGGTTCTTCGTCTTCTACTTCCTTTCTTCTTTTCCTTTGCCCCATAACAAAGTGAACTCAATTATCTGAACGGCGTAGTTAGTTATACATACACATATAGTATACGAATACATATACCCACGCGCGAAAACTCCAGAGAGAGAGAGAGAGAGTGAGAGAGAGAGAGAGGGAGGGAGAGAGAAAGGGAAGTCAAATTATATCAGAACAAAGAGTGTATATTATGACGATAAGGTAGTATAATATATAGATATGTAGATAAGAGTTGAGTTTCTATATAGTTTGTCTATATAATGTACGTAGGGTGATTCATATTACGAGGATAGATTCCTTGCGAAATTCTAAGACTAAATTTCCTTTACCGAAAATTCGTGGGACCATTAGTTTCCGAGCTACGTAAGATCTCGGTTGACCAATCGCGGAGACTCATAGATGGCGCAGACGGCGCAAGCCGTGAGCGTGAGTTGCGCAGTGATCCGTCTATCCGACCTGATACGCTCTGCGATTGGTGGACTGAAATCTTCCGTAGCTCGGAAACTGTCGGTCCCTCGAATTTTCCGCAAAGGAAATTTAGCCTCAGATTTTCGCGGGGAATCTGCCCTCGAAATATGGCGATTATAATACGGAGAAAATAATGGTAGCGAGTAAAATAGCTTACTCAGTATAGACATACATGAGTAGGTGTGTAGACAGACTATGGGTGGAATCGTTGAAATAGGAGAAGCGCTGCGCACGTAAAAGCAAGTATAAGCAAACAAGTAAACGCAAGTCCTGCCTGCCTGCCTATACCTTTGCGTATAGGTATATGGGTGTATGTATAGTATAACGTTGGTTATATGCGAGGGTTGAGAAATGGCCGCAGTAAACTCAGCTCCTCAACTGCTCTACTGCCCCTGTACAACCACCCCCTAGTTCCTGGCCTTCTTGTCGTTCAAACGTATACAAATGTGTATGTTTGTATGTATGTTTGTATGTATGTATGTGTTGTATTGGGGTATACTATGCAACTATATCTTATACTTCAGAGCTTTACATTTACGGTTTATGTGTACATGCATACTATATCTGCCTTGTCGAAAGGAACCACGCAGTTGTTGTATATGTACACGTATGTATGCATGCACAAGTGTGATACCTTCTTTTATGGACATTTGTATAGCTGTATCTACCGCAGTTCTCATTTCGTTCAAAGAAACTACACCTCCCTCAAATATACTACATATATAATACCTCGACGGATCTAAATACCAGGATTCACCTATATACTGTAGGTATTAATTATTATCACAAAAAGATCAATTTGGCCTTGAACTATCTCATTCGTTCATTATTCGTCTCCCAATAAATACCCCGGCGACAGGTTGAAATTATTCAACTAGTTACCTTTCACAGCTTCCATAAGCGAACCCATAACTCATCGGTTCGTCCATGATTTCTATGGCACTGATCATCCCGGACGAACCAAATTCCACACGAATATTTCAAACATGTGTTTGAAACTATAGTCTGAACTACGGAAATTGCATTACATTTATGGGAAGTATCGCTTTTCCAAAGATTTAATACATTAGTCATTATTATCGCGTTTACTCATCTAATCTCTCCATTTTCGCAAAAGTTTCTTAGTCAATGTCAATATCCGTAGTTCACACTGTGCGAAATTAGGTATTGAACAAGTATGTCGTAGCTGAACTGTGTGAGTACGATGGTTTTCACATTATCGTGTACAAAGTTGCGAACAAGTCGATTTTCGCGAAAATTTAATGATCGTTGCTGAATGATTCGTACTGCATTACACTGTCACCGATCATTTGAGACGAACCAAATTTCGCATAAATGTTTCAGACATGTAGGTCTACAGCGTGAACTACGGAAATTGCATTACATTCATGGGAAGTATCGCTTTTCCAAAGACTTACTTCATTATTCATGATTATCGCGCTTACTAATCTAATCTCTGCATTATCGCAAAAGTTTCTGAGTCAATGTCAATATCCGTAGTTCACACTGTGCGAAATTAAGTATTGAACAAGTATGTCGTAGCTGAACTGTGTGAGTACGATGGTTTTCACATTATCGTGTACAAAGTTGCGAACAAGTCGATTTTCGCGAAAATTTAATGATCGTTGCTGAATGATTCGTACTGCATTACACTGTCACCGATCATTTGAGACGAACCAAATTTCGCATGAATGTTTCAGACATGTAGGTCTACAGCGTGAACTACGGAAATTGCATTACATTCATGGGAAGTATCGCTTTTCCAAAGACTTACTTCATTATTCATGATTATCACGGTTACTAATCTTATCTCTGCATTATCGCAAAAGTTTCTCAGCCAATGTCAATATCCGTAGTTCATACTGTGCGAAAATAAGTATTGAACAAGCGTGTTGAATTTGAATTCTGTTGATGCAATGGTTTTTGTTTAATCGTGTACACAGTGTTGAAAAAAATTCGAGGGTTATTATGGGAAGGAAACCTGGCAGAGAAAAGCAAATAAAATAAAATGAATGAAAAAAAAACAAAAAAAAAAACGGAATAAAAGAATGGAAGTGACTATAGAGATTGAATTCGAAAGTGTATGTAATACCTTAATGAAAAACCGTGTTCGTAAAGCAGCTAATTCTTTCAAATGTTACGACAATGTTTAGGTAAACAAACTGTTCCGGGTTTAAGGGTGAGAAATTTTTCGAGAGTAGGTCTAAGGGTCTTGCCAGCCTCAAGGCTTCGGGGGTTTAATTCGTTTGTTTTCATTCTTCGCGGCGAACAGCTTGGTGTATTAAAAAAACGTTTCTGGGGGTTTGGCTCCTCGCGTTGCGGTCTTGGGTTAAATTTATGCCATTGGATTAAACGTGGCTAGAACGAGAACGAGAACGAGACCGAAAACGAAAACGAAAACGAAAACGAAAACGAAAACGAAAACGAAAACGAAAACGAAAACGAAAACGAAAACGAAAACAAAAACAAAAACGAAAACGAACACGTAAACGTAAACTCAGCTGACGGAATAAAACTTTTCTGCATTAAGAAGTAAAAAGAAAAAACAAAAAACAAAACAAAAAGAAGAATAAAATCACCTCAAAACTGTGGCGCCTCACCCCGGTTGGTTCGACGCTCTTTCACCCCTGAAACGAACACAATTTAAACTTATTTCACGCCTCGACAAAATTAGGATTAAAAAAAATGTCGGGCGGCCATCAGCGCTTGAGAAAATTTGAGTGAGTCAATTTTTCAGGTGCATTGAACAAAAAATAATCAAAGATAAAAAATCCAAAATTGGTATAATCATTGTTTCAGAAAACCTCGGCCTGTTCTATTCGAGTGTAGAAAATCGAAATTCCGAAAGTTCACATCCCCGAGAGCTAAAAAGTCCGAAATTCGTCCTGAAATTCATTCAATTCGTTAAAAATTTTGCGACACCTTGTGTATACTCGGTTCTCGGTTCGGCTAAATCGGGGCACGAGCGCGGCAGCTAGCAGTCGGTTTGATTCGAATTTCAAAGCCTGCGCGTAACAAATTGCATCGTTCCTTTCTTCTCTGCGTCAAAGTCAACATCAGCAGTAGCTACAGCCATGGCAGTAGCAGCACCATCAGTAACAGTAGCAGTAACAGTAACAACAGTAAAGCAATAGGTGGGTGGCGGGTCCGTAGGTACTGAAACCTGAGGCGAACCAAACCGTGACCGTGGTTTGCCCTGGCGTTGGGTCGTGTTCATTTTACTTGTTAATGCAATCGGAATAAAACCTTGCTACAAACCTTTCGTGGTCATAGTATATATATACACGCTTTAGCTCTATGAATTTAATATTATTATACCTACTTCGCCCAGAGGCACCAAGCGCACCGGGTTTCAGCAGCAGCAGCAGCAGCAGCCAGCAGCAGCACCTAGCTCGTCTTTATGTACGTAGCTACGTGCATTATACAAGTGAAGCTATAATTTCTGGGTAGTTATTGTTCGCCTTGTTATTGTTCTTGTTTCTTTGTCGAATTCTTGAAATACAGGCCTTCTTCTTTTTTCCAAAAAAAAATAAAAAAAAATAAAAAAATGTTCCATTTTTCAAATATACTTTTCCGCACCTTCTGTTCTTCTTTTTCTCTTTGTTTCATCCCTCATATTATAGTAGAAAGAAGCTTTTTTTCAACTTCATTTTCTCAGGTCTTACATTTTTCACGGAAACAACGAGCTTTCTCGTAATTTCTCTTCGTTCTTTTTTTTTTTTTATAGTCAAGAAAAGTTTCTCCTAATTTCATTCGCTTGGTTTCGTTTCATTTTTTCATAGTAAAACAAAAGCTGTTTTCAATTTTGTTCGATTTTATTTTTTAATTCCTCCTCCCTATTTTAAAATTGAAAAAAGCTTTTTTTTTCGATATTATTCGCTGAAGTCTTACATTTTTCACGGAAACCACGAGCTTTCTTGTAATTTCTCTTCGTTCTTTTCTTACAGTCAAGAAAAGATTCTCCTAATTTCATTCGCTTGATTTCGTTTCATTTTTTCATAATAAAACAAAAGCTGTTTTCAATTTTGTTCGATTTTATTTTTCAACTTCTCCTCCTTATTTTAAAATTGAAAAAAGCTTTTTTTGTTGATATTATTCGCTGAGGTCTTACATTTTTCACGGAAACCACGAGCTTTCTCGTAATTTCTCTTCGTTCTTTTTTTTTTATAGTCAAGAAAAGTTTCTCCTAATTTCATTCGCTTGATTTCGTTTCATTTTTTCATAGTAAAAAAAAGCTATTTTCAATTTTGTTCGATTTTATTTTTTCATTCCTCCTCCCTATTTTAAAATTGAAAAAAGCTTTTTTTTTGATATTATTCGCTGAGGTCTTACATTTTTCACGGAAACCACGAGCTTTCTCGTAATTTCTCTTCGTTCTTTTTTTTTTTATAGTCAAGAAAAGTTTCTCCTAATTTCATTCGCTTGGTTTCGTTTCATTTTTTCATAGTAAAAAAAGAGCTGTTTTCAATCTTGTTCGATTTTATTTTTTAATTCCTCCTCCTTATTTTAAAATTGAAAAAAGCTTTTTTTTTTTGATATTATTCGCTGAGGTCTTACATTTTTCACGGAAACCACGAGCTTTCTCGTAATTTCTCTTCGTTCTTTTCTTACAGTCAAGAAAAGATTCTCCTAATTTCATTCGCTTGATTTCGTTTCATTTTTTCATAGTAAAACAAAAGCTGTTTTCAATTTTGTTCGATTTTATTTTTTAATTCCTCCTCCCTATTTTAAAATTGAAAAAAGCTTTTTTTTGATATTATTCGCTGAGGTCTTACATTTTTCACGGAAACCACGAGCTTTCTCGTAATTTCTCTTCGTTCTTTTTTTTTTATAGTCAAGAAAAGTTTCTCCTAATTTCATTCGCTTGATTTCGTTTCATTTTTTCATAGTAAAACAAAAGCTGTTTTCAATTTTGTTCGATTTTATTTTTTAATTCCTCCTCCCTATTTTAAAATTGAAAAAAGCTTTTTTTTTGATATTATTCGCTGAGGTCTTACATCTGTCACGGACACAACGAGCTTGTTAGAAATGTCTCTTCATTTTTTTTATCGTCACAGAAAGATTTGTCAAATTTTATTTCCTCCTGTTTTACATTTCTTTTACTGATAAAACAAGCTTTTTCGTAATTTCTCTTCTTCTTCTTCTTCTTCTTCTGTGGTTAAAAAAAAGAAGCATTTTGTAATTTAATTCGCTCCGTATTCACATGTCACATGAATACAGCGAGCTTTCTGCAATTTTTCTTCATCATTTTATAGTCGAAAGAAGCTTTTTTTGTTCCGGGTTTTATTTGTTTCTAATTTCTCATTTCCACTAGACGAAACGGTATTCTTGCAATTTTTCTACCCACTTTCCCCAACTTTTTATAGTCGAATAAATAGAAGCTTTTTTCAATCTTATTATCATCGGTTTTTCATTTCTCACGAAGCTGAAGCTACACAGCTACAGCTTTTATCAATTTCTCTCTAACTCTTCTTCATCTTTTTCTTCTTCATATTCTTTACTTCCAGTAAAAACAAGCTATTTTGTCTCATTCAATTTGCTCATGTTTTTGAATTTCTTGAATTGACACGTTAACGTATACGTGTTTCACGCAATAATATATCAAATGTGAAATAAAAAAAAAGAAAATAAAATAGAGGATAATATGTTCCCTCAATCTCAAAGCTTATTAAATATTACGCGAGCAACAAGCGAGCAAGAAAGCAGACGGACAGACGTGCTTCTCCTCAAATATAATATAAAGCTCGCCAAATAAAGGAAAAAAGTAAAGTTGAAGTAAAATAAAAATGAAAAATAAATAAATAAATAAATAAATAAATAAATAAAATAAAATGCAAAAGAAACTGAAAATATGAAAATAAAAATAACTACTTAAGGAATCATGAAAATAATAATGATTATAACAACGAAATAAAATAATTAACTAAAAGCTCTCATTCCTCCTCAACTACAATATGTATACTAAAATACTTACACTCGCAAACTGACATTCATCCTCCAGATTTACATTTACATTTTCTTAAACAGTATAAAAGCTGCTACTGAGATGCGGTTCCTATACCATTCTTTGTTCTTCGTCTTCTTCTTGTTTCGTTTTAGTTTGCGTTTTTCCTCATTTTTTTTTCGAAAAATGAAAGATGAAATGAAATACGAAGAAGGGAAGAAGAATAATGAGAATGAAAATAAGAAGCTTACATTTCCGTTTGCGGAAAACGGAGAGGAGACGAAAGAAAAAATAAAAAAACAAATAGCAAATGGCAAATTATTTTCTCTTTTCAAAAGTAATTATGCACACTCTGTATTCAATATTATCCATGATACAACATACCTACTCGTATAATAATAATAATAAATTATTCTATAGGTGTGCACAACGGAGCTCTTAAGGCAGGTTTCGGGTACAGGGGTTGATTAATCTTGTGTACTGAGGCGGACGTGTTTTCATGCCCGTTTACCTGCACCATGGGATATGGTAGAATAAGCGTTTGCGTCTGCGTCCTAGTCCTCGTAGTATTGGCATTAGTATTAGTAGTGGTAGTAGTAGTAGTAGTGGTAGTGGTAGTAGTCGTCGGCCTCGTCACGGTCCGTTCAATTAATTGTTATTAAATCTCCGCCTTCTCTCCCTCTCTCTCTTTCTCTCTCTCTTTCTCTCTCTCTCTCTCGACTCTGCGAGAATTGGAGAGGATTCGTTCCACACATACATACTATACCTTTACCTTTACCTTTACCTTTGTCTACTATTACCAGCCATTAGATTTCATCCATGTAGTCATCTACGTTGCAGGAGAAACAAACACACACATGGACGTGCAGACATGCAGATCAGAGGTCAGTTACGTTTGAGTTAACCGAAGCGTAACGAATAATTTATTAGAAATTATAACCGAGTGTTAACAGCCCCTTTATGGTATAACAATCCCTCTTAACACCCCAGATTCATCCCTGAAACGAATGAAGACGGGAAACGACAGAGGGCTTATTGCCACAGATAGACATCAGCAAAGTCTTGACCCTTACACTTAGCAGGATACATAGGGTTTACGTGCCGTCTTATGGGACCCTTAGGAAAGAAATAAACTCAAGAGAGAAAGAGAGACTGTGAAAAAGCATTTCCAACACGTGTTATATCCCCTTCAACACGGTTCAGACACTTAAAGTCGTTTTTAAGACTGAACATGTTATCGCGCATCATGACTGTACAGTCTGCTTCGAATCCCGGGATTGATTGCTTCAAAATTTGGTTCCAATCCTACCCAAACATGTCTATAGAAGTTATTTGGAAGACAGGACATGTCCCGATGTCACACGTCTTTCCAGACTGGTTTGAATCCCATGAGTGGTTCGAGAGATACTATGGAAAAGCAATTCCAAGGCGTGTCTTGCCCCTTAAACATGTTTCAGACATTCGAACTCATTCTCAAGACTGAACATGTTATCACGCATCATGCCTGTACAGTCTGCCTCGAATCCCGGGATTGATTGCTTCAAAATTTGGTTCCAATCCTACCCAAACATGTCTATAGAAGTTATTTGGAAGACAGGACATGTCCCGATGTCACATGTCTTTCCAGACTGGTTTGAATCCCATGAGTGGTTCGAGAGATACTATGGAAAAGCAATTCCAAGGCGTGTCTTACCCCCTTGAACATGTTTCAGACATTCGAACTCATTCTCAAGACTGAACATGTTATCACGCATCATGACTGTACAGTCTGCCTCGAATCCCGGGATTGATTGCTTCAAAATTTGGTTCCAATCCTACCCAAACATGTCTATAGAAGTTATTTGGAAGACAGGACATGTCCCGATGTCACATGTCTTTCCAGACTGGTTTGAATCCCATGAGTGATTCGAGAGATACTATGGAAAAGCAATTCCAAGGCGTGTCTTACCCCCTTGAACATGTTTCAGACATTCGAACTCATTCTCAAGACTGAACATGTTATCACGCATCATGTCTGTACAGCATGCTTCGAATCCCATAGCTGATTCGTGTCGTTTTAGTTCTTCGTGTGGGTATTAAAACAGATATCATATGAGTGTACAGTCAATTAATAGAAATGTGTGTGTGTGTGTGTTTGTGTGTGTCACGTGCGAAAGGTTCAAAGGGTGCTAGTTACTGGTTAAAGGTAGGAGGAAGGATGCCTGCCTTCAGGAAGGGAATGGCACGTAGAGACGAGACAATGGACTAAAACTCTGAACCGAGCGCTAAACTTCGTATTGAACTACGCACGTTTCACGTTTCAAAGAGTATTTCCGAATACCTTATAGACTCATTGTCATTATGTAGGTACAGATTTACAGGTCCATGAAAATAGGGTACGCTCTTCAAACACCCCATCCCTTATTGTTATGCTCCGGCCTGATATACTTGATCGATAATACGATTTAGACGAGTTGAAAAGTTTAACGACGTCGTACTTAAGACAGAACATATTTTCATGGTCGTGTCTTTCAATTTGAGGACTGATTATATTTAAATGTTTTTTGCAAAACTTTTCAATGTTATCCTGAAGACTTGATTTATTATGTTCCTAAAACTTCTTGAATAATGTCTCAAAGTCAATTCGAAGACAGGACGTGTTCGTATGTCTTACATCTTCATCGTGTGCTTTTCATTTCGTGACTGACTCGTCTTTTAAACGTGTTTTAAAACATCTATAAACATGTATTGAAGTCGTTTTAAAGCCATGACATGGTCTTGAAACTTCTTCGAACCATCTCAAAGGCATTTTGAACAGAATATATTTACGTATGTCTAACGTCTTGATAGTGTGCTTTCCATTTCATAACTGATTCGGCTTTAATCTGTTTTAAAACGTCTTTAAACATATTTTAAAGTCATACTAAAGACATGACATGTTCCTAAAACTTCTTCAGCGACAGAACATGTTGGTATGTCTTCAATCTTGACATTCTCCTTTCAATTTGATGATTGATTCTTCTCAAATTCTTTTTTTACAAGTTTTCAAACATGTCTTGAAATCATCTTGAGGACATAACGTGCTCATGAATCTTCTTCAGAGACAGAACATGTTGGTATGTCTTCAATCTTGACATTCTCCTTTCAATTTGATGATTGATTCTTCTCAAATTCTTTTTTTACAAGTTTTCAAACATGTCTTGAAATCATCTTGAAGACATGACACGCTCATGAATCTTCTTCAGAGACAGAACATGTTGGTATGTCTTCAATCTTGACATTCTCCTTTCAATTCGATGATTGATACGCCCCAAATTCTTTTTTTTACAAGTTTTCAAACATGTCTTGAAATCATCTTGAAGACATGACACGCTCATGAATCTTCTTCAGAGGCAGAACAGGTTGGTATGTCTTCAATCTTGACATTCTCCTTTCAATTTGATGATTGATTCTTCTCAAATTCTTTTTTTACAAGTTTTCAAACATGTCTTAAAATCATCTTGAAGACATGACATGCTCATGAATCTTCTTCAGAGACAGAACATGTTGGTATGTCTTCAATCTTGACATTCTCCTTTCAATTCGATGATCGATACGTCCCAAATTTGTTTTCAAGAGTCTTCACACGTGTCTTAAAGTCGTCTTGAAGACATAACATGTTCCTAAACTGTCTTGAAGTTATCTCGAAGACATGAAATGTGCTGCTGTCTGATTTCTTGCAGTAATCTGCTTGCAATATTGTTATATCTGAGTCTGAAATGCCGTCAAATGTTTTCCGATGATGTTCTCCACTAATTATGGATTACCTCGCTGATGGGGGTGAATGTGGAAGAGCTTTTTTCACCGAGTGTCTCCTGGGTCGTGATAATTACCCTGATAGATGTGAGTGATAAAAATTTTTAACATGTCAGCGCTGAGCGGGCGAGGGTGAAAGCATTTCATGTTTCGTGGGATGACGGGTATGACTGCGGTCGGGGCAGTTGTTCGTGATCAAAGGGCTAGTCAGGGGTGAGTAAATACCTACGTATCCTGCACGTTCCACCACGCTGCGAAGTTGCCCCGTTAACAACGATCGCGGTGTGCCTCGCGGGTGTGAGACTTGGCGTTAGTATATGCCTGGTGCCTGGTGCCTGGTGCTGATGTTGATGTGTGTGTATACGTTAACCTATTTCGAAATTACATTGTACAATACACACCATAACATGATGTACAAACGGAGATAATGATAACAACTCTGCTCTGCTCAAAGGGTAAAGAGAAAAGTTTCGCTAAAGTGGCAAGCTTTTTTGTTTTTTTATTTTATTCTTTTTTTCGTTTTATCTCCGGAACCGTTTGTCCCACAGAAAATTTACGAGAACATAAAAGACGCGGCTTGACAAACACTATTAACTTCACTTCAGGTGTTTTCCCGAGAAACTAACAGTTTCGGAGATAATTTGAAAAAAGAAGAAAAAAAAACCAAACGATATTGCTCGATCGGTATTGTTGTTTTTTTTTTGTTTTTCGACATTATCTACCGGGCCGTTTGTTTGACGGAAAATTTATGAGAATATAAAATACGCGGCTTGATGAGCACTACGATCTTTATTCCTGCTGTTTTTCCGTGAAACAGACGGTTCCGGAGATACGTAGGTAATTTGAGATGAAAAGTAAAAAAAATAAAAAAAAATTATTGCCCGATCGATCTACCGTATTATAAGTCGGTCGGTAAAACAGGGATAATAATTTAACGTACATTCAATATTTACAAGCCCCAGATACCATCGCTCTTTCTCTCATCCCTTCTGTCTTTCTCTCGAGTACATTCTTTATCCTGCAGGCGGGTATTTTTATTCCGCATAAAAATAATACATATGTAAGGTTTACGTTTATGTATATGTATAGTATGTACTACAGTATATATACATATACCATACATATACATATATACCTAACTTGAGATACGGACGTCGAGATTAATGCTTTCGACGACTGCTAGCTGGCAGAGAAAGAAAAAAGAGAGAGAAATGAAAGAAAGAAAATGAAATGAGAAAAAGAGAAGAAAAAAAAAAGAAAAACGAGAAAAAAAGAAATTATGAAATTGAATTATGTATTATCGTTATCGAAGATCTGGTGACAGTTACACGACGACGCTACGCGGTTATATATATATATATAATAAATATACGTCTTATAACAATGAAAATTTATTCATTAAAAATTTCGTCGTCATTCTTTATATTCGTTCGTTGATTAATCGACAAATTCTTTTATTCGGTAAAATAAACAAGAGAATAATAAGAATCAATAAAAAAAAAAAAACGGTGAAAGAATTGTCAAATTTTCAAAATTGTACCATTTTTTTTTTTTTTTGTAAAAATCTATCGATAATTTACTTACAGCGACGTATCTTTGAAATATCGAAATTCGTCACGTCAGACAAATGCAAAGACGACAAATTCTCGATTTTTAAATCCTGCAGAAAATATTTACCGAAAACTATAATATACTATGATTTTTTTATTTTCCTCATTCATATCCTCCTGGATTTCGAATCTCCAGACTCGGAGAAATTGAAAAGAAAAAATGAAAGTAAAAAAGAAAAACAGATCGAACAACGCGTAACGATTGAAAAATCATTACGTCCAATATATCGCGCGAGGTTTGATTAATTATTCAAGGTTTTTACACATAAGTGCACGCGTATGTGGCGCATAAAAAAATGGGTACTATACCTACGGTAAAAGTCTACCTGGACTTATCGATAATCTCGGAAAAAAGAAAAAAGGACGCAGAACCAGGAAGAGCGTAAGGGGTGGTTGTATAAAACACAGCATAGTGTATAGTGGGTACTATATACACATACATACATATATCCACACGTTTCTCTTAATCCCTGAAAATCCCTGGATCCTGAAATCCCTCGCAGACGTATAACAACGATGCTCATGTTTATCCGTACATAATACATACATATATATATATATATATATATATATATATATAGTATATAGGGAGACCATCGGTGCATGTATTACCGAGTACATCGTGATTTCTTATTTTATACATACACATATGTGTATTTTTATTTTTTATTCCAAACCGTTTTGTTTTTTGTTTTTTTTGGATTTCATCTCTTTTTTTTTTACGTTTTTCGGAACAGGCGTAGTAGGGATTTTTTTTCTTTTCTTTTTTTTTTTTTTTTTATCGTACGGGACGCCGTTTTGTTGCGTGGAATTTATACGTTGGCGTATAGGCAACCGGAGAACTCGGTGTGTTTCAGGGTTGTTTTTATATCCGCACGTGAAAAAGAGAGAGGGAGAAATGCATTTATTAATCTCATGGGAGTTTGATCCCCACCGAGGACGGATACTGAGCGAGGGTCTGATATGTTCGCTCTGTGCGGATGCCTGTAACTCTCATGGATTTGGAAGAAAAAAACAAAGAAGAAAAGAAATCCCCCCCCTCCCCCAAAAAAAAGGATTCTTAAAAATAGTCAAATACACAAATATGCTCCCTATCTATCGCATCGTCCCGTGTGTTACTACCCATATAAAAATCATGATGGTACGTTTAAAATTGGCATAACGTTGGCGAGTTGACTAGGCGAATCGCCTAGGACAAGGAGGAGGGTGGAAACCGCCCTGCGGGTTCGCCTGACGATGTATAACGTCTGTTCCACTCCTAACCGAGCATTAATTATTCGGTTTTGTTTCTGGAGGGACGTTGCCTGGCCTCGCTGACGGAGCGGAGCGTAGCCTATGAATTCGCTCGTCACGTTGGGACTTCACCACAACTTGCCAAACTGCCCGTAGTAGAGTGAGGTATATAATACCTGGCTATGGCTTCAATCTCGGCGAAAATGTCACCAGTTTAATTGCGGTTATTATATTTCGTCGCGGTTCTATGGTATTGGCCGTCTGCCCCAGGCGAGAGAGAAGATACTTCTTTTTATCGCCTGCACCGGCACTGGGTTGTTCATGAAGAGTCGATTCGAGCGGTTCTGTATGGTGCCAGAAGCCCAGAAGCCGAATATCATCTCAGTTTTCAATTTTTTTCATTCCAAATGGCGGAAAAAGGGCCTCAAAGTCGCGAGGTGGGCCCCGGCGGCCATATTGTTTTCCATTCAAAGTCCTGCCATACTTGTTTCTCGACTTTATTCCGATTTTATAGTATGGTAAAGAAAAAAAAACCACTCGACATAGTCGATTTTGGGAATCTGTGGCTGAAAAAACAAAATCGCGTAATATCTTGTAATGGTAGTACTTTTCTAAGTGAAAAGTAAAGTTTGGGAAATGTATGCCGGGTCGGCAGCTGGCGGGCAAACGTTAGGTCAAAAATCGAGGGCCTGGACAAGCACGTCGCGTATAGGTCGCTTCGGTGAACGAAAAGAATCACTTTTAGAGTAGCTATATAATCCCCCCAATAACGATCAATATACACATTAGGAGGAGACTCTTTCCCCGTAACACGTAGCAAAGAAAAATCATCTGTAAAGGTAAAGAGTCGCGGTGGTTCGAGCGATATAAAGCGCAGACGCGAGACGTCGCCGCGACGTCGGGCAACCCTACACGACAGTTCAGTTTGCCGTCAGTGCGTGGCGGATAGTTCGCGTTACAGGTCGGTGTTAAAAACGCGAAATTTCTGGCGAATGAAACGCGGCTTAGTTTCAAACGAGTGAAGTAGCGTCACTGAAGGTTCGAAAAAGCAAAAAAAAAAAAAACAAAAAAAAGGTAGAGGAAGAAAATTTCTTTACGTCCCCTGAAAAGTATTCAAACCTGAAGAAACGAATTTTCAAAATCACTCGAACTTTAGTTCGCGCGTTTTTTTTTCAAAAATAAGACAAAATTTTGTTTAACATTTTTAGAGCCAACGATGCGACCGTAATTTATGACCGATTGACATCGTCGTCGTTGAGATTTTGAACAAAAAATAAGGAAACACGGAGGAAAGAAGGAAAAAAGAAAGAAAAATCGCGGAGGGATAAAAGTGCAGTGAGAGTTGTACCGTCGGCCGGTGATTTGTGATGCGGTTTATTGTAGTGAGGTGTTTACCTCGCTTTGGGAAAACATTCGTTGATGTTATTCAGTGGTAGTGGGTTTAACGGAAAAATAAATAAGCTAAAGTGTATCAGAATTTGATATTCGTATGATGATTTTTGGTGACAGCGGTGGGATGATATGAGGTTTCTCATACGTTAGACTCTGCTTCGGCCTTGGGACTGTGAGAGACTTCTTGACTGGAGAACTGTTTACACATCATTTCCGAAAAAGGAAGAGGAGAAGACAAAAGAAGAAGAAGAAGAAGAAGAAAATTCAATCAAAAAATAAATAGGCCCTGAAATATGAAAGTCCCGCTTGTTTTACTCGGCGGTATTGTCGTCCTATCGGTTGCGGTCGCTAGAGCATTATCCTGCGTTTGCTCACCACTTGAATGCGACTCTCTTACTGAAGAGGATTGCCCAGGGGGCCTCACTTGGGACCCGTGCAAGTGCGTTGAATCTACTTTTACTTTTCACATTTTGTACATCACAAAGTGAAAACTATTGCATCTGCAGGGATTGGACTCAACGTTCTTATTTAGCACACATCTTTTCATCGTGTAAACTACGGATATTGAAATCGAGATAGATCCCATCTTTTGTGAAAATGCAAGAATCAGATTTGTGAACGCGATAGTTATCGAAAAATATGTCAATCTTTAAAAATATCATTTTTTCGTGAATGTCATGAAATTTCCATAGTTCACACTGTAGGCATACCGGTTGGGAGTATGCAGATGAAATTTTGTTCATACCAGGTGATCGGCGCTAGAGAAAATCCTGTATGAATAATTTTGCAACAAACATTGAATTTCGACGGGAATTAACTTTTCCGTTACTTTTGTACACGATTGTATGAAAAGTATTGTAATTATAGGATTTAAATTCCACACATTTGCTAAATACGCATTTTCGCACAGTGTGAACTGTGAGTATAGACATTTATCGAGTAACTTTTATGATAATGCTAAAACCAGATTTTGAAAGCGCAATAATGATCAAAAAAGGAGGAAATCTTTGAAAAAATGATATTTTTCACAAAAATGATGCAACTTCCGTACTTTATACTGTAGAAATACTGATTTTCAATATTCATGTGAAATTTGATTCTTTTTCGATGATCGGCGCTAGAGAAAATCCCGTACGAATCATCTTGCAACAAACATTGAATTTGACCGGGAATCAACTTATCTGATACTTTTGTACACGATTGTATGAAAAGTATTGTAATTACAGGATTTAAATTCCACACATTTACTAAATACGCATTTTTGCACAGTGTGAACTATGGGTATAGAAATTGATCGATGAACTTTTATGATAATCCCTAAAATCAGATTTTGAGAGCGCAATAATTATTAAAAAAGGAGAAAATCTTGAAAAAATGATACTTTTCATAGACATCATGCAATTTGCGTAGTTTACACTGTAGAAATACTGATTTTCAATATTCGTGTGAAATTCGATTACTTTTTGATGATCGGCGCTAGAGAAAATCCCGTACGAATCATCTTGCAACAAACATTGAATTTGACCGGGAATCAATTTATCTGATACTTTGTATACGATTGTATGAAAAGTATTGTACTTACAGGATTTAAATTCCACACATTTACTAAATACGCATTTTTGCACAGTGTGAACTATGGGTATAGAAATTGATCGATGAACTTTTATGATAATCCCTAAAATCAGATTTTGAAAGCGCAATAATTATCAAAAAAGGAGAAAATCTTTGAAAAAAATGATACTTCTCATAAAAATGATGCAACTTCCGTAGTTTACACTGTAGAAATACTGATTTTCAATATTCGTGTGAAATTCGATTCTTTTTCGATAATCGGCGCTAGAGAAAGTCCCGTACGAATCATCTTGCAACAAACATTGAATTTGACCGGGAATCAATTTATCTGATACTTTGTATACGATTGTATGAAAAGTATTGTACTTACAGGATTTAAATTCCACACATTTATTTAGTACGTATTTTCGCACAGTGTGAACTGTGAGTATAGACATTTATCGAGAAACTTCTATGATAATGCTAAAATCAAATTTTGAAAGCGCAATAATTATCGAAAGAGGAGAAAATCTTTGAAAAAATGATACTTTTCATAGATATCATGCAATTTGCGTAATTCACACTACGAAAATGTCTGTTTAAAATATTCCTGTGAAATTTTGTTCATATCGGATGATCGGTGCTAGAGTAATTTCGCACGAATCAATTATCCGCTTACTAGTTGAGTAATTTCAATATGTTTAAACAGCATTTGATCGACGCAACAATGGCTAGTGAAACGGAATAGTAAAACGAAAATAATCCCAGCCTGTATCATTTTATAATACATTCCGCGCCCATACGCAACAATTGCACGAAGCATATAAACCGGATTTGTATAAATGTTCAGTATTTCTCTTTTTCATGAAAATTTATTTGTTTCCCCATTTTTCTGGCATCGGGGGTATCTGGCAGTTAAAGGCAGATGAATGTGTGCATGTAGTCCTGGACATCGAGCTAGGATCGAGGTAGAACGAGAAAGAGAGAGAGAGAGTGAGAGAGAGAGAAAAGCGGATGGATGAATGCGATAAAAGGGAATAAAAAAGAAAGTCCGATTTCTCAAAGCATCGTATTTATTATATTGTTTGACAGGGCGGATCCGCTTACTCTGAAATAAGGGTCAGAACAGAGCAGAGCGGAGCTGCAAGCCGAGAGATCAAAGTATCGAAAAGGGAAGCGAGCAGGCATTACCCTAAAAATTTGATACCATAAATCTCCGAGACGTCAAACGGTTCAGGAATCGAATGGCTATCCTTAAATTTCAAAGTGTTCAAATAAACGATAAGGAAAATATAATAAATATTCACATTCTACTGTCGATACACTATCAGCCATTACACATCCACACACGCTATGTCTCTCGATGATCAACGGCTTCGATTACAACTCAAACGTTCAATCTGGCGATTGAGAATCGGAGATGAAGATGATAACGATGTGTAAATGTTGAGTATTTTATGCTTCCTTTTTTCCAGGTGCTGCAAGGTCTGTGCTCGTGTCGAGGGCGAGCCATGTGGAGGGCTCTTCGGCTTTTCTGGAAGCTGTTCCGAGGGTCTGCAGTGTGTAATCACCAGTCTGCTGGACCACGCGAGAGAAGTAGACGAAGGAACTTGCACCAGTGAGTTATGGACGATTTATAATTATTAGACGAAAACTTTTGATCCGGGTTTATTAATTTCGGATGAAGTTAGTTCTTCAAGTTCTTCTCGAACCAACGCTAACGACTTGCAGGGTTAATTCAACGGGAAATAAATATCCTAGTAGTACCGTAATGCATATAAACTACGGAATATTTACTCATGATTGTACATGCAATTAACGGTGCAGTTTACCAACCCCGATTCATTGCTGTGCAAAATCTAATGCAGCCTACAAGTCTAAGTTCCGCTCCAAGTTCTCAAAGCTCTTGAATAAGGTCGAATCAAGTTATCAGAAAATATTCAAAGACATGAGTTATACAAACGTTTAATCGCGTAGGGAATAATTTGACCAGTTTTCACAGACTCTTTTCTCGCCATAAGTTATCACCCAAGTTCATCGGGCCTAACTTGTCCAAGTTCTTGAAGGAGGACAAGATAACTCCCCCAAAAGTATCAAGATACGAGATTATTAGATGCGTTTAGCTCTGTTAGTGCCGTTTTCTTGCTCTTTAACAGATTTGATTCTCATTTCAAGTCACATCCCAAGTTCTCCAGGTCAAAGTTGATCAAGTTCTTGAAGAAGGACAAGATAAATCCCCCAAAAGTACCAAGATACGAGATTATCAGATGCGTTTAGCTCTGTTAGTGCCTTTTTCTTGCTGTTTAACAGATTTGATTCTCGTTTCAAGTCACATTCTAAGTTCTTCACGTCAAAGTTGATCAAGTTCTTGAAGAAGAACAAGATAAATCCCCAACAAGTATCGATATATGCGATTATTAGATGCGTTTAGCTCTGTTAGTGCCTTTTTCTTGCTGTTTAACAGATTTGATTCTCCTTTCAAGTCACATCCCAAGTTCTCCAGGTCAAAGTTGATCAAGTTCTTGAAGAAGGACAAGATAACTCCCCCAAAAGTACCAAGATACGAGATTATCAGATGCGTTTAGCTCTGTTAGTGCCTTTTTCTTGCTGTTTAACAGATTTGATTCTCGTTTCAAGTCACATTCTAAGTTCTTCACGTCAAAGTTGATCAAGTTCTTGAAGAAGAACAAGATAAATCCCCAACAAGTATCGATATATGCGATTATTAGATGCGTTTAGCTCTGTTAGTGCCTTTTTCTTGCTGTTTAACAGATTTGATTCTCCTTTCAAGTCACATCCCAAGTTCTCCAGGTCAAAGTTGATCAAGTTCTTGAAGAAGGACAAGATAACTCCCCCAAAAGTACCAAGATACGAGATTATCAGATGCGTTTAGCTCTGTTAGTGCCTTTTTCTTGCTGTTTAACAGATTTGATTCTCGTTTCAAGTCACATTCTAAGTTCTTCACGTCAAAGTTGATCAAGTTCTTGAAGAAGAACAAGATAAATCCCCAACAAGTATCGATATATGCGATTATTAGATGCGTTTAGCTCTGTTAGTGCCTTTTTCTTGCTGTTTAACAGATTTGATTCTCCTTTCAAGTCACATCCCAAGTTCTCCAGGTCAAAGTTGATCAAGTTCTTGAAGAAGGACAAGATAACTCCCCCAAAAGTACCAAGATACGAGATTATCAGATGCGTTTAGCTCTGTTAGTGCCTTTTTCTTGCTGTTTAACAGATTTGATTCTCGTTTCAAGTCACATTCTAAGTTCTTCACGTCAAAGTTGATCAAGTTCTTGAAGAAGAACAAGATAAATCCCCAACAAGTATCGATATATGCGATTATTAGATGCGTTTAGCTCTGTTAGTGCCTTTTTCTTGCTGTTTAACAGATTTGATTCTCCTTTCAAGTCACATCCCAAGTTCTCCAGGTCAAAGTTGATCAAGTTCTTGAAGAAGGACAAGATAACTCCCCCAAAAGTACCAAGATACGAGATTATCAGATGCGTTTAGCTCTGTTAGTGCCTTTTTCTTGCTGTTTAACAGATTTGATTCTCGTTTCAAGTCACATTCTAAGTTCTTCACGTCAAAGTTGATCAAGTTCTTGAAGAAGAACAAGATAAATCCCCAACAAGTATCGATATATGCGATTATTAGATGCGTTTAGCTCTGTTAGTGCCTTTTTCTTGCTGTTTAACAGATTTGATTCTCCTTTCAAGTCACATCCCAAGTTCTCCAGGTCAAAGTTGATCAAGTTCTTGAAGAAGGACAAGATAACTCGCCCAAAAGTACCAAGATACGAGATTATCAGATGCGTTTAGCTCTGTTAGTGCCTTTTTCTTGCTGTTTAACAGATTTGATTCTCGTTTCAAGTCACATCCCAAGTTCTCCAGGTCAAAGTTGATCAAGTTCTTGAAGAAAGACAAGATAAATCCCCAACAAGTATCGATATATGCGGTTATTAGATACGTTCAACTCTGCGAAAGCCACTTTCTTGCTGTTCTACAGATTTAATTCTCCTTTCAAGTCACATTCCAAGTTCTCCAGGTCAAAGTTGATCAAGTTCTTGAAGGAGGACAAGATAACTTCCCCAAAAGTACCAAGATACGAGATTATCAGATGCGTTTAGCTCTGTTAGTGCCTTTTTCTTGGTGTTTAACAGATTTGATTCTCGTTTCAAGTCACATCCCAAGTTCTCCAGGTCAAAGTTGATCAAGTTCTTGAAGAAGGACAAGATAAATCCCCACAAGTATCGATATATGCGATTATTAGATACGTTCAACTCTGCGAAAGCCACTTTCTTGCTGTTCTACAGATTTAATTCGCCTTGCAAGTCACATTCCAAGTTCTCCAGATCATAGTTGTCCAAGTTCATGAAAAATCACAAGATAAACCGTTCAAAAGTATCTAGATAACCGGGTTTTACATACGTTCACCTCCCTGATAGCCACTGTTCTGCATTTCGAGGTAAATAATTATCGTCCAAAGTTCGAATTCCAAGTTCTTCAAAGTTCGAAGACCACAAAAAGACGGGATCCCCATAGCAAATGACGCAGACAAAAATATCATCTCAGACAATTATCCGAATCCACTGATGGGAGTATTGTAGAAGCGATTAACGTACGTAATAGCCCACTTTGTTGCGTTGTTATCATCGTAACTTTACTTTGGGTTATACAATCCATCTATCTATGTATGTATATGTATAGGTATATACCTACACGTATCTGCAAGCTGTAGCAATCTAGTCAGAACTTTATCTTGGAAGTACGCGTTAAAGCGTCTGGTGGGTAGTGGTATGGGTAAGAAGGTGGCTTTAAAACTGAGCTATACAGAAGCTCGTCCTCCAGGTAGGTAGGTGGGTAGGTGGGTAGCTAAAGGTAGGTAGGTAGGTAGGTAGGTAGTGCTGTAATATAACAAAAGCTCTAACGATCCAAACTTCTCAAACGTCGTTGGAAATCTCGAGATGATTCCCGACATTTATCAGGCTTGTCGTTTGTTGTTTATCTCTAAAGCCAAAATTCTCGTCTCCTTTCAGATTTCAAATCTACGAATATTCGCTTTGATTATAATTCTGAAGTACCGATATGACGAACAATGCCTCCAATGATTTTTCATCAATTATTTCGAATGAGAATAAGCGAGGCCGTTAAGATTTACTCGAATATTGGTTCCTTCTATCTTTCACCGATACGAAATTACACGCAATTATTTTACGATGAGATATTAACTGCTGCAGAAACTCGCTTAAGTAAGGAAGCGAAATAGATAAATTATAACTTCGAGCCGGGGCTACTTTAGAAACAGGAAACCTCCTTCCCACCTTCTTCCAATTTATGTTGTTATATAAATCATGTTTATAATTGAACGTCTCTAATTGTTGGGTTTAGTCCCGTTCTATTGCCTACCGAATTTCCGCCCAACGATAAGAGAGAGAGAGAGAGAGAGAGAAAAAAAGAAATGAACGAACGAAAAAAAGAAAGAAACTGAACCAAACGTCATCATTTTCACTTCATTTCTGATCTCACTTTATCCTTTCTTTTCCTCGAACTAAACTGATTCCTGCTGAACGGAGGAAATGATAATATAATTTAAGATGAGGGAACCTCTCGTTTCCCCTAGCTCGCTCTTTCGTGGTATATCGTCGCATTTCTGGATAGATGTATACGTATAGGTGTAATTTATGCAGGTATAAATCTTGTTACAAGCACGAGTCTTCGACAAACCGTACGTACCAAAGATTAGGTTTGAGGGGTTCAGGGTTGATACTTACTTCAACGGGGCGTTTATGTATGGTATGGTCTGACCCGGGTCTCCTGCTCCTCCTTTACGCCCTTTTTTATACTTATTACTATCCGTTTCTCTCTTCTTTCCTATTTTTCTCGTATTTATTTTATTTTAGAATAGCAGTAATTACTATTAATAGTCACTCATCTCGGCAAGATAGAATACGTTATGAACTGCATGGTAATTTATCAGGACAAACTAGAACACGAACATTAAATACTAGATTTATAAGACAGGATATGAAATCAACATTAACTACTAGATTTTGGCGATAAGACATGAGATGAATATTGAACACTATAGACTTACAAGACAGAACATGAGGTGAACATTGAATGCTAGAATTTCCAGACAGAATGTCATAGACAGACAAACATTGAATACTATCCAGTCAAGACAGGGCATACGACGAACATGAAATACTAGATTTTGATATGAGACATAATGCGAATGTAGAAAACTAGACTTGCGAGATAAAGCATCAGCCGAAATTGTTAATAATTCATGAAGACAGGACATAAGACGGACATGGAATACTAGATTTTGGTGACAAGACATGAGATGAATATTGAATACTAAACTTACAAGACAGAACGTAATAGACGGAAACACATTGCCTATAATTTCATCGAAGCAAACCTAAGATCAACATTGAATACTAGAATGTTAAGACTGGACATAATAGACAGACAAGCATTTCATATTTGTTTATCAAAACAGACCAAGTTCAATATTGAATACTAGAAAGTCAAGACAGGACATACAATGAATCTTGGATGCTAGAATTTTAAGACTGGACGTGATAGTCAGACGAACATTGCATATCAGTTCATCAAAACAGACCAAGTTCAACATGAAATACAAGACAGGACATAAGACGAACGTGAAATAATGGATTTTGATGATAAGACATGGGATGAATATTATAATACTAGACTTACAGGACAAGAAATGAGACAAAATTGACATTAATCCATGGAAACGGGACATAAGACGAACATTAAATACTAGATTTCGAAGACAGGGCATAATAAACAAATAAGATAATAGTTCATCGAGTACAAGACATAACACGCATATTGAATACTAGTTTTTCGAGCCAGGCTTCAGGTCACTTATCAAATACTAGTTATCGAGAAGAGAACATAAGACGAACTTCAAAATTATTTCAGAAGGCAGGACATAACAGACGAACATGATGTTAATTCGTCAAGACAGGGACATATGAGGAACAGGACAAAATTAGGTACCAGTTTTCGTACGACATGATTTAAGGCGAACATTAAGTACTAGGTTTCAAGAAAAGGACGTAATAAAGTGTTTCAATTAATTCATGAATACAGGACATAAGCCGAACATTGAATACCATTTTATCGTAGACAAGACATGAAATGATGATTAAATACTATAATCTCAACACGACAGGAAATAAAACCGTAGCTAAATACTAGTATTCCAAGAAAAGGAAATCTTACGATCCACAAAGACAGGAAATAGGACGAGCGTTGTGTATACCTACTATTTTGTTTCTGAACAAGATCACACAGAATCTCCACAATTCATAATTCATAAAAATCCCGTTACGATTCTGCCTTGAATAAATTTGAAAAAGAAAGAAACAAACAAAAATCGTTTTTTTCAAGAGAAGAATGAAAAAAAACTGGTTAAATTTAGTTGTGCTGCAGTAGTCGAGGTCTCGGGAGGGGTTTTAGGGTTTCAAGAAAGTTTCAGGGTTCCAGATGGCCCCACGTACCTACCTACGTACGTACGTACCCATTCATCCCCATCTCCATCTCCATCCCCATCACCATCACCATTCACCATCCTCATTTACGCATATCTAGACATATCAAGACTGCGGAGGAAAGATGATTCGTTTGGTCGCAGGGTGGAAGAGAAAATTTACCATAAAATATATGATTGCTGTCTCTCCCTCGATTTTTAACCCCTGGAGAGAAAGAGACATGATAGAAAGTGTGAGAGAAAGAGAGAGAGAGAGAAGAGACTATCTCTTCTCTCATTTTCGTTTAGATTTTTTAAGAAATAATACATTATTTACAATACATTTACGAGTCGAAAACTAAGAGACAAAAAGACGTAAGAAATGAAAAATAAAAAAATAAAAAGCAATGCAGTGAAAGGAGGAAAGACGGTATTTTTTTATGGTACCTTTCGTCACCTCAAAAATAGCATCAAGTATGTAAATATAATATATAGGCTCGTGAGTAAAAAATTGCAATTCTGTAATTTGATTTAATTCGAAATCCCGTAAATTTCGGATTCCTTTTTTGATCACACCGTTTCGAAGGTAATTCGACGAGTTGAGAGAGAGAGAGAGAAAGAAAAATCGAATTTTCGGATAGGTACTATAATTAACTTCGGAATTGTGAGAATAGAGAGAATATTGTCCAGGGATTTGATATTATGGATTATTTTCTTCCTTTTTTTATTCTCTTCTTCTATTATATGTGGATTAAGTTTTGGCTCTGACAATTATCCCGCGAATTATAATCTGCTTTATATGCACATACATGATAGGTACCTTAGTACATACCTACTTTATCAATACTTGAATAGTGGGGCTATTTACTTAGGTCTTCAGAGAGTCCACTGACTATGACTTGACTCTTCTCGCTCCTATAATTCCATGATATGGGAATATCATTCTAGAAGAAAACACGAAGAAAACATATATTTCCAATTTTCGCAATTTTCAATTTTTGCAATTTGAGTTTTCGTAATTCTTCATTTTTGCAACATTTGCAATTTTCACAATTTTCAATATTCTCAATTATTTGAATTTGAAATTTTCGCAATTTTTATGATACGTTAATACAGGTGTAATAAAAACATCGTTTTCCAATTTTTCAATTCTTAAATTCTACAATTTCACAATTTTTCAACTTTTCAATCGATCAATTTTTCAATCTTCAGTTTTTAATGTTTAAATATTATTTTCCTGGTATTAAATTTCCAATTTTCAATCTTCGTAATTTTCGATTTTGAATTTACAATCATTACTTTTCAGTCCTGAATTTTCCATTTTTAATTTTCGCATTTTTCAATTCACGCAATTTTCGGTTCTTGAAATTCAATTCTCACAATTCAATTTTTGAAATATTAAAATACTTTCAATATTCGCAATTTTCAATTACTATTTTTGACTATTGAATAATTTCCAATGTTGAATTTTGGCAATTTTTTATTTTCGCGATTTTCAAGTCTCGCAATTTTCAATTTTTGCAATTCTTACAATTCTTACAATTCATACAATTTGCAATCTTCGATTCTTACAATTTGCGATTTCAGATTTTCGCAATTTGCCAATTTTCAATTTCCTTTTCTTTTCTCATTTCACATATCAAAAAACTAAGGGTTGGTAGATATACACATATATGTATACCGTACATCATGGAGGTATAGGTATAGTTATGGGTCTAAGAAATAGCAACTATTGGGGTAAACTTTTTCAGAGAATTGATGTGGGAATGGGGCAGCAGTAGTGCGATTTTTCTTTGAATGCCATAACATCCAGACATATGTGTGATATATATATATATATATATATGTACATATATATATATATTGTATATAAAACTTTCCGCACTTACATCGGTTTTAGAAAGAAAGAAAAAAAAATTAGAAGAAAAGAACGGAGGAAGAGAAAGAGAGAGAGAGAGAGAGAAAAAGATAAACTATCACATAAACTCGGAAAAAAAATAAACCAGGCTAGGTACTCAATTCGGTATCTGTTCGAAGCTTGAGGGAAAGAAAAAGAATGGAGAGATTGTAGAGAGTAGAGAGAGAGAGAGAGAGAGAGAGAGAGAGAGAGAGAGAGTAGCGAAGGAAGAAGAAGAAAAACAAGAAGTAGAAAAAAATTTTATCCACAACTCGTGTGCGACGCGTTTAAGTTATATTCAAACTTCATAAGTAGTTCGACTAGACCATGTAGAGAAGGAAAAAGCAAAAAGTAAAAGAAAATGTAAGATGAAAAGAAAAAAGAAAAAAACTACGCGAAGCTACGTGAAACTGAAGGAGAAAAAAAAATAATTTATACTTCTACTATTACATATTATACTACTACATTTACTTTTCTCATAATATACAAAATTTATACTTCTATTATTACATATTATACTACTACATTTACTTTTCTCATAATGATCAAAAAAGAGAAAAAAACGAAAAGAATTAGAACAAAAACGAAAAACCTTTTAGAAGAAAGAAAAAATTCACGATACCGATGAAACGAGAACAAGTGAATAGAAATCGTTTTAAATTTTGGTAAAAATCTAAAATCCAAAATTTGGAATTTTTGTTTTTCCGCCTTCCTTTTCACGATTCGAAGTATCATACAGTTTGGTTGAAAATATAATATCTGATGTTCTTTTTTCTTCCATCTCTCACGGCACAGATCTATTTTTTTTTTTTTTCGGAAATTGTTCTCGTCACTTGAGGATAATATTGTTCTTATATATAGTAGAGTTAGGTTAGGTTAGTTTAGGTTAGGTTAGAGAATAGGGAAAATAGAGATCGTTTTCTTGAATGTGTCTCTTGGAATCGCCATTTGAAATTCGAAATTCGAAATTCGAAGTAATTCGAACTACTCGGCAGTCCCATTCCGCGTTCCGGCTCGTCAAAGACTCGATTTTCCCTCTATTCTTCTCTCTCTATTCCGTCTTCTCCGTTTTTCTTCTCTTTCTCTCCTCCCCCTCCGTCGACCATATGAAACGCGATCGTACGGCAAAAGTCGCGCAGTTTCCCTCTTTCCTCATCCCTTTTACCTCCCAACCCCAACTACCAGTAGGGTTGGTTGGTATAGGTATAATAAAAGCGATCATCATCATCATCATGCCGCGAATAGCTGCGAGGGGAACTTTCGAACGCTCGACTGTCTAGGTTAGGTTAGGTTAGGGTTGGGGCTAGGGTTAGCGTTTAGGGTTAGGTTGGCTTTCGGGGTATACACAGACTGCCCATAACCTCAAACATAGAAACAGAGGTTTAGACTGTTTCTTTCCCCCATTCATATCCCTATACTATGTTATACCGCATACAGGATGGTGATTCAACGCTTAGCGAGCGATATTGTAAGGGTAGATTCCCCGCGAAAATCTGAGACTAAATTTCCCCAACAAAAAATTCGAGGTACCGATAGTTTCCGAGCTACGAAAGATCTCAGTTGACCAATCGCAGAGCGTACAGGTCTCATAGACGGGGTACTGCGCAACTCGCACTCATGGCCGGCTGTGTCAGCGCCATCTACAAGTCTCCGTGCTCAGTCGACTAAGATATTACGTATCTCGGAAACTATCGTTCCCTCGAATTTTTGGTAAAGGAAATTTAGTCTCAGAATTTGACAAGGAATCTACCCTCAAAATATGGCACGCTGAATCTGAACCGTTCTGTAATATATACCCAAAATGTATAATCATTGACTGAGTAACTTCTTATATTTATTATTTTTGACAGGTATGGATAAATATCCATAGGGAATTTACCCTATAGGTATACGCTCATACAGTCGAACCCCATTTTTTTCTTGGGCGATAAGGGAGTGGGGTATTTGACTAAAATCCCTGCGGATAAAATAATCGAATATATATGTATGCTTAGGGTGTATAATAGTATATATAGTACATACATATATACAAAATATAAATAAATATAGATCGAGCCCGAGGGGAACGAGTTTGGCCATCAGGGAAATGGAATAGCAAGAGAGAAAAAAGAAAAAAAAAAGAAAACAAAATGAAAGAAAAAAACAACGAGAGACGGAGAGTTTATGTACGTGTAAATAATATAATGCAGCAGGACTGTACCAGGAAATGAATTGATATGGATAGAGATACGCGTTATTTCATTGGCTTTAGATCAGGTTGACAAAACAAGAAAAAAAAAAATATATATATATATACATCAGGTACTGAAAAACGAAAGAAAGAAAAAAAAATCGTCAATCGTATATACCGTGACATTCTGTGGATGCGGAACGCCAGGGATACCAACCCAAAATCGTTAGCAGCAGATTAGTAACTCACTAGGATGTTTCTAATAAAATCACTAGAAATCACTAGATTTCTAGGGCCGAATGAGGTGAACAAAAAAAAAAACACACACACACACTCAAAAAATTGTAACCATGCGCTAATTTTCGGATGCCCAAAGCTGTGCCCCAGTGCCCCAAGAGAAAAAAGATGAAATAAAAAAATGTAAGTAAATTAACAAAAAAAAAAAAAGAAAAAAAAATAATATCGTTAGATCCTCGCTCGGTGGTGCAGGTTTGAGAGAACGTCGCGGATTTCTCTCGTAATTTCTTAGTAAAGCCCTCCAGCAAGAGATCCGCGAGGGTGGTGGTCTCTCGCTCGTTCCTTTGCTCCTTCGCTCGCCGCGGCCCTCATCCCCTTCCCTTCGTCTCTCACCCCACTGATTGAACACTCGACGACGAGAGATACCGCATCGAGCTGACTCCCACACCTCATCCTCTTCCTTTTTATTCATCTCTCTCTTTTCTTTTCTCTTTTCTTCTTGAGGTTCGAGCTCGTTTTCTTCACCTTTCTTTTGTTTTCGCAATAATAAGAATATACTTTATTCTCTTTTCTTTCATTTTTCTTTTTCTTTTTCTTTTTTCTCATTCATTATTCCCGTTTTTCTCTATCATTCTTCTCTCTCTCTCTCTCTTGCTAGTTGCTCCCCTCCGTTTTTTTTTTTTTTTTTTTACATCGATCACATTGGCAACGAAGAGAAAGAGGAAGAGAAAGAGAAAGAGATAGGGAGAATTTTTTTTCTTCTTCGATTTTTTTGCATCCAAATTGATGACAGAGAGATCGATGTCAATCTTGATAATTATTAATTTGCAACGTATGAATGTGGGTATAATAGAGACTTGAATAAAGGAGCGAGGAGAGAGTAGAGAGTAGAAGAGATTGAAATGATCGTTAAGCTAGTCAAGTCGAAAGAATATTAAGTCGAGTCAGCCTCCGGGTTTATGCGAGAGAACTGAGGGAGAAATAGAATAGAGAGAGAAAGGTACGAAAGAAAGGAAGGATAAAAAAAGACAAAAAAGGAAGAACCAAAAAAAAAAATAAGGGAAGAATTCAAGCAGAGGAACAAGAAGACGAAATAGAAGAAAATGAGGGCAAGCAATAGCCTCGCTACCCTATACATGCACACAGCTATGGCCAGGGAGAGGAAAGAGAGAGAGAGAGAGAGAGAGAGAGAGAGAGAGAGAGAGAGAGAGAGAGAGAGTGAAAGAATTCTGGTGCGAAAAATACCGCGAGCAATATTATACCTTTCTATGTATATCTTTCTCCTTCTCTCTTTCTCTTTCTCTCTCTCTCTCTCTCTTTCTCTCTTTTACCTCTCTCTTTCTCTCTCCCTTTTGCGCTCCAGGGCTGCCGGTTTCATTACGATGATTTGTAGCAAGGTAACGTGAAAGTTTCGTCTGTCCGGGGTGGTGTATACTTATATAGGAACACCTTTACCCCAGTAGCAGCAGCAGTCAGCCTTAAACTGAAACCTCATTCTATACGCGACGATCATGGTACATATGCGATACGAATCGTTAAATCTGCTCGAAAAAAAAAAAAAAAAAAAAAAAAAACACATCGTGTTCTTCTATTCATATATTTATCTGAAAATACAGTAAGATTGAGGTTTGGCAAACCGCATTCTCAGGATGAATTCCTTGTCAAATTCTGAGAATAAATTTCCTTTACAAAAAATTCGAGGGACCTATAGTTTCCGAGTTACGCGGAATATCTCTGTCGACCGATCGCGGAACTAATAGGATGCGCAGACGCGGACGGTCATGAATCTCAGTCGCGCGGTACCACGACTGTACGACCTATACGCTCTGCGATTGGGCAACTGAGATCTTACGCAGCTCGGAAACTATCGGTCCCACGAATTTTTGGTAAAGGAAATTTAGTCTTAGATTCTTGCATATTATCGTTTACTCGTATCGATCGAATTATAAAAATGAAAATGACAGTTTTTTGAGGGTATATAAGCAGATAATGCATTTTGGTAGTATGTATGCATATATAGCTCTTCCTGCTGCTACGCTGCTGCAGGCTAATATAGTGGAAAAGTTTCGAGACGTATAGGTATACTACGATCTGTAATGCATACATACAGAATATAGATATTTCTAGTTATGCTCCAAATTCATATATATATATATATATATATGTACATAGGTATATAGGTTTATATCTAGGATGTAGAATTGTAGAGTATAACAGTAGCAGGAATAAGAAGAGTAGAGGTAAACGTGTTGTAATGGCTCGCCACAAATTAATTAAACTAAAAGTTTATACCGTATAGTATTGTATAGGTATGTATATGTAGTGGTGATACTGTATGTATACATGTAGGTGTGCATGCATACGTCATTCCCTTCGCATTTCTGATAAAATATTGTATTATATACATATATATATACTTACACTTACTCATGCATATATATTTATATATACACAATATACATATATATAATATGTACACGTGTATGTATAGAAAGAGTAATAATTCTAACGTTATCTGGAAATTTTCCACATACATACATATACCTATACACCCTATAGCATGGTGAAAATAATGCTACACGAATTTTTACTAATTATTGAGAAAATACGAACTTTTCGTGCAGTGATTTTCATAAGAAATTGAAGATTCGTTCTTGTCGTTTGACTGACAAGTATAACGATTTTTTTTTGTTTCTGCCGAGAAATAAAAAAAACTACGAAAATCTTTGATTTAAAAAAATGACAAAATCACGAGCATCTACAATTTTTATCATGGTTTTTGCTCGATAAACTACAAAAATCTATAATTTTCACGTGATAAATTGTGAGAATGAAAATTTTTTTCCTGACAAATTACGGAATGCTATGATTTTTATTTTTTTTTCTTTCTTTCTTTTTAATAAAAGAATAGGAAAATTTACAAATTTTTTTCCACGACAGAACGGGGGAATTCCAGAATTTCGTATGAAAAATTACGAAAGTTTACAATTATTTTACGGAAAAACTATGAAAAATTTACAAAATTTGTAAAAATTGTACAAAAAATCGAAAGAAAAAAAAAAAAAGAATAGTTACGATTACTTTTGTTCGCAGGTGTGGTAATTAGACCCGATATTTGCTCTCACATCAAAGTAAAATATGCGATATGTATTTCCAGATTTTATTTTTCTTTCTTTTTTTTCACTCAAGTTTCTTTTTGAATCAATATTTTTTTTCAGAAATGTATATCTGGATGGAAAATTTTAATTAAAATTGACGTAATACTACCCTTACCGAGAATTGTAAATTTTTTATTTCATACATTTCTTTTTTGAAAAATTTAATTTTTTCAAATTTTTTCGTTTCTTTTTCACGGGCTATCTATACTACACAGTACATATATATTAGGGTGTCCTTCAAAATGGGTGATTCCGAATTTCATTCCTTCGGGTGAATCAATCGGTTCCAAATAAATTTCAAAAATTCAAAAATTTAAGAATTTCAAAGTTCAAAATTCAAATGAACACCAATTTTTACGAAGATCTGACCGTTTCCAAATTTCTACTCGCCGTGTCAAGTCCACCATTTTGAATTTTGAAATTCTATGTTGTTCAAAAATAGTCTCAAAACGATCATTATTATTTTAACTATATTCATTTCGAATATAAAGATATACACACAGTTTTTCAAAATTCTTAGATTTTTTATGGAAAATTTGAAAAAAAATGGGGCGGGGGGGGGGGGGGGGAATATAATGAAACGAAAACAACGTAACCGCGTTTGTTTTTTTTTTTTTTTTTTTTTTTTTCCATAATCAGCAACGCCCTCGCTGCTGACTATGAGAAACAAGACGATAACGGTCTCGTATAGCACGACATCACACCAGTTGCTATATATCTTGTACAACGCGAGTGTTGTTAGGGTTGCGGTCAGATAGGCGAATTTAGCAAACTCAGCTTTACACGAGTTATTATATTATTATTATCAGCATCGTGTTTGTTTGTTAATTTAATTTTTTTCAATTTTATTTTACTGTGTATCCTTTTCGTTTACGTTTACCTTTACGTTTACGTTTACGTTTACGTTTATCCCCGCAAGCACGTATTGTATGTACCTTTACATACGTACGCATACATTTAGTACGTGATAATGCGTTGAGGGTTGAGGAGGGCATTCGGAATCAGATTTTTAAATTTCCATCCTGATATTGTTAAATCTTTTTTTATCTTCATTTTCCATCTGATTATTTTTCATTTTCAATTTTTATCGCCGATTTTTAAACCAACGGTTATTAATTTAGAATTTTTTTTTCAAAATTTTCAATTCAGCTAAAATTTGGATAATGCTCTTAGAACATGGATCAAACTAACAAATTTTCATTTGAGCTCGAAAAAACCGAAAACGAAAAACAAAAAATAAAATAAAATAAAATCTATACTTGTATATAGTATATAGGGGAAGGTAGGGCAAAACGGACCGGGAGGGCAAAACGGACCGTAGGGCAAAACGGACCGAGAGGGCAAAACGGACCGCCTGAAAAATTCATTTTGAATTATTGTAAAAAATTCAATGATGCATCGTAAAGTTAACCCTCGAACTTAGAAATATTTTGAGGTAGGTCTTAGTCAATCACGTCGAGTCAGACTCAGTCAAGTCATCGCAAACGACTAGAAAGGATAATTGACTCAACTAGATTGACTTAGACCTACCTCAAAATGTTACTAAGTTCGAGGGTTACCTTCACGATGCATCATTGAATTTTTTATAATAATTCCGAAGAAATTTTTCAGGCGGTCCGTTTTGCCCTCTCGGTCCGTTTTGCCCTACGGTCCGTTTTGCCCTTCCGGTCCGTTTTGCCCTACCTTCCCCTATTATATAATTTGAATGGGGGAAAATTTTCTGCCTTCCATCCACGAGAAAGGATCTCAAACCTCGTTTTAATTCAATTCTTGTACTCGACGTGATCTCGCGCCTACATATGTACATATACATATATGGATATATCTACGCATATTATACCATGTATTATATCTATATAGGTAAATGAATTCATTACACACACGCGCGCACACACACGCACACACATGTATTAAATTCATATATGTATATTAGTTCAACGAGGTTTTGCAAACTTTGTTAATTAATTCCTTTGAAAATTTTAATTTTGTAAAAAAAAAAAAGAAAAAGAAAAAAAAAATACAAACGATCCTCACTTTTCGTGTCCCATTTTTTTTTTTTTTTTTTTTTTTTTTTTGTTCGCCGTTCTCATCTTTTCGCTTATTCTTTTTTCTCTCTCGTCTATAGTCTCGATCATCTAGCTAGATCAATTAATAGTATATTATATATCGCACCCCCAAAACCACACTGTAACATCTCAAAAAAATCTTGTTTCTTCAAAATCGCCATGAGACTTCATGTATTAGCATTTACATTCATTTGAACGAAAATCCCCTAAAAATATATTTTTTGAGTTGTTACAAACATTGTTCCAGGGGTGCGATAATATGTCTATACATATATATTTTTTTTACATTCAACTATAATTATTAGAAATTTTCAAAAACATAAAAACACAGAACATGGTAGAACACAATAGAATCAAATTTCTTTCGCTATTTTTTTTCTTCTTTCCTTCTCTCTCTCTCTCTCTCTCTCTCTCTCTCTCTCTATTTCCTACTCCACCCTCAATCTTTCTTTTTTTCTACTTCGAAGCGGCGAATATAATATATATATGCAGTATGCATATGGGTACTACGTATATATAGGTATATATATAATATAATATATATATATATATATATATATAGGGAGTTTACGAATTGTTTGAGAAAATATTTCTTCTCGCGTGCACCGCGATATTCCCCCCACCCCCGACAGGCCCAGAGTTGGGGGGGGGGGGGGGGGGTGAAAAGCTAATGTGAAATCAATATGAGTTGAAGAGAGGGTGAAGGAGGGTGGGAAGGAGGGAGGAAAATATTTCTGCAGTATGATTGTATATAAGTATATAATAAATATATATATATATACATAAATATATATTATATGTACGGATACTCAATTCGATGAGTATATTATATACCTATACGTATGTATACTATGTACAAATATGTATATAGGTATCATGTTATGTACAAGTTTATATGGAGTTTTGTCGTTTGACGCGATGCGTTTATCGATTTTACTTATAAGCCTGCTGGATATATAACGATACATAGGTATATAGATATATGTATATAACACGTTTTTGTACAATCTTTTTCAAATTCTGAATTAATTAATCGAAAAATTTATAGAGAAAAAAGAAGAAAGGAGAGAAAAGAAAAAAAAAAAAACGAAATGAAAGAATGATAAAAAAAAAAATTGAAATAAATTTTCCCAAAATTTTTGTCACTATAATAGTATATCATGTAATTTCTATAAGATAGTGAGAAATAGGCGCGTAGGTATATAGTGAGAAAATTTATGATTCAATAAAAGAAGAAGAATTGAATTAGGACAAAAAAAATAATAGATGTTTCAAAACTTGAGCAATAATTCAAAAACTTTTGACACAACTATTAACTGATATTATAAATTATGAGAAATATTATATATTTCCGTTGAATTTGAACTAAAATTTAGTTTCAAAATCGATATTTATTTGTTATATCAGAATTCACAATCTTTGAGTTTGAATCCCGCGCGTTGAATTGAAATTGGAATGAACAAATTTGAAAATCAAAATCGAAAACGCAGGATTGAAATGAAAATTCAATTTCGATTTCGTGTATTCGTACTAAAGAATTTTTTCATTCAGCTCTGAATTCGAATCGGAATGATGAAAAAAAAAAAAAAAAAAAAATCAAAATCAATTTAATAAAATATCGATTTTAAATCCCTGTAGCGAATATTTTACCTCATTTAGTTTACACGTCGATGTTCTCCGGACGTTTTAGTATAACGGTGTAATATAACTGGTGTACAGCTATTCTACTCGGTTGAAGTCGATTAAATAGGTATACCTATAGGTAGGCTATGCCACTATACAAATACCTTTACCTACTACAGCTACCTATATAGGATATTGATAAAGAATCTTCCGCCAACCTATTCCAGCCCATCCCATATTCCCATTCCATTCCATATTCCCATACCATCCCATACCATCAGGGTATAAGATCGTTAAAAATTCCAAGACGCTTCGTAGCGTTCAATATCACGGCAAATAGCTGTCTATAAGCGTAAAATCTTATAGCTCTAGAGTATTTAAGTATACAGAGTGATTCATACTCTCATGGTGAAATTCCTTGTGAAATTCTGAGGATAATTTTCCTTTACCAGAAATTCGAGAGCCCGATAGTTTCCGAGCTATGGAAGATCTCAGTTAACCAATCACGGAGACTCATAGGTGGCGCTGACACGGACGGCCATGAGTGCGAGTTGCGCAGTGCCCCGTCTGTGCGACCTATACGCTCTGCGATTGGTCAACCAAGATCGTACGCAGCTCGGAAACCATCAGTCTCTCGAATTTTTGGTGAAGGAAATTTAGCTTCAGATTTTTGCGGGGAATCTACCCTGAAGATATCGCCCGCTTGATCTGAATCGTCCTGTATATATGTGTAAAAAATAAGGAAGTTGATATTTCGCGTCGTTCTACTCCGTCGGTATATAAGTATGCGTAATTCCGAAATATTTATTATTATGTACTACTTAGGTATAAGCTGAGGGGTTGTTTTTCGTTTATATTAAGAAACAGAAAACAAAAAGAAATACAAGTGACCCGACCTGGCATGGTTTGAAATTTCGCAGAATTTGAGGAGAATCTGAAACTCGTCAAAAATCTATATCATCAAATTTTCTACCTCGCTGTAAGATTGAAGGAGGAGAAAGAATTTTTTTTCACCTTATGCCCTACGACAAAATTCCTTCCCTCCACAAGAAGAAGGAAGACAGAAATCGTTAAAAAATAATAGATGAAAGAAATATTCCGGGAAAATCAGAGAAGAAATTTATGTCAAGAGAATTTTCTTCGCCGAATTATTATTAGTGGCAAGTTATTATTATTATTACAATTATTTTTTTCCAATCGTAAATAATTTTCGATATACTTTTTTTTCTCTTTTCTATTCGGAAAATTTTGATATGATTGAATGTGTTACGTAGGTAATAAAATTTTGAAATCTTTTTCAACTTTTTGAAATTTTGAAATTTTGAAATCTTTGAAAAATTTATCCAATTCTGTATAAAAATTGAACTAAATATGCATTAGTCTGCATATATATAGTATACATATATACGTAGGGTGGAAAGAAGGTAGAAGTTAGTAGGCAGGTACGGTATAATATCACGTCATGAGAAAGGACAACTGGCTTTGACGTGTGCTGATTGTTTATCTTCAAAAAGAAAATAGAAAGTCCAAAAAAGAAAAAAAAAAAAAAAAGAAGGAAGAAAACAATTCATAAATATATGTATATTTTATGTAGGTATACAGGTTGATTCATATTTTGAGGATAGATTACCCGCGAAAATCCAAGACTGAATTTCCTCTATCGAAAATTCGAGGGACCGATAGCTTCCGAGCTACGGAAGATCTTAGTTGACCAATCGCAGAGCGTACAGGTCGCACGGACGGGGCACTGCGCAACTCGCACTCATGGCCGGTCGCGTCAGCGCCACCTATAACTCTCCGTGATTGGTTGACTAAGATCTTCCGTATCTCGGAAACTATCGGTCCCAAGAATTTTTGGTAAATGAAATATGATCTTAAAATTTGACGATGAATCTGCCCTCAAAATACGGCAATAATCATACAATTTATTATCGATTCAATTATAATTGCCTAAAATTTGTTCGTTCCCTTTTTTCTCGTCTGTTTTTCTTTGCGTCAGAAATTTTTCTAATTATAATTATAATTAAAATAAGAATTGAGAAATGAAGAAAACAAATCTAAGTAGGTATAATAATCGTAATTAGTATGAGATATTTTCATTATTATAATAACAGTTAAAAACTGGACGATTAAGAAACGAAGTTACGATCCCTCTAGATCAGCTCTTTTCTTTATTTCTCTTTTCTTTTCTTTTCTTTCTTCCTTTTCTCTTCCTCCTTTATATATAAGACCGATTAAGGTAGTAGGTATATACGCAGAATCAAACTTATTATCATTTCGTTTGAAAAGTTTTAATTCCCTCTCCCCTATACATACATACACAATATAAAACCCTCTCTATAACATAGGTTTTTCCCGTTTTTCCATTTTCCTCCCTTCCTAATTTTCCAGATAAAATTAACGCTAAGAAGAAAAACCAAAATTCTGAATTTCGAAGTATCAAATAAACCATCCGGTGAAATTTGTGGAAAATTTTTCAGTCGAAATGGAAGATTGGGTTGACGATACTAAAAATATTTTAACAACCACATTATATCGAAATTTTATTCGCGGAATTCCGTGAAAAAAAAAGAAGAACATTCTGAAGAAATTTTGCACAAATATTTATCGGTAAAACATGGGGTGATAAGCAACCCGACATACCGCAGTGTTTACTCGTAAATACTCGATACAAACGTATAGGCATACGGGATATATCTACCTATATACTTAAATACGCGTTATTTTTTGTTTGTTATTTCCCGCTTGATCAGTGATAGATTACTCGGTATGTTGTGTCGTGTCGTATTTGTGTGTCGCGTAGTATTAAGGGGTAAAAAGAATTTGATGCAGTGTAGTATATTCTAACCACGTCGTGAGTGGGAATCCATGCCCCATTTCCACCACCTTCTAGCCACTTCTAGCTAGTCGTTTTTACGATTCAATCCATTTATTGCCTCCCTCCATGTAGTAATATGCTTATATACATACAGTACATATACAGGGTGATTCAGGTCATTTTTTTAGGGTGTATTCCCCGCAAAAATCTAAGACTAAATTTCCTTTGCCGAAAATTCGCGGTATCGATAGTTTCCGAGTTACGTAAAATCTTAGTCGACCAATCGCGGAGCGTATAGGTCGCACGGACGGGGTACTGCGCAACTCGCACTAATGGCCGGTCGCGTCAGCGCCATCTATGAGTCTCCGCGATTGGTCAACTGGGATCTTACATAGCTCGGTAACTATAGGGCCCTCGAATTTTTGGTAAGGGAAATTTAGTCCCAGAATTTGACGAGGAATCTACCCCCTCAGAATATACGGCGCTCTCTGGAAGTGGAAAGAAATAAAATAAACTAAAAACGCCCCACAGAGTCGACGGGACGATGAGGTCTATAGAATACTGTATGGGGGAATGAGTTAATAAACTCTGTTAATGGAGTTTCTGATTCAAAGCTCACTCGCTCGTGCTTGTTCTGAATGCGGATCGGAGTAGGTAGGCAGCCTGGTACAGTATATACGAGTCTAAATAAATACCAACTATATACCTATGTATAAACATGAATATATACACACGACACGGTAAAGTAAGTCGTACACAGTGCAATCGTATAGATCAATTACTCAATCACCTGACCGTGCCTATGACCCCATACAAACACATGTATGTATATACAGGGTGATCCAGAATGCGGTACTTTCCCTATACCTGCAGTGGGTTCCGCCCAAAAATCTTAAACGAAAATCAATGTAGCCCTAATTTCTGAACGGATTGTTCACCATCTGAAGGCAATCATTCCCCTGATAATAATGAGTATGAATAGGAAGAGGCGGGGTCTCAGCGGATTTAAGCCACGCCCTCCCGAGACCCCGGAGAAAACTCACCCTGTATATGCGCCTAAATGTGTGTCCTGCCACGTTTTTCGGTCCAATTTCTACTGCAGATATGTGTGCAGCTGATTCTGAACGAGATCTGGGTGCAGATTCACGTTGTTCCAACTAATAGCCGTGTACCTACCCGTACACATACACACACATATCGAAATCCATATATACACACACGTATAGACATAGTGCTAACGTTAATTTGAAATAGACTCGATAGACTATAGATTTAACCAATCTACCCGGACTAATACCCGCGTCGATGTACCCGCCAAGTATGTGATGTGCCAGCCAAGTGTCGTTGTACAGGGTAAAGTCTCGATGTGTACCCCAAGTGTGTACCTACAGTGTAGATACTGTTATTGAACCGCTGTTCGACATGTCCATTCAATTAACGGATTATACGGGTTTTCTCCATTTTCGAGATTCCCTATAATTGAGAGACGGATTGAACCCGGGCACATACATGCGTATGTACTCAGTCAGCAAATGGATTAACACTCCGCCTGAATGAATGTACCCCAAAAAAGTGATATGACGGTGCTCAGAACGCGTTGTGACTCGGTGAAAAATGTCGATTTTTTATTCCTTTTTAATGTTCTTGCCAATTTTTTTCCGGCCTTTTGAAGACCGGACCTTCGGCTTTAAGGTCGTATCTTCAAATCTCATCCATGACCAGTTTTGACTTAGCTGTGTAGGTGGGAATCAAGAGATGCGAAACGAACGCGGTTGAAATGATTTTCCAAACCCCATCTACGTTGCGGAAAAAAAATCGCACGAATTTTTCGCAATTACGGTTTTCGAGCTTGAAGATTTTTCTTCAATTTACCCGTTTCGAAATTTATCTACCATTTTTTTCCACCGAGTTATTCAATCTTTAGTAACGTAGCTCGTGTGTAAGGTGGAAGGTACAAACGACGTTGCTAAAGGTTGAATAAGTCGGTGAAAAAAAAAAAAATGCTACCAAAATGACACAAAAATAATATCAAAGAGGAGACTTCAAGCTTTAATATCAGTGTCTGAAAAATTTTCTACCATTTTTTTCTTTCCATCAGACAGCAAAGTAAATTCAAAAAATTTGCTTTCTTCTCCGTACACTTTGCAACTTTTTACCAAAACCCACACAACTAGGTAAAAAACGACCGCAGACACATTTGGAAAGGGCTGACTCAAAGCTGGGATTACCAACTTCAAAATGCTTTCCTTAAAAAAAAATTTCGACGTTTTTTTCACCGAGTTATACCGTTTTGAAAATAGACCGTTGATTATCATCATTCAAAAATTTTGTGTCTTCTGTTTTAATTTCGTCTTTTTTTGCTTATCCTTATTTCCATCTCCTTATTTTCTTTTTTCAGAAATTCCAGGACGTTGGCGTCGCCACTGTCCTCATGGTCCAAAAATGTCTGGTGCAGGGTGTAACCTGGTCGGCGAAGGACTAATTCGTCGAGATAACAGTGCGTCAGGATTGTCAGGTACTCGTACTGATGATGACGGAGGAATACGGGACGCCGTTGGTAGCGGAAAGTGCATATGCGGTGGTTCAGTTCCTTGGTGTCCTGGCGAACGTAAACCGTACACCTACAGGACTCGTCGGGAGTGCAAACTCAATCTTGCCGCGAAGCTTGCTAACGGTAAGATCGGTCAGAAACTGATTAAGGAATGAACAAAAATTTTCAACATTTTGCCAAAATTTTTTGCAATTGTTTAGGAAATTTTATAGAAAGACCAGGTGAAACGCAGGGGAGGGCTGTGCTACGTTATGGGCAATATCAATCCCTGAACATGAAAAATGTTTCCTCTTCAACTTAATTATTTGAGCATATTTTATGATTTCTATGGTCAAATTAATTTTTTTTAAACATATTCGTTTTTTTACAGAAGTTAAATCTCTCAAATTATTTATCTGGGTTGTTTTAATTGCAATTGAAAAATTTCCGATGTGCGGAATTTCATTTTTTTTGCGGTTTTTCAATAATAATTCATAAACCATACGGTCAATCAGCTCGAAATTTATGGCAAAATATTCCTCTAATCCGACTCTACACGTGTGCAAAATTTGATAATATTCTTTGCATTTTTTAATTTTTTAAAACATGTTTTCCGAATTTCCATAAGATCCCATGTTAAACGATGTTTTTTAAAAATCGACAACTTTACATCCAGACGGCAGATCGATTCGCAATTTTGCACACGATTTCGAAATCGATAAAATAATCTATAAAAAAATCGGCATTAAATCCCTTGCATTTTGAAAATTCCCCAAAAGACGCCAGTTCATCCCTAAATTTTAGCTGCAGAAATCGATCGAATCATGGTTTCCAAAATAATTGAATGAAAAAAGAAGCAAAAAAATGCATTCACGATTGATTTTGAAAAAAAAAAAGAAAAACAATTATGGTTCATTCGCAGGTTCATTATTATACGTGGCCCGATTCCGTAATTAAATTTCGTTTCCCTTAATTAACCGCGCAAAATTTCATTACTATAATAATTATTGAAATTATCATGATCATTAATATTGGAGTATGGATGGATGTGATTAAAAAAAGTAGAACCAATCGCGTATAGATTTTCCCTTCTTTCTCTACACTATATACTACCAATCCAACGTTAAAATTGCAGGAAGTGCAATTTATTCTGCAGCAGTAGAGTCGGTCGCATTGCGTCGTGTCGCGTCATCCTCTTGGTGAGGGCGGATTTCCCTACCCTGTTAAAACCTGACCTAAATATATATGTACAGGATGATTCAGGTCTATCGAGAAATATTATCCGGGTTTAGATTCCCCGTGAAATTCTAAGACTAAATTTAATTTACTAAAAATTCGAGGGACCCATAGTGTCCGAGCTACGAAAGATCCCAGTTAACCAGTCACGGAGACTTATAGATGGCGCTGACAGCGCCGGCCATGATTTTGAGTTGCGCAGTGCCCCGTTTCTGAGATCTTCCGTAGCTCGGAAACCGTAAGTCCCTCGAATTTTTTGCAAAGGAAATTTAGTCTTAGATTTTCACGGAGAATCTACCCCCCGAAGGTCCGCTCAGCCTGAATCATCCGGTATAAAATCTTGCACGTGCGTAACCGAGAGGTAGAATTTAAGATAAAAAAGGTGAAAAAATTGTAAATGGAAAATGGAAAGCTGTTATTTTTACCTTCTCCTTCGTCATCGTGCACCCTGCAAAAGGACCAACCTCAAGCACTGCCCGCATATGATCATATCAGCCTGCTACTGCCCTACCCGCAAGAAATGAAAAGAAAATATGAGAAGAAGGAGAAAAAGAGTAGAGTAGAGTAGGAAAAAAAAAGAGCGAGTAAAATAGTAGTGTCAGGAAATGGTAGAGGGAAGGGAAAAGAAAAAACAGAACCACTGGCGTTGCATTGCATTGCATTGCCATTGCACTGACTGCTGCTGAACGCGCGCTAATGAGAAACGTGTATAAGTATACGTGCATGCATCACATACGTATATATGTTTCGTTTTTTTTTCTATTTTTTTCTGTTTTTTCGCTCCCTTTTCATCTCTCGCTCTCTTGTTCACCGCATTTATATACTATATATGCAAGTTGGATTTTCTGCACCGTATTATAAACACACAATCGCTGTATAGCTGTACAACGTGTGAAATTCTTAACTGCAACGAAATTTAGCTACTTTAGATTATAGATTTGCGATTTTTGTCTTACGTAGCGAAATAGTAAAACGTTTTGTTTTTTCTTTCTTTCTCTCTGTTTCTGTTTCTGTTTTTTCAAATTCCGTTTCAGAGTCTCTATAATATAGCCGATACGCGTGTATTTTAAATTTGGAGATCCACCCCATTGGCGAAAGGGGTTGAAGTTGAGATAAAAATCTGAAAAAAATTAGGGAATTGTTTTTGAATTATTTTGAACAGGTTTTTGGGGACGCATGCTGAAAAATTCGTCCGAGCCCCGAATAAAAACCACCCTGATATATACATATACTTTATTTAAATTATTACATACATATATTTACATATATATGTATACGCACACACATAGAAAATAAATCTGATACCTAGCCACCGAGCCTACAAGTTGCTGGCCTGGTCCGGGTCCTCGACTCGACATATAATTCAACCCCTTTTTAAGTACGCGATTAAACTTTTCCCGAAACGAATTTAACTTCCTCTATACGCAACCCCTGGGGTTCTTGTTTTATTATCGTTATTTCCTTACTTTTATTTTCCGCCTTATACTTTCTCACACGTTTTTTTGTTTTCATTTCTGTTCTGTTCTGTTCTTTTTTCTTTTCTTTCTATTCATTTCTTCAATTTCATCCCTTCTTTTTTTGTTCTGTTGTTATTTCTTCATTTCTGTTTGTTATTCTCAATTTTATTTTCTCTTTATTTCTCGTTGATTGATGGATTGAATTTTTTATTTTCTTTTTTGTTGCTCTGCAAATTTTTTCGAAATTATATATTCCACACGAGTTCGCCTACCGCGGAATGGGGAGATTCGGTGAACTTGAAATTCTGATCTGCAGACCTGACGAGAAAAAAAAGTTCCGAAGTTTACTATTGGCAAAAGTTTTAATTTGCGGATATAAATTTAATTGAATAATTACACGCTCGCACTGCACTTACCTAGACTATCCTCTTACTCGTCTTAGTCTAGTCTAGTCTAGTCTAGTTTAGTTTAGTTATTAGTCTAATCGTTGGTATGCTAGAATAATTCGGAAACTATTATACAGACGCTATTTCGTACGACCCGGAAAACTTTACGACACTTACAAGTCGGGTGCGCGTAAGATACGTTGCGTAGGTGTATGAAAGTGACAAAAAGTAAAGAAACAAAAAAAAAAACAAAAAAATTATCAACATTACAGAAAAAGTTGCGAACTTCTTTCTTTCCGTTTCACCGATTCTCTCGCGATTCTCCCCTCTTCCGGCGAAGCAAAATAAGCGGAGAGAGAACGTTTTTCTTTTTTCCTTTTTCCACTTCTTTTTGAACTAGTGAGGGAAAGGAGATTTTTTTTTTTTTTTGTTCTTAGGAAACTTTCGATCCTTCGGGTATAGAGAAAGAACAAAAAAAGTTGATGTATATATGTCAAAGTATGTATATGTATCGTTGAAACCGGAATGCAAAAATATTTGTACAAAGGGTAAAGGGAAGATATAAAGAGGATACCTATAGGTACTACGCGAATAGTGATTTTTTTTTTTTTTTTGAAATTAAACAAACTCATTTCCGCGCTAACGTTTCAATCGAGGATGAACTGGCGTCTTTTGGGGAATTTTCAAAATGCAACGGATTTAATGACGATTTTTTTGTAGATTATTTTATCGATTTCGAAATCGTGTGCGAAATTTCGGATCGATCTGCCGACTGGATGTAAAGTTATTGATTTTTAAAAAACATCATTCAACATGGGATCTTATGGAAATTCGGAAAACATGTTTTAAAAAATTAAAAAATGCAAAGAATATTATCAAATTTTGCACACGTGTAGAGTCGGAATAGAGGAATATTTTGCCATAAATTTCGAGCTGATTGACCGTATGGTTTATGAATTATTATTGAAAAACCGCAAAAAAATGAAATTTCGCATATCGGAAATTTTTCAATTGCAATTAAAACAACCCAGATAAATAATTTGAGAGATTTAACTTCTGCAAAAAAATGAATATGTTTAAAAAAAATTAATTTGACCATAGAAATCATCAAATATGATCAAATAATGAAGTCGAAGAGAAAACACTTTTCATGTTCAGGGACTGGTATTGCCCATACCGTAGCACAGCCCTCCCCTGCGATTCACCTCCTACATGCTAGGGCCGCCAGTTCATCCTTAATTACTATAACGTGTGTATTGATCGACATGTGGATTTTGTTCATTTCGCTAACCGCGTGGGTTGAGATAATATCAGAAAAAAATAAAATGAAAAAAATAAAATAAAATCAAAAAATAAATTGAAAATCAGAGAAACAATTGAATAGACGCGAGCGATCACAGCTTGATTAAACTGCTTTGATATTAATAAACCGCGGCGAGTGAGGAGTGAGTGAGTTTTGTTGTTTTGTTGTTTTTTTTTTTTTTTTTTTTGTTTTTTTTTCTGTATCTTTCGTTTATTATTTAGTTTCATTCCGTTCAAATTTTCGTTTTTTCGTTTTTTTTTTTTTTTCCATCATACTAAAAGCCGATCGGGTTGAAGAGAATGAAACGATCGTTGTTTTTGTTTTTGTTTTCGTTTTTTTTCTCTCTTTTTTCCAATCAATCAATTATATCCGTTTGTGCATATTCCTTTTTAATTGAAAAAGAAAAAAAAAAAAAAAGATTCCAAAAAAAAAAAAAAAGGAAAAATAGAAAAGTGAGAAAAAAAAACGCAACAAACACGAAAAATGTAAAAAGAAAAAGAGAGAGAGAGAGAGAGAAAAAAAAATAGAAAATAGATATAACCGCGCCGGATGAAGCTGAAAATAAATATATTACGGTAACGCGAGCGTGTTCACGCAATCTCACACTCCTTCATCCTCCTCTCATATTCCCACCGCCGTCACTACCGCCACCATTCCACCCCTAAACTTAAGGCGGGTTGCAGACGTGGGTGAATATACACAAGCCTATTTGTAAGGCTTGAGAAGGCGCTTATGAAAGCCTTCTTCAGTTTTCTCTCTTTCTCACTTTCTTCGATTTTTTTTTTCTTTTTTTTTTCTTCTTCTTCTTCTTCTTCTTACTTTTTCTTCAATTTTTTGTCCTTTGATTTCATTTTATTTCATTTTTCCCTATATATCTATATACATATATATTAGGGTGGTTAAAAAACCGGAATCGACTTTTCTTTCTTCTAATTTAGCGAGTATCAACATTTTTCACGTAATGGAAGAAGAAAAAAAATATCGACTTTTTTTTTTAACCAACCCTCCGGGTACTCTGAAACCCTGAAATACCCATTTTTAGGAAGATGTGAGCATTCCGAAATTTCTACACGCGATATCAAGTCCGCCATTATTAATTTTCAAATTCTGTTGTTGAATTTGGATTCAGCGAGCCCCAAAACCCGAGGACACCCATTTTCACGAAAATCGTTCATTTTCAAGTTTTTATCCGCCATATTGGATCTGCCATCAGGAATTTCGAAATTCTGTTATCAAATTCGGATCCAGCGACCCCAAAAGCCTTCTTACTGCGCTCGTCAGATTTTCCAAACACTCGGCTGGGTCGGAAAAAAATAATAACTAAACGAATCAAAATTGAGGAAAATCCTTCGGCAGAACTTTTTCTTTTTTTTTTTTTTTTTTTGATTTATTTGGAACCCATTGATTCACCCGAAGGAATGAAATTCGAAAACACCCCTTTAAAGAGACACCCTAATATATGTATATATCCATACGTTTATGAAGAAGAAGAAGAAGGAGAAGAAGAAAAAAAAAGGGGAAATTTCCTCCTTTTTCTTCCTCTTGTAGATTTTTTTTTTAGTTTTTTTTCTTTTATCTTTACTTTCAGCTCACACCTATACGACCCTCACGTTTTGGATCCAATCAGTTTTTACTCACCCTTATACCGTGTGTATGGCCAGGTATACCATACATCCTCTTCCCTTCCGTCTTCTCGTTCCTCTCGTTCCTCTTTCCTTATGTTTTTTTTTTTATTTTTTTTTTCATTTTTTTTCATTCTTTTTTTTCGTAGGCGATGTCATATTGTGTGAGCTTGCGATATCAAAGGTGCTTGCGCTGCAGGCATCGTCTTTCTCCTATATCTATCTCTCTTTCTCTCTCGCTTCCAAAAACTACTGTTTCTCCCTCGCCTAGAGGCAATATCAACCCCTCAAACCCCGTAGACCCTCAAACCCTCTTTTAGCGTCAGGCTTTAGTGGCAGATTCTTCCTTTTATTTTTTTTTATTTTTATTTTTACTTCGTATTTGTATTTGTGTACGTCGAAGTTCGAATTATTCTTCTTCGTGATATCTGCATTGGGCTGTAGGTACAGGTAGAGTATATCACTATTTTCATTAAAAAAAAACGAGTTTCTGTTTTGGTGAACAAAAAAAAAAAAATGTCTCCTGAGTTATAATTTCAACTAAACCGCGAGGGGTCAGAAGCTTGCGAATATTATGGCGTTCTTGAAATCATCTGAAATTATTTGAAATCATGTAGAATCGTGTGAAATTTTCTAAATCACGTGAAATCATTTGAAATTTTTCGAAATAACACGAAAATCATTTTGAAATCGTTGGAATAATTTGGGAATTTTTGAATTTGCTAGAAATTATTTTCAATCAGCAGAAGTCATCGGGAAATCTTCTGAAGTATTCGAAATCACGTGGAAATCCTTTTGGAATTGTTTGAAATAATTTGGGAAACTACGAATGTGCTAGAAATCATTCAAAATAATCAGAAATCATGAAGAATCTTTTGAAATATTCGATGTCACGTGAAAATCATTTTAAAATCATTTAAAAAAATCTAAGAATAATCACGTGAAAATTATTTCGAAATCGTTTGACATAATTAGGAAAGCTTCGAATTCGCTGTATATAAACCATTTGAAATCACTAGAAATCATCAAGTATCTTTTGAAACTTCGAAATCACGTGAGATACTTTTAAAATCATTTGAAATCTTAGAATAATGACTCTAAAATCTTCTTGAAATCGTTTTAAATCTCTTGGAATGATTGGAAAATTTCGAAATCATTTTGAATCTTTCAATATTCAAGTGAAAATCCTTCAAACATCGTTTGAAATCATTTGAAAACGCTGAGAATCATTTAAATATTTTTCAAAATCATTTGAAATCTGGTGAAATCTTTGGAAAATCATTCGAAATAATTGAGATGTCGAGATAAATGGATAAAAATCTTCTAAAATCTGTGTAAATTTTTTAGAAAATCTTCGAAATCGACTGGAAATCATTTAGAATCTGGTGAATTTTTTTGAAAATCTTTTAAATCTGTAAAATCTTTCGAAGTAATGAAAAATCTTTAAAATCACGTGAAAATTCTTCAAAACGGGTTGTGATTTTGTTTTACGTTTTTGCGTGTCTTGATTTGATTTTTTCTTTTTCGCTTTGTTCCTCCTTTGTGTTTTATTTTTTTCACTGTTTTTGACGTCCACCCCCGTTTGTTGAATTGAAATAAATGCCGGTTGTCATCGTCCTCGTCGTTTCTTTATCTTCTTCTTCGCTTCTGTTTTCTCTTTTCTCCTCCTGTTGCAAAGTTATTTCCTCCTTGAGCTTTTTCCAAGGAAAAACGAGAGAACTTGACTCGACTCGACTCGACTCAACGCGACTCGACTCGACTCACTTCTACTCTCCGCGAGCAGCACCCCTAGCTACGAAAATCCTGAGCTAAGAAGAAGCGAGCGAGGGTTGAAAATTGATCGAAAGGGTACACCTTATACCTATACCTCGCCCTCCTGCCTACCCCTCTACCAAGCCCCATCTTGACTTTCGTACTTTAATCGAATTTGAACTATGACGTATAAAGAGACGAGTATAGGAGCGTCAAGCGATCCCCTTTACTCTAACTCTCTCGAAAAAAAGTCCCCCTTCTGAAAAAAGAGGAGAAATAAAATAAAATAAGTGAGAAAGAAGGGGAAGAAGAAAAATTCAAAATTTGTGCATTTCATTATTCTTTCTTCGATTACATTTTCATTCTGTTTTTACTTCATGTTCGTTCTTGTTCTTTTCTTTCCCAGATAATCTCTTCAACGGGGTTGTTGCTGCCGCTGCAATCGGGGGTAGGGGATCGGGCCTAAATGGTAAGTGAGTTTTCATTTTATTCCGTTTTTTCTTTTCATTTTCTTTCATCTTTTTTATTTTCAACCTTTCCCCGAACAACCATCAATTTTTACAGTTAATTATACAGGTTCAACGGTTAATGAATCAGCATTGATTGCAACGAGTTCCGCGCCCCTACCTACCTACCCTTTGAGCTTTTTATTTTATCAACCAACCCTCAGAATTTAATGGCCAGAGGCTGGGGTGTGCATATACCTTTACCTGACCCCTGGATAACTACTATTTTACTCTTGGAACGGGCCGATGGACAGAGGTAATAATATTCACCTTCAATCGACAAAAACCAATTCCAATTCTCACGCCTCCGAATATTTCAACTGTAACATAGCACATATACATAATTCTTATATATGTATTCAATATACCCCAAGGGGGTCTTATTACACCCAAATTTTGTCTGAATCGTGTGATTGAACCTCCGGATTTATCTCCTTGTTTATTTAAATCGGTTGAAGAAACTAGGAGAAAAAATTTCGAAACGTAGCAAAAAAACAAAAATCACAAAGAAAATAAGTGAAACAAGTTCGCCAGATCGGTTGGAACTCGGGTAGAACGGGTCGTGGAAATTATTTTAAGTCGATAGAACAGTCAGAAGAAAGTCGGAAAATTGAGAAGCAAAAACCGCAAGTAAGTTGTTTGAAAAAAAAAAGTTTTCAACAAGTTTGAAAAATTGTTTAAAACTTGAGAGAAAGTAGTGGCAAGTTTTTTTCTGCTATTCAGATCACTGGAAAATTACGTAAAGAACGGAAAATTTTCAGCTTGTTTAGGAAAATTGATTATAACCGCGCTGGAAAAGTTGTTGAAAGTTTTATTTTTAAGCAGTGGAAAAATGAGAGGAAAGTTTGTAAAATTTTCAAGTTGTTTGGGAAAATTTGTTGGCATGATTTTTTTCTTGAAATAACAAGGAAAACTCCGAGAAATCTTGTAGGTGATTAGAAAGTCGGATGGGACCAAAGTCGCAAGAAGTTGAAGAAAATTGAGGGAAATTTTTCAATCTGTGAAAAATCAGGGGAAATTCTCAAAAATTCTTACAACGCCAGACGAAAGTGTTGGATGTAACTGTTCGGAAAGAGTCGTCATAAAATTTATTGAGGAAAAGTGATGAAGTCGTTTGGTAAGGTTGAGGAAATTTTAGAAAAGAAATTGAAAATATGAGGAACATTCAATAAAGTTGAAAATAATAGTGGAAAATTTTCAGAATCGTTGGAAAAATTGAGAAAACTTTTAGAAAAGTCGACGGAAAATCGTAGGAATATTTGGAAAATCGTTGGATAAATTGAGAAAAAATGAGGAAATTCAGGAGAAGCTGAGGAAAAGGACCCCGCACAAATCTTATGGAAATTGGATCCCGGTCAAATTTGTGACCATGATGACTTTTGATCAGGATGACCTGAAGCACAACATACTACAATTTTGGACAATTTGACCGGGATCCAATTTCCATAAGATTTGTGCGGGGTCCTTTGTAAAATCGTAGGAAAAGTTGAGGAAAAATGTGGAAATTTAAGAAAAGTTAAGTAAATTGTATAAAATCGTTGGAAAATTTGAGGAAATTATAGAAAATTCGCGGAAAATGGTGGGAAAATTTGTCTGAAAGGTGGAAAAATGAAATGAAAAGAAAAAAAATCCTGATAAATTTCTGAAAATGTTCAGCTTAATTGCTCGATAAATCTGTTTGGTAAAATTGAGTGAATTTCTCTATTATTCAATTCAGCGTAAAATTGATACGTTGTGGAATATTATTTACGATCATATGACGAGAGAGAGAAATAAAAAGAAAGAGAAAAATAACAAAAAAAATATATAACCAATCCGAATTTCACCCCTTGGTGAATATGTAGGTAGATATACGTGTAATATATCATACAGGGTATTATTGAACCCTATCCACCTATCCACCCCACCCCGCCCCACCTCACCTCATCCTGCACCCTGTACCCTGGACTCTCGTAATTGGACTTTGGGATTAACCTATTAAATTTATTAACTCGACCACCAAAGGTTTTATCGTGAATCGTACCCATATCAGAGTTGAAATTTCATGTGTTTATTTTTTATTTTGATTATTTTTTCTATATCTTCCACATCCTTGTGAAGAATTTTTTTTTTTTTTCTCACCATACACCATCGGTAAGACAGACAGGCGGACGGACAGGAAGACAGGAAGACGGACAGACGACTGTCTGCAGAAGAGCCACCCTGAACAGCTCTCGGATTCGTGGGGGCGATAAAATAAGGACAGCAGGGGCGTGGGGCACAATAATGGGGTAACGCGGAAAATAGCTGGTATCGTGAAAGAAAAGGAAAAAATTATTTTTCTATACAGGGTGACCCGGAACTGAAGGGCCACATTGAATGGGCATATTCCTTGTCGAATTCTAAGACTAAAATTCCTTTGCGAAAACTCTCTAAGGCCAACAGTTCTCGAGTTATTGAAAATCGCAATTGAGCAATCAGAGCGTCTCTCCATGACCGTAACTATGGAGCGAATGACCTGGACCGCTGAAACTACGGACTAGTTGACCTGGACGGCTGATAACTAGGGAGCGGACAACCTGGACCGCTGAAACTATTAAGCGGCCGACTAGGAAGACGCTCTGATTGGCCAATCGCGATTTCGAATAACTCGAGAACCGTTGGTCTTAGAGAGTTTTCGTAAAGGAACTTTCGTCTCAGAATTCGACAAGCAATATGCCCATTCAATGTGGCTCGTGGGTTCTGGGTCACCCTGTATATGTATACAGGGTGATGTATAAAAACAGAAGAAAAAGAAGAAAAAAAACGAAACAACACATCTTTGCATAAATCCGTGACGATAAATCCCCGGGAGGCGATTTTACCGCGAGGATTTATACGTACGAAAAAATAAAAAGATAAAAAATGAAAAAAAAAACAGAAAGAAAGAAGAAACTCGTTTCAATACGATATAGTATACGTATGGGTACTTTATTTTCTCTGATCGCGTTGGAGGATTTGAGTGAAAAAAAAAACAAGAACAAAAAAAAAAAAAAAAAACAAAGCAATAAAAATGAAGAAACGAAAAATCTTTTTACAAAACTGTTGAAAATATTTTTGTTTCGATTTTTAAATTGGAATTATTATTTAGTTGGATGAACGTTTTTTAAACTATTTTTCTTATTTTTTTTTTTTTAAGATTGGTGATTTTTTTTTTTTTGTTTTTTGTTTTTGTCGTGATAATGAATATTGAAAATTTTAAAAATTGGTTGAAAATAATCACGATAATGATGTAGAATTCTAAATTGAAAATTAGAAATTGAGAATTGAAAATTGAAAATTGAAAATTGAAAATTGAAAATTGGAAATCGAAAATTGATTTGATACAAGAAAAAAGTAGAAAAAGATGAACGGTTTGAAATTTGAAATTTATTGATTGGTAGATTAGTAGGATCGAATGAGATCGAATTAATTTGTGGTAAGAGAGTAAGGAATTTGAACCAGTTGTTTTTTTTTTTTTTCTTCATCTTTTTTGATTTTTGAAAGAAAATAATAAGAAAAACAAAAAAATGGGATGAAATTGTGATTGATTCGATTTTCAGATTAAAAATTGAAAATTTTTTGGTAGGTATAAGAAATAATAATCGTTCGGATGTGGTTAAGCTTTCTGCGTATCCTCCCCCGCACGCCGATCTCTTTCTTCTTCTTTTTTGTTTTTTTTTTCGCATTTCTTTTTTCTGGCCAGTTTTTACTTTTCAACAGTTCTTAACCAACGCAGTTATTAAGAGTTATCTTGTCAGATATATGTACGATGAAAGTTTTAACAATAGAGAAAAGTTGGTCAAGTTTTATAATAAGAGGTTCGTTCGTTCGTTCGTTCGTTCGTTCGCCCAGTTTCTCACTGAGAGCTGCTTCTCTTCTTCTTCGTCTTCTTCTGCTTCTTGAAATCTGATAAAATCTAATTCAAGGTGGAGTCGAGAACCACTCAAGATCCAAGATTCATATAAGAGATTTTAATTACTTCGCAGGCTTTGAGAAAATAAAAAAATAAAATAAAAAAAGCAACTCATACCAGTATGAATTACTTTATCATCTCAGCGCCCGACTACTTGAATCCAAAACCATTTTTATCTAATTTTCTTATTTCCCGACATTCGTATTTTCGTTTTTCAAAGAAAACAGAAATCCTCGTCATATACTTACGTTCGTGAATCAGGACTGCGTTTTGAAAAAATTTCAAACTCTTTCGAAAAATGATGAGCCTCAAAATTGTATTCAAATTTTCATGATTTTTCTTTTTCCAAACCATGTGTCGTAAGGATTTTAGAGCACCGTTGGACCGATTCAGGTCATCTTGGATTCATTTTCTTCGGAAAAAAAATCCTCATCATGTGAATGTAGGAATTTTGAAAATTTTTCGTTTCGGCAAAGTTATTCAAGAAATGAGTGATAATAATTTTTGCAAATTTGGTAAATTGGTCATAACTTATGACGTAATTTTTTATTTTAAAATCCCTACATTCACAAGATGAGGAATGGTTCACCGGAGAAAATGAGACGTCAAGAGATTGAATTGGACCAACGGTGTGCCAAAATCCTTACGACACATGATTTGGAAAAAGAAAAATATTTTCATGTGAAATGAACTTTGGGTAGGAAATAAATTGACTTCGGACTATGACAATTTCTCGAAAAGTCGCTGTCCTGGTCCCCTTAATTGTAATAACATCAAGAAGAATGAAATAAAAGTAAGAAACAACCCTTAGCCATAAAGAGAGTTTTTATTTCTCGGAGTATAAAAAAAAGTTGGAAATAAATGAGGAGTATAATATCTGAAAGCGACCTCAGGGGGGTTCAGATATCATATAGTTCATAGTTCATACGGATGTTGTAAACCATATAGGGAAGTTTCCAGGTGGGCATGAGGTTCCATCTAGATTCTAGATTCCACCGAGTAGTTGCCTAACCAGCAGATTTACTTCTGCTCCAGGACGAGGTCAGCCCAGGCCAGGCCAGGCCAGGTCGTTCCGGGTCGGTTAGATAAAGTGGTCCATTTGTTGTACAATATCTTCGGGTTGAGGTCCGGTGAGAATGTGGACTCTTCTTGGCCGTCGAAACCTTCTGTCCCTGCGAGCACCGCACCCCTTCTTCTCTTTCTCGCAGTTTTTTTTTTTCTTCTTCTTCTTCTTATTTTTCTTATTTCCTCGAAAGATATCTCAGTCCGCTATATTTTATCTTCAGTTTATTATTTCGCCTTTTTCTCGGCGCGGTGCCCCATTCAACCGCCTGTTTCTTGTCAGGATGGAGAAAAATCCGGTGGAGCTACTCGAGGAAGAAGAAGAAAGAGGAGATGGAGGAGATGGATAGAACGCACTGTTTTTTTTCACGGCTTTATTCTTTCGGGGTCACCGATCACGGATCCAATCTCTAAATTACGGAATTTTAGAAACTCCAAAAGTTGACAAAAACTTATTGCCATTTTCGCGAAAATTTATTTGCACAGTTCTCTGACGTCAAGACGCAATTTATTCGGGGAATTTGAAGTTTTTGAATTTTTGTTTTTTTTGGAAACATTTTGGGTCTGCCGTTTTTCATCTTGCAAGTTTTAGGTCAGATTCGTAATCGGCGATCATAAAAACCGTTACAAATCGATTTTCATCAAAATCTAACAAGTCTTTTGATTTTCGTCCGCCTTTTTGAATCCGCGATTTTGAAATTTGCGATTTTGAGGATAGATTCTTGTCAGAAACCGATTTTCATGAAAATCGAACAATTTTTTATTCAATTCACCTCCGAATTCTGAATTTCGAAATTTTCGGACCAGATTTTCAATCTGCAATCCCGAAACTCCTTGGAAATCGATTTCGATGAAAATCAGACAACTTTTTTGATTTTTTTTTTTTTTTGCCATCTTAGATCCGCGATTTTGGAGTCTTCGATTTTGAGGATAGTTTCTTGTTCAGCGACCCCAAAAACCGTAAGGAATCGATTTCCATCAAAATCGAACAATTCTTTTTAAATTTCCTGCGCTCTTTTGAATTTCGGAATGTTGAGGTCAGATTCGCAATCTGCAATCCCGCGAGAAGATTTATAGAAATCGATTTTTATCGAAGTCGGACTATTCTGGACTTTTTTTGAAATTTGAAATTTGCAATTTTCGGGTCAGATTCGTAATCAACGATTCCAAAAACTGTTGAGCAACGATTTCAACGAAAATCGAGTAATTCTTTCAATTCCACTCCGTGATTTTGAAGTTCACGATTTTAATGATAGATTCGTAATCAACGATCCCAAAAATCGTTGGAAATCGATTTTTATTAAAAGTGGAATGATTTTTTAAATTCTCCTCGGTAGTCTGCAATCCCAAAGCCCTTCGGAAACCGATTTTCACAAAAATCGGACTACGCTCAGGATCCCCTTCGACGATTTGAAATCTTGCGATTTGCAAAGTAAAAGTGAAATCGGCGATTTCGATCTTTTTTCTGTTCGTTAATTTTTTTTCTAAAAACCATAGTCCCCAGCTATGTTGTGTTTCTCCTTTAGATCTTTCGCCTTGACATTCTTCGTGCTGCATTTCTGCAGGCGGTTGTTGAATTCTTGAGCTGTCGGATGATTGGATACTAAGCTAGACCTAATTAACAGCAGAACGTTCACCCGGACGGAAACTCTCTCGAGTTACCAACTAATAAATTAGGGACTTAATCGAGTTCCAAGTCTTCGCAGTATGGAGCGTTGACGTGCCTTACCTTCTCGTTAGTCAGGAACATCCGCCTGGCTTCATTCGCCTTACGATTTCGTATTGTCGATATCGTATGGTGGAAGAAACCCCATAAATCGTTCGACATTCCATAGAATTTTCTCATATTTTTTTCAAATTTCATTCAAAATTTCCCTTTTTGAGTTTTCCCCCCCTTTTTTTTTATCCCTTTTCCCACTTTGAATGTAAGGAGAATCAAGGAGTCTTCGAGAATCTCGGTATAGTATTATACAGTAAAGCAGTGGGAAAATGTAGGCTAGCAGACTGGATGACGTGACGTCGTAACCACTTTGGATATCTTAAAGAGGATCTAAGATCCTAGGACAAAGAATGGAGCCTGCCTTTCTTACCTCTTTTCCAAAACTGCCTTTCTCTTGAAGCGAGGTAAATGGCTCTCTGACGAGTGTGCTCGTCAGATCAAGAAGAGCCATCCTCCTCTCGCTTTCCCTTTCCACGATTGCGATCAACCCTCTTTTCCTCTTTTCCTCTCTTCGTTCTTTTTTTTTTTTTTTTTGTTTTTCAAAGATTTTCGACAAATTCTCTATAGTACAGTAAAATTGGAACCAATTTTCTCGAATGGAAATAAAGACGATCATTATGGCTTACTTTTGAACATATTAAAAATCCTCGAATCAAAGTACTGAGCACGAGCCTCCTAAAAATACTTGAGACCAGTCTTTCGCTGATATCTCTGTAGACGTTGATTATATCGAGTTATAGGTGGATATCGAAAATTTAGCTGACGGAATCTTCTATGGAAAATGTGCAATACTTTTGTCTTCTATCTTCATTGGTTTCGCTGTATTTTCACGCGGAAAGTGTAATTCACAGGAACTCCTGAAGTTACAGATCTTTGAAAATGATCCAATTTTCAACCTCGAAATACAGCGAATCAATGGAAGATACAAGGAAAATGCACGATATCTTTTTGATAGCAAATTTAATGAGCTTCATTTTTGATATCCACCTCCAACTTGATATCATCAACGCTTACCGAGATATTATCAAAAACTTAGTTTCGAGTCCCTTTTTTTTAATACGACGGTTCAGAAAAGTTCAACACATTCAACCTCGAAATACAGCGAGTCTATAGAAGATACAGGAAAAATGTGTTCTACCTTTTTTATAGATAATTCAATAAGCTTCATTTTTTATTTTCACCTCCAACTCGATATCATCAACGCTTACCGAGATATTATCAAAAACTTAGTTTCGAGTCCCTTTTTTTTTAATACGACGGTTCAGAAAAGTAGTTACACATTCAACCTCGAAATACAGCGAGTCTATAGAAGATACAGGAAAAACGTATTTCACCTTTTTTATAGATAATTCAATAAGCTTCATTTTTGATATTCAGCTCCAACTTGATATCATCAACGCTTACCGAGATATTATCAAAAACTTAGTTTCGAGTCCCTTTTTTTTAATACGACGGTTCAGAAAAGTAGTTACACATTCAACCTCGAAATACGGCGAGTCTATAGAAGATACAGGAAAAATGTGTTCTACCTTTTTTATAGATAATTCAATAAGCTTCATTTTTGATATTCACCTCCAACTTGATATCATCAACGCTTAGCGAGATATTATCAAAAACTTAGTTTGGAGTCCCTTTTTTTTAATACGACGGTTCAGAAAAGTAGTTACACATTCAACCTCGAAATACAGCGAGTCTATAGACGATACAGGAAAAACGTATTTCACTTTTTTTATAGATAATTCAATAAGCTTCATTTTTGATATCTACCTTCAACTTGATATCATCAACGCTTAGCGAGATATTATCGAAAACTTAGTTTCGAGTCCTTTTTTTTAATACGACGGTTCAGAAAAGTAGTTACACATTCAACCTCGAAATACAGCGAGTCTATAGAAGATACAGGAAAAACGTATTTCACTTTTTTATAGATAATTCAATAAGCTTCATTTTTGATATGCACCTTCAACTTGATATCATCAACGCTTAGCGAGATATTATCGAAAACTTAGTTTCGAGTCCCTTTTTTTTAATACGACGGTTCAGAAAAGTAGTTACACATTCAACCTCGAAATACAGCGAGTCTATAGAAGATACAGGAAAAACGCATTTCACCTTTTTTATAGATAATTCAATAAGCTTCATTTTTGATATCCACCTTTAACTTGATATCATCAACGCTTAGCGAGATATTATCCAAAACTTAGTTCCGCGTCCCTTTTTTCTACAATGGCGTCTCACACTAGACGATAAACTTCGATTCCAGGATATTGACTGTATGTATATCATTGAGCTAGTAGGAAGTGAACCGAAGTCCAGACCTTAGGTGTAATTAATTAATAATAATAATTAATTCCGTATACTCAACGAAGTACACATAGCTTCATGTTTGCTGGTAAATTTTAAGCTGCTAATAAGGAATGGGAATTGGTAGATGGAAGTTCTTCCCTACCGTCTGACAGCAAGAGGTTAAACGTCGTAACTAGGAATTGAATTAGTTGGCAGAATGCGGCGATGTTTACTCGCCTGATGGGAGCTGCCCTCTAAACTTGAGGGTAAGCGACGCGGATACAATTCTCTGTTTACTTGTCAAACTTTGTTGCGGCATTCTCCTCCTACTCTTACGAGGGTTTAATCACTCAAAAAAATCAACTGCTATCCCCAAAAAGTAGAAAAAAAATAAAATAAAACTAAGAATAAGAATTTTATCCCCATTTCATAAAATTCGATCATTTTCAACCTGAAATCTGACGAAATTGATGAAAATCTGTTGAATTAAATTACTGCAAAATTTTCCAAACCAAGAAAAAAATAAATAAATAAATTAAGAAACGAGGTAAATGGAGAAAGTCTAGTCTTCTCTCTGTGCACGATGGGAATACTTTGCGCTTACCTTAGCAACGTGCGATGGGTTGATATTCTTTTGAAGAATTTCTTCTGCGTCCTCAGTTTCCCGCCAGTCTGTGGGATTTAAATATTTGTAGAGGTTTAGATTTCCGGATCACTGCGCTGTTGAGGAAACGGCTAATTCCACGAATTCTCGTTTTTAAATGTCCATAACGGAGATCGTTAGCAGTGTGGATCATGTGCCGTATAAAATTAGACGCGAGAAAAGGATTTTTTTCAACCTCTCATCAACTTTTGATGGTTTTGTTGATTACTTACCTCTTCGGGCCTCTGGAGAGTGGCCGAAAAGTGGATTTTCCGAAGGATAAAGCGGTCCAGTCGAAGGGTGGAAAATATGAAAAATAACTGGCGAGGAGCTGTAAATCGGCGAAAATGTTCATTGGCAGTATTTCACTGATATCTCGGTGAATGATGGTGATATCATGTTACAGCTAAGGACTAAAAATGGAGCCTATTAAATTCTGCATGAAAAAGATGGAATACATTTTTCCTCTACCGTCATTGGTTTCGCAGTATTTTCACGTTGAATTCGAGGAACTTTTGGAATATCATTTTTTGGCTGTACAACGACTACGAATGTTTATGACTTAAAATACAGCGATACCAATGAAGATAGAGAAAAAATGTGCTCCACCTTTTTCATGCAAAATTTAATAATCTTCATTTTTGTTCCTCACCTCCTACTCGATATCATCAATGTTTGCTGAGATATGATCGAAAGGCTGTGTGCATGCGCTGGAGCAGTGTACTTCGAGCTGATGATTCTCAGTGTGTTTAAAAGTATAGGAATATAAACCCACGGAGTTGGTAATAGAGATAGAGATAAGGACTCGCTGAAGAAGTAAAGGGAAGATATTTCAAGTTTGTCAATTAAGCGATTGGCGCCGAGAACTTGGCTCGGGTCGGTTTCCCATCCCCTAATACAGAAGCGGTAACAACAAAGGTAAAGAGAGCGCCATGCCACGCTGTGCCATGCCAATGTGCCAAAAGTTGGACTGGTTTAAAGCCGAGTTCGAAGTTCAAGGTTTGTTAGAGCCTTGTCTCGAACTTCGTACCATCATACATGTATGTGTAGGGGTGTACAGGTGGGGTTCGATGCCAATTATTTGAATCGATGGTTTCAACCCCCACCCGAGTTCCGGAGCTATATGGCTGGAAGAAAAGTATACGTGTATAACGTCGGGGTAGTTAGATAGTTGAGGGGTTAATCGTTCGATCGTTTAACGAGGGTGCGAGGAATTCAGAAATTGAATTTTCTCGATCAGTTTAGGGGATGAGACATCGACATTTTCTAATTATGAACGAACATCAAAGAGGAATGAACATTTTTCGATCGATTTTCTCGATTTTTGCCATTTCTTTTTTCGCAATTTCGAAGCGAGAGCTTGTCAGGTTTGAAAAGGATTTTTTTTCTCACAGAACGGCAAATTGCAAATTATGAATCATAAAGGTGGAAAATCGAAGCTTAGAAAATATAAGACTGGGAAAGCAAAGACTGGAAAATTGGAAACTTGAAAATTAAAAATGAGAAAAAGTAGAAGAATAGAAAAGTAGGAAAGTAGAAAAATTTGAGACTAGAAAATAGACGAGTGAAAATTGGGAAGCGGAATACTGAAGACCGGAAAATCGCCAAATTGCAAATTAAGAGTCAGAAGGCTGGAAAATTGAAGTTCAAAAAATGTAAGACTGGGAAACCGAAGATTGTGGAATTGCAAAATTAGGAATGAAAAACTAGGGAAATGGCACATTGGAAACAAGAGAAAGTGAAAACTAGACGATAGATACAGCTGAAAGTGTTGAACCGGAATACTAAAGAGAGGAAAATTGCGAAATCGCAAAATGGCAAATGAAGAATCATAAAGCTGGAAAATTGAAGCTTAGAAAACGTAAGGCTGTGAAATTGGCCCTCGGAAAGATGAAAAAACTGGAAAAGCCATAAGAAAAAGGTTTATAAAATAAAAGGCAATAGGTAATATAAGAATGTTAGACGAAAGTATAAAACTGAAAAGCCCATATAGACCCCCGTCAGTTTCTGGATTCGTAATCCTAATCTGTTTGCGACTTTTCCCTACTCTGAAAATCGCGAGTAGAGAGTGGCGGAGGAAACCTGCTACCTGTTACCCTCCCCAAACCAACGAACCCACGTCATACCATCCCTTAGATACATACATACAAATTGGCTAGAAATTGACAAAGCCCATTGGCTTGGCCAGGCGCTAGCTCTGGCCAAAGACATAAATAACAAAGTGAGGGTGGCAAAGATGGAGGAGGCGGGTATACCGCGAGGGAGGTGGAACCTGGGTATTGGAAAATTCAATTTTGATAACATTTGCCAGAAGCTCCGCACTCGCCTTTTCCTCATTTTCCTCCTTTTTCTCCTTTTCCTCCTTTTCCTCGATCCCTTATTTTCCTCTTCTCTTTTCTCCGCTCTGCAGGATGGTTTGGCTGCCTTCTTCGAGGGCTTAGGACTCTCCCGATGGCATGGCGTCGCATGGTAGCCTCAAGGAACCGAATGAGGAGAGGAGAGGAGAGCCTACAGCTAGAGTACGACGTCGAACCCATTTATATTCTCCGTTCCTCCCGGGCGCGTTTCTCCCCTTGCATAATCGACGATAATTCCCAACCGCAACAGCTAGCCTCCTTTTACTCCCCTCGATGTGGCAGGGTGGTGGCTGTGCCACCCCGGCTTCCCAGCTTCCCGTCTCCTCTTCCCTCATTCTATCTTTCTCATAGCAGTGCGGTGTCTGGGCTCGAGCCACGCCGTACAGAATAGTTATATTTTATTGCTCTTCTTATCTTCCCCGGAGCCTCAAACCAGCCCTGAAAAGTCACTGTTTTTCGCCCAGTTCCACTTGCACCCCGAAACCCGGGCTTCGAGATCTTTCGGAAACCGGATGAAGGAAAGTTTCAACGTACTTCTATCTCGAGACGCATTAGTAGCACTAATTGCTACGAGTAAGTGGAGAGAGAAATAAGAGGGAAGAAAAGGAGAGAAAGTAAGGGAAATGAAAAAGAAGAACCGAAATAGGTTTTTCACGCTTTTCTCTACGGCTTTCTTATTTTAAACACGGAATAGAGATTCCTCTTTCGGATTATAGCTCCGTAATCGGGGAAAATACTGCACTGGTTTTCGGGAATTGAACATTGACAAATTCAACTCAAAATTGAACAATTGAAGAGTGGAAATTGGGAAAGTCGAAACTGAAAAGTGAAGGATTGAAAATTTAAGATTGAAGATTGGAAATTGAAGATTCAGAAAGTGGAAGACTGGAAAATAGAAACTGGAGCCGGAAAATTGTAAAATTGTAAGATTGTTAAATTAAAAAATGAAAACTTCAACTCAAAAATTGAAAAATTGAAGACTGGAACTGGAAAAGCGATAAAGATGAAAACTTGAAGATTGCAAATTAGGATATAGAATACTGGAAATTAGAAAGTGGCGCTGGAAAATTGTAGAAACGTACAATTGTAGAATTAAAAAAATTAAAATTTCAACCGAAGAATTGAGGAATTGAAGAGGGGCAATTGGAAAAGTCGAAACTGAAAAGTGAAGGATTGAAAATTTAAGATTGAAGATTGGAAATTGAAGATTCAGAAAGTGGAAGACTGGAAAATAGAAACTGGAGCCGGAAAATTGTAAAATTGTAAGATTGTGAAATTAAAAAATGAAAACTTCAACTCGAACATTGAAAAATTGAAGACTGGAAATGGAAAAGCGATAAGGATGAACAATTGAAGATTGCAGATTAGGATATAGAAGACTGGAAATTAAAAAGTGGCACTGGAAAATTGTAGAAACGTACAATTGTAGAATTAAAAAAATTAAAATTTCAACCGAAGAATTGAGGAATTGAAGAGGGGAAATTGGAAAAGTCGAAACTGAAAAGTGAAGGATTGAAAATTTAAGATTGAAGATTGGAAATTGAAGATTCAGAAAGTGGAAGACTAGAAAATAGAAACTGGAGCCAGAAAATTGTAAAATCGTAAGATTGTTAAATTGAAAAATGAAAACTTCAACTCAAAAATTGAAAAATTGAAGACTGGAACTGGAAAAGCGATAAAGATGAAAAATTGAAGATTGCAAATTAGGATATAGAATACTGGAAATTAGAAAGTGGCGCTGGAAAATTGTAGAATTGTACAATTGTAAAATTAAAAAATTAAAATTCCAACCGGAAAATTGGAAAAGCCGAAACTGAAAAGTGAAGGATGAACAATTGAAGATTGAAGATTGAAGATTGGAAATTGAAGATTAGAAAGTGGAAGACTGGAAACTGGAAACTGGAGTCGAAAAATTGGAAAATTAGCAAATTAAAATTTCCACCAGAAAATTCAAGAATTAAAGAGTAGGAAATTGGAAAATTGAGGATTGGAGATCAGAAAATTCAAATTGGAGCTTGTAAATGGAAGATACGGAAAATTGAAAACTTGAATTTGATAATTGAATACTGGCGAATGGAAGGATTGAAGAAGTGTAACTTCGAAATTGGAAAATCGAAGAATAGAATATAGAAGACTTGAGTCGTTATACTTTTGAGAGATTGAAAAAGATGAGGGAAAGAGAACCAAAAATTAATTTCTTTTTTCCAATTTTATGGAAAAATACTATTATTTGGAACTATTGGATTTCGATAGTATTGATCTTGTTAGAAAATTGGCTTTTAATAATTTCAAAGAATCTCAACCTTCTCGAATTTCTGACATCCAAAGGAACTAAATTTCTCGAAAAACAAAGACTAAAACTCAGAACATTTCCGCATGCAGATATTGACCAGCATGAAAAGTCGCCACATCTCGTTGAACTCGGCATTTGCTTGTGAGATAAAAATGAAAATTGGAGTTTACATTTTTGACTGACAACCTATTATACCATCCGAACGCTGTATACTTGAAAACAGACCACCAAAAACTGAACAATAAATTGTTTTTCCATTTTTGTTTCTTTTTTTGTCGCATATCGATCTTCACATCGCTGGTGAGGGGAAAACGTTACACGAGGTTGCCAGCGGTGTTGGTGAATAAAACGTTGAGAAATGATGATTTTAGGCGGTCAATTTATATGCTAATTTTTTTTTTTGTATTTTTTTGTATTTTTTTTGTATTCGCACAGTTCAGTTCAGTTCAGTTCAGTCGCTGAATATATTTCACCAATTCTCTATACCCGTGCGTGTGTATATTATATGGACGATTTTCTCGTTGACCATTACCACTTTGAGTACGAAAACTGTAAATATGTAAAAAAAAATAAAAAAATTAAAAAAAAAAACCACATGTGTATATATAATTATATACATCTATATAATACGATATACATAAGATTGGTTCCATTTCAAAGTCTCGATCTCCGCGGCCTGCTTTTAAACTTGTTTTAAATCTTGAATCAAGGATAACACCTCCTTATTATTAACGGATCAATGAGCAATGCGTGCGTCCTTCGATTTTATACACCCAAACTCTTGACGACATACTTTTAGCAATATGGTCACAATTTTTTATTTTTATTTTTGTTTCTGATTCAAACTATTACCTTCGGTTTCGGTTTCGCTAACATCAATTCATATAATTCAAGATTATAGTGGAAAGAAACTGTGATTTTAGGAAAACGTAATCGTTTAGTGGATTTTAATTCCGTTTCATTAGTTTTATTTTATTCGATTTTCATCTTGTTTAGTAGATTTCAGTCTTCCTTAATTTTTTTTTTTTCGTTTAGTTAAATTTCGCACGAGTTTTTTTTATCTTCTTATATTTGATGCTCGATTAGTTGATTTTAGTCGTCCAATCGCGAGCTCATAGTGAAATATTTTATAGTTCTTCTTTTTTTCAATTCAATTTAGTTCGATTTTCTGTCGATATTAGTTAATTTCACTATGTTGGTTCGACTCATTCAACTATAGTCTGCAACTATGACAACAGTAAAAAAGTTTACCTCCTGCAATAAACCAAAATCAAATAGTTTGATTCTGTTTAGTTCAATTTCTTCGAATTCGATTTCTGACTAGTTGATTCTAGTTCCTCAATTATTTCGTCTAACCAAGCCTTATAGTTGCCTATTGATTGGTTCAACTCGTTGAATCTATATCTTCTTGGAGTGTCTCACATTCTTCTTTATACTTCATAGTTTTTTTCCTTTTTTCAGTTTCATTTAGTTCGATTTCCTCCCAATTAGTTAATTTCACTATTTTCGTTCCGTTTCGTGTTCAGCCTGTTGAACATCTGTGGATTCCGATTCTTCTGTTTTGGTTTTTGTTTCCAATTCTTCGGCATATCGCGATTAGTCGGATAGTGGATAACTTCAACGAACTAGTTGGCAACTATGACGCGAATTAAAGGACGTATAAAATTTTTCTTAATTTATCCAACAATCTGAATTGAAACTCCTGACATTATTCAGCAATTTGGTTAACTATTCGCCGTTTAATAAACTATTTTGGCGTTTTGCCGCAGCAGAAGCGAGAGCGTGTTCCCATTGTTTGAAGTTTTGAACAGGCTGGTATTAATAGAAGAGGGATGGGGTCCGGACTCGAGCCCTCACCCCGGATTAACGAAGGCTGTAAAGCCCGAAGGTTTTTCGGAGGTTGGTTGTAGCAGGAGGTAATGCGAAAATAATTAAAGCTCGCGCTTGTTGTTTCCCGTTGTAGCTGAGCGGCAGGTAAGGCAAGTAAGGAAAGTCTGCACCACGCCACGCCACGCCACGGCATCGAGGCTCGTATAAATTCGAAATTCATCACGTAACTTTTCAAAGCACGAACAATAATAATTACCATCTAAAGGTATAGGGAATCTGATTATACGTAACTAGGTATACTTACAGGGAGGCTATGCATATAAAACGGGGTAGGAAGAATAAGGAGAAGACGAAAAAAATAAAAAAATACACTTTAACGTGTACTTAACTGCTGCTGCTGCTGCAACCTGCGTGCAGAATCTTGAATATAGTGCACAAGTTTTTTTGAAAAATTAATTACATGGCTCAAAAACTAATTTCAACTTTGTGAAAGAGAACTGAAAGAGGAGAGAGAAGAAAACATACAAATACATGTATACAATCAACCGAATGAATCAGAATTCAACTAAACGCAACTAAGTTAATGAGAAAAATAACTCGAATCAACTAATGGTTGAAAAAAAACTAGATAATAGTGAATCGGGGTGATGCAAATTGGAAAGCATTCGATGCAGATGAAACGAGATTGGATGAAATGAAACAGAGGTGAAAAAAGAGAGATGAGAAAAGGAATAACTAAAGACACCTTTAAACGGAGAATCAACTAGTTGAAAAGCATTCAATTGTACGCAACTAAATCATTAGAAGATAACTGAGATAAGCTGATAACTGAAGGAACCCAAAATTGAACTTATTGAAGAGCATCGAGCAAGATGCAAGCCAAATCAACTAATGCGAAAAAAAAAACTAAATAATAGTGAGCCTAGGCAATTCAAATTGAAAAGCATAATCCGCAATGCAATTAAATAAAACAAAACAGAACTAGATGAGAAATAACTAAAGAGCCCAGAAATGAACTAATTGAAAGGCATTCGACTAGACGGAACTAAATGAAATTGAAAAAAAAGAAAATGACTAAATCAACTAATGGGTAAAAAATACTAAATAGTGGTGAACCAAGTTGATGTAGATATTGAAAATCATTCGATGACAAAACGCAACTGAATAAAATGAAAGAGAACTAGACAAGAAATAACTAAAGTAACCCAAAAATGAACTAATCGAAAAGCATTCGACTAGACCGAACTAAATGAAATGAAAAAATGACCAAATCAACTGATGGGTGAAAAAAACTAAATAATAGTGAACGAAGTTGAAGTGAACATAGTTGAGCATTAGTTGATGAACTAAGAAGGAAATGGAGAGAAAAAAACTGAATGAAATGAATTTGGGAACTAATTTTGAACATCGCGTATCAAACCATGGGCACCGTTTAGTAACCACAGTTTAGAGACTCTCGAATGACCGGTCAACTATTTAGCCCCCTCATCCAGTAGCAGAGCGGTTTGGGTATCTAAACTACATAGATGCAAACCGTATTTGCGTCCCCAAGGAATTTCATTAGGTCTTGAGCCAAGCTCACGACCAACGACGACGACGCCTTGCGCCCGGCGTCGAGGGACGTCGATGAAGTCTGGTTGCCCGGTGGATATAAGGGCTGGGCAAAAGCTCGGAGATAACCTTGAGAATCTGGCGCAGGACAACGATGGGGACAATCTGTTTCACGCCTTCCTACCATGCCTTTCAGCTTTCAGCTTTCAGCTTTCGGATAGCTCGGTACAGCTATAGATGGGAATCTACCAGCTCGATTTTAACCCGTTTTAGAATTTAGATCGTCACTTCCTCCACACCCCCGGGACTCTGCAATGCAGTCGCTCAGCGAGATGCTAAACTCGAAATCCCCTTTCGTTTAATTAAACTGTCCTTTGTACAAGCCCGAGCAGAATCTCACAGGCTCAAGTGAGTCGCGGAGAGGCTTTGGTATCATCATCCATAAATAAACGGGATTATCATGTTTTCTCACTCACTCGAACTCCCGCCAGGATCTGAGACAGTCGAAGCTTCGATCGAACCCCTGATATTAGCAGGCATTAGATGTGAAGATGGTAAGGCATTCGATGTACTGAATTTTTCACTGTCCGTCTCTTATCGAAATACTATTTATTCGCATAGCTGCTGGTTTTCGATAAGATGATCGCAAATTTCCGAAACAATTCACAAACGTGTAAACCAAAGAAATTTACCTGTGTACCAAATTTCGCAACGATTTGACAAAAATTTTGAAAGTTATACACTTTTCAAAATTTCATTCACACTAGTTGCCGTTTCCCAAAAACTTGACCCCGAAATTTTGAAAAAATTCGCAAACGTGTAAACCGACGAAATTTACCTGTGTACCAAATTTCGCAACGATTTGACAGAAATTGTGAAAGTTATACACTTTTCAAAATTTCATTCACAGTAGTTGCCGTTTCCCAAAAACTTGACCCCGAAATTTTGAAAAAATTCGCAAACGTGTAAACCGACGAAATTCACCTGTGTACCAAATCTCGTAACGATTTGTAGAAAACTGTGAAAGTTGTCGACTTTCGAAAATTTCTTTTATAGTTGCCGTTTGAAAAAACAAAAAAAAAACTTCATTCCAAAATTCTGAAAAAAATCAGCAGTGTTTAGACCGGCTGAAAGCACTCATGCATCAAATTTGGTGAAGATTCTTAAAAAATTATTAAAGTTATAAGCCTTTGAATATTTTTCGTATAGTTGCCGTTTTTTTGGAAAACCCTGGATCAGAAAATTTTGAAAAAATTCAGCAATGTTCATGCCGACCAAAAGCACTCTTGTACCAAATTCGGTCACGGTTCTGTGAAAATTCTGGAAGTTATAAGCCTTTGAATATTTTTCGTATAGTTGCCGTTTTTTTTGGAAAACCCTGGATCAGAAAATTCTGAAAAAATTCAGCAACATTCATGCCGACCAAAAGCACTCGTGTACCAAATTCGGTCACGGTTCTGTGAAAATTCTGGAAGTTATAAGCCTTTGAATATTTTTCGTATAGTTGCCGTTTTTGGAAAACCCTCGATTTGAAAATTATAAAAAAAAAAATTGTGGAGTGGTTAGACCGAGGTAAGGTGTGTTGAACGAAAAATCTTTGAAGTTATACATTTTTTCCAAACTCTCTGCATCCCCTATATTCGCCGTGTTGCGGGGGGGGGGAGGAGGTGGTGTCCGCAGCCAACTCCGCAGCATGCATTGCAGTCTTACCGGTTTGTAGGTTAAATCAGGGACATATTTCTCCGTAAGACCAGGAGCAAACCCAAAACCGTACTTTCACCCTGCCCGCTTGACTTGCTCATCTGACTTGCAAATGTAATCACTAAGAGCGAGCATAGCGGATTCTGGTGCAGGAGAGGAGAAGAGATGGCAAAGGATCCTGAAACCCCGTAGTAGTACTACGTACCTACGTAGGTACTCCTCGCAGTTCGCTATTTCCTGTACCCTCGGTCGCTCGGTCCTCGCTCTTCAGATTTCAGTTCCTGTTCCCTTCCTATCCTCCCTCGCTCGATTTCTTGATAAAAAAATAACAGAACAAAAAAAAAGGGGGGGGGGGGGGGGCAAATCACGGACGTCAACGGACGCTAACGAGTCCCGGTAAACGTGCCGCCTCTCCCCCGAATCATAAAGAAGAGACAAAATATAAAAAATGAGATGAAAAAAAATTGGAGAGAGAAATACCTGCGCTCTTTTCATTACTTATAGATTTTTCATTTCCTCTTCGATTAGGAGCAACTATAACGGAGAGAGGGATAAAGAAGAAGAAAAACAACTATGCGAATCAAAATTGAAAAAAATTTTAATGATTTCATGTCGATAAAAGTGTCGTTCTTTCTTCTTGCTTGAAACGAATTCAGAATTCGAATTTTTTATTCCCTTTTCGAAAGATTTTCATTCATTTGCGTGATTTGGGAAACAGAAATACCTACTACTGGGGAGAAAAGAATAGTGAAATTGAAGAAGGAAAATATTTCACATGTGGATGAATTTCGCAAAATAATGAAAAATTAGAGTATAGCTTTGTTCCAAGAAAACTAATTGTGAATAATGACGTGCAGTATAGGTATATAGTATCATATGTACATTATGTATAATGCGGTAGCTAAAATCCAGAGTAAAGTGGCGTGTCCCTAATTAATAATGTGTAATTAAACCCACCCCGTGAACAGAGAGACAGAGAATCCTCCGGGTCTCACCTCCGGCGCGTGCAGACACCATGGCATTGTCTTAGAGCGCTATAGTACTAGCGCATATAGTAGTATTAATACTATTCTTCCGTATTTTACGACCAGAATAAATGATCGTGCGGCCATGCTGGTGAAAATTGAATTTTTCATTTTTTTTCAACCATTTTTTCATCACCGAGGGCCATGAGCAACTATGCGATTTATTAGCTTCGTAATTAGTTACTTCGTTGAGAAGCCTTTTTGAATCGATGGTGGCTATAGTTGCTACGAATTTCGAACTTTTATATAGTTTTTGGTATTTCGGTTCAATAGTTGATGTTAGAAACTAAATTAAACAAGTACTATGTAACAACTAAATCCAGTGAAATTGTATCAGCAACTATACAATAACTAATCCCGAAACCAGCCACTAAATAATAAATTAGTAAATATAACGACTAAATTCAGTAACTGTAAAATTACATCGAGATCAGAACCTTGATTCAACTAATTAGTTGATTAATAGTAGTATTCGGTATTTTATGACAAGAGTCATAAATGATCTTGCGGTCGTGGCCGTGTGACTGAAATTTTTCATTCTTTTTCCAGCTTTTCTCATCGCCGAAGGGCATGAGCAACTACACGATTTATTAGCTTCGTAATTAGTTACTTCGTTCCAGAGCTTTTTTTAATCGATGCTAGCTATAGTTGCTACAAATTTCGAATTTTTATATAGTTTTTGGTATTTCGGTTCAATAGTTGATGTTAGAAACTAAATTAAACAAGTACTATGTAACAACTAAATCCAGTGAAATTGTATCAGCAACTATACAATAACTAATCCCGAAACCAGCCACTAAATAATAAATTAGTAAATATAACGACTAAATTCAGTAACTGTAAAATTACATCGAGATCAGAACCTTGATTCAACTAATTAGTTGATTAATAGTAGTATTCGGTATTTTATGACAAGAGTCATAAATGATCTTGCGGTCATGGCCGTGTGACTGAAATTTTTCATTCTTTTTTCAGCTTTTCTCATCGCCGAAGGGCATGAGCAACTACACGATTTATTAACTTCGTAATCAGTTACTTCGTTCCAGAGCTTTTTTTAATCGATAGTAGCTATAGTTGCTACAAATTTCGAATTTTTATATAGTTTTTAGTATTTTGGTTCAATAGTTGATGTTAGAAACTAAATTAAACAAGTACTATGTAACAACTAAAGTCAGTGAAATTGTATCAGCAACTATACAATAACTAATCCTGAAACCAGCCACTAAATAATAAATTAGTAAATATAACGACTAAATTCAGTAACTATAAAATTACATCGAGATCAGAACCTTGATTCAACTAGTTGGTTTATTAATAGTAGTATTCGGTATTTTATGACAAGAATCATAAATGATCTCGCGGTCATGGCCGTGTGACTGAAATTTTTCATTCTTTTTTTAGCTTTTCTCATCGCCGAGGGGCATGAGCAACTATACGATTTATTAGTTTCGTAATTAGTAACTTCGTTGAGAAGCCTTTTTGAATCGATGGTGGCTATAGTTGCTACAAATTTCGAATTTTTATATAGTTTTTAGTATTTTGGTTCAATAGTTGATGTTAGAAACTAAATCAAACAGAATAGTTGGAATAGAAAGATACAAAAGAAAACGGAAAATTTTTGTAGGAAAATTTTCTTATCTGGCCACTTATATTATATAAACTTTGAATGAAATTCCATCCTCAATTTGCCTAACCTATTTAACCTAAATAGATTCACCGAACGGAGCATTAGACGGCGTAAAACTACCTACTATACAGTACGGAGAGACTAGAGAGTCTAGACTCTAAAGACCTACCCTATTCCCAACCCCATGCCAGTAGATAGTTACGTCTATGTAGGTATGAGTATACAATAAAACGCGGAGTGTCGCTTTGTCTCTTGGAGTTTCGTACCCTTATAGTGAGAAGGAGATGAAAGGAGTATTTCTGAGCATCACGTATTATATTTATACCTCTTTTTACGTATAGGTATAGCTTGGTGGAATTGCAACCAATTTTGTTGAATGGGAATGATGATGTTCTTTATGGATTACTCTTTAACCATTTTACAAAAAAGGTGCGCGAAATCAGTTTTCTAACGATATCTTGGTAAACGTTGATGGTATCGAGTTGAAGGTGGATATCAAAATTGAAGCTTATTGAATTCTCTGTGAAAACGGTGAAACACATTTTTGCTGTATCTTCAATGGTTTCGATATATTTTGAAACTTTTTGTGCAACCAATTATCAGACACTCCTGAAATTCGAAAAGGTTCTGGGTAAATATTCAGCCTCAAAATACAGCGAAACTAGTGAAGATAAAGGAAAAGTGTGCGGCACCTTTTTGATAGGAAATTTAATACACTTCATTTTTGATGTACACCATAAACTTGATATCGTTGATGGTTACCGAGATATCAGCGAAAAACTGATTCAAAGCATTTTTTTTCCAAAGATGATGGTTCGGAAAATCTGTTACGCATTCAACCTCAAATTACAGCGAATCTAATAGAGACACAGAAAATAGATGCTCCACCTTTCTCGTCGGAAATTCAACAAGCTTCAATTTTTCTATTCACCTCCAAATCGATATCGTCGACGGTTACAGAGATATCATCAAAAAACTAGATTCGAGCATACCTACTGTTCGCATCATGCAGTATGCGTACGTATGCGAATGGCAAGTGTAGATATAGTGACTAGGGTTTGGGCTTTATGGTTTAGGGGTAACTATATACTACATCATACTATATATATATGAGATGCGTTAATCCGTATTGTCCCGGCGTTTCTACCATCCGTCAAAAACACCCCGAAACTATACTAACGCCTAGTCCACTCCACCTCTTCCACCTACATATATAATATAAATACATATACACACCTACATACATACCTATACTTACTAGGCTTTGACCAGGCTGACCCAAGCTGGCCACTACCACTAACCACTCGGATGATGTATCGCTAAGACGTGTCCAAACTCTCGCCATCCTACCTATTCTCTCCGCACTGCAGGAGTTGAGATATGTACGTAGTATCTACTATCTAGAAAATAATATGCTCCGATACGGGCCTGGACCCTACAGATATATACCGGGACAATCTCAGGACGCGGAACGCCAGGGATACCAACCCGAAACTCGTTAGCAGCAGTTTAGTAACTAAAAATCTAGTGATTTTACTAGAAACATCTAGTAAGTTACTAAACTGCTGCCACCGAGTTTTCGATTGGTATCCCTGGCGTTTCGCGTCCTGAGATTGTCTCGGTATGTATTTACCAGAGCTTATCTATTACACTCAATTTTCTAAGGGATGAAAGAAAAGAGAAAAAAAAACAAATAAGTTGAATATGATCAAAATTACGAATCCGTTTCGAACGATTACGGATTTTTTTTTTTTTTTTTTGAAAAGTTGAACTTCAGAAGATCGAATTCCCGATAAATTCGAAAATTTACGTAGACTTCCGGGGAAATACCATTCCTTCAAACTTTCAGTCGGTAATATTCAAATTCTGAATTTGAATTATGAACCGTTTGGGTATTTCGAAATTTGAAACCCGCAACCCAACCCTTAGTAATTGTATAATTGATGACTGTGATGTAAAAAATAGATATGAAGTAGATATATATATATATAAGGTGTATATATATATATATACAGGAGTACAACCCTCAGAACTCTATTAAGTAAAGAAAAATCAAGTCAGTCCAGTTCGCCTCTCTAGGGTTGAGAAACTTCGAACCGCAAACCACTTGGGACCCGAAGGACCGGCCGGTCGTTTCGACCATGAAATAGCTTTTGGCTGTCCTTATGCTGTATAAGTTACATAATACATATATATATACATAGTTATATATATACGGGGCTTTCCACGTCAAATTAGCAGCCCCTTTCCCTGACCCCCTTCGATTTTGATCATTTTTTGAGTACGATGTTGTTACCGACCTAAAAGGTTCCTGGGAATTATTTTTCAGATTTTTGTTTCAACCACCAGTGAAATTAAAGAAAAAAAATCGCAACATCGAATCTGATTCTTCAATTAAGTTATTTAACCTGATTTTTCAAAATAACTTTACTTCCAAATTGAAATAACTAAAGATCCTTTGAGAATTTAGAAAACTTTGTGAAAGATAATTTGACGGAAATGAAACGATCTGTAAAAAAGGTCCTATGACATTTCACGATAAGTCTGATAGTTTCGCTGAAAAAATACAAAAAAAAACTTGAAATTTTCTATGAATTCAACTTTGACTTTGAATAACTTTTTAAGGAGTAGATTTATCATAAAATGATGAGAAACCTTTTTTGTAGAACATCAATTTCTCTACGAAAATATGTCTTGGTCTTATCAGTACGCAAATCCGTTGACGAGTTATAAAATTCTAACGTTTAAAAAAATTTTATCTAATGATATTTAAGTGATTCAATACTTTTTTGATGATGAATGACTAGCCTCTGTACCTGTTACGAATTTCGAAGTCGTATTTCGTGACAGATGAAGACTGGAAGTCGTATTGAAAAATACAATCTAATCGGGGTCATTATAAATGGAAGTGGAAACTCGAGAAGACTTCTAAAAGGACGAAAGGTGCTCTAAATTAGTTTTTAGCTGATATTTACGTAACCGTTGATGATATCAAGTTTAAGGTGAAGATCAAGAACGAAGCCCATTAAATTTTCTACAAAAAAGGTGAAGAACACTTTTTCTGTATCTTCAATGGTTTAACTGTATTTCAACGCGGAACTTCTAACTTCTAAGACCTCCTTATATTACAGTTTTTTTTACTGTATAGGTAATAACCGAAAATGTTCCGATATTCAGCCTCAAAATACCGCTAAACCAATAAAGATAGAAGAAAAATGTACTCCACCTTTTCCAAAGAGAATTTAATGAACTTCATTTTCGATCCTTACTTTCAACTCGATAGCATCAACGATTACCGAGATATCAATCAAAAACTATAATATCGATCATATTTCTGTCGTTGATTATCTACAAGTTTGGAGTGCCACAAAAAGAAAAAAAAAAGAAAAAACTAGTTGAATGTGAAAAAAAAGTATCTCCTCAAGTCCCAAAGACGTCTATAAAGAATTCTAAGATAAAAGAAACGATTAAAAAGTTCGTTCAAAAATCGTCTAAATTAATCCAACCCAAAAAAAAAAAAAAATCAGAAGGATAAAAGAAGGGCAAAAATCTTATTCTCACTGCTCTGTCGCCTATGTCTTGAGTCTGGGGTCCTAAGACCGAAACCGGGACTCAAAGGCCCCACTCGCTCATTCGCTCACTCGCTCACTCGCGCGATCGCGTAGCAGAAGCGAGAACTAAACGCCGTACATATATCTATATACAGTATATATATATACAAAAATGTAGTAGATATATAGACACATATGGGGCATTTCATACGGAATCGTTCATTTTTGTAATTACTAAAAGTAGGTATAGGTCAGACAATTTTTGAAAAAATTTTAACAACAAAGTCCGATTCCTTTTCAGAGTTGGTGTAATATCATAAAAGATTGTGAACGAAATCCGAGATGTCGAGGGTCAGGCCCATCAAGATTGATTGAGTACGGAATGTCCCATACATATATAGTACATACCAAACTCGAGAGTGACGTCATAATTCCCAGAGTCACAAACAAACTAAACTAAATCTCTGGTATGTACATACATACATACATACATACATACATATACATAGTGTATATATATATGTATGTATATATATATACACGTGTGATAAGTTCTTATCAATGTATAATCATATGTGATGATTAGTTATGCATTTATACAGTATATAGTATATAGTGTATATATATATATATACCTATATATCTACGTAAGGTAAGTGAGTGTTACACGCTCTGTACATAAAACGGTGCGAAAGGTAGAAGGCAAGGCGTCATAACGTGTAGTATGTGCATGTGTGTGTGTGTGTGCGTGTGTGTGTGTGTGTGTCTATGATACACATACACCTATAAATATACATCACCTCGCGGTACACGCATAAATACATTGATGAGATAGAATAGCGAGCGAGTGCGCGAAGGAGTTGATAGTAGCTCTGTCTTGGCGGGGGGGGGGGGGGGGGGGGGGGGGGTGGTGGTTAGTTACATCTAACTGTGTAAGTCATATGTGTCCCCGTCGATGTTCGACGGTCGGTGGTTCACAGGCGTGTGTGGCGAGAGACGACTGTGCAGGCCGTAGTCCAGCTGGCTAGTGGCTGTCGGTCTCGACTGTCGTTGCGTGTGTACTAGTAGGCCGTTCACTGGCTGTGTGCTTTTCGTTCTGTTCGTTCTTCATCGTTCGTTCACGTTCACGTACACGTACACGTTCACGTTCAGCCGTCAGTGGGGGGGGTTCGGTGGGGGTCGTGGTTCCGCGGCCGGGGCAGGGGGCAGGGGGCAGGGGGCGGGGGGGGGGGGGGGGGGCTACACGGTAGAGTTTAAGGCAGAGCTATACACATTAGTATCGAGTAGAGTCAGAGAGTGTCAGATCGCGGTTTCCACAGTCAGTAATAGCGAGCTGCTGTGAGCGAGCAGTCAACGAGGAGTAGTATCGGACTTTTAGTAGTCAGTCAGTCAGTCATTCAGTGATTTGTACTCTTGTATATATATATATATATATATATATGTATATATATATATATATAACGCAAGAGCGTGAATATAAGTTTAAGCAAAGAGATGAAAGTAGTTGAAACTTTCTCTTGCTTTGAAGAAGGAGACGAAGAAGAAGAAGAAGAGGAAGAGGAAGAAGAAGAAGAAAAACAAAGAAAAAGAAGAAGTAGTACTAGTGGTTGAAGTTGAAGTTGAAGTTGAAGTTGAAGTTGAAGTTGAAGTTGAAGTTGAAAAAAACAAACAACGGAGTGATTTTGGATTCTTTTGATTATTTCTTCCCTTCTCGTTTCGTTTTTTTTTTTTTTTTACATATAACAAAATATATATATATATATATATATACATATCAAAATCGTATAATAGTATAAACCTACTATGTAGCAGTATAATACATAATGAAGACTAGCTGTAACGGAGCAGCTGCTGCGGTACATCAGTGTACGAACGTTTCAGATCAGTATACTACGAACTACGTGGATGTTACTTGTTGTTGTTATATTATACTAACATCAAAATCTTCTTTATAATTTGACTATTTTTTTGTTTTTGTTTATGTTTTTTTTTTCTTTTTTTTGGTCTTCACACCATTTTTTATCATAAATAATTGATTGATTGATTGATTGATTGATTGATTGATTGATTGGTTGATTAAACGGGAGTTCATTGAAGTGGAATTGAGTGATTTTAAAGTTGAGAGTGTAAAGCGAAGTTATAGAGTAAAATAAAATAAAGTGAAGTGAAAAAGAAGTTAAGTATAGAGTGAAGAAGAGGAGAAGAAGAAATATTATGAAATTCTTTCATTCGACGTAACACAAGTAATTGTAAGAATATAAATAAACATAAATATTTATATATATATATATGCATATGCATATGCATATGCATATACAGTGCGTTTTCACGAAAACGCACGGTATATTCATTCCACATTCATCGTCGCAGAGCGCAGTGGGTGTATCTTTGTTTTTTCAATTTTCGTACTATTTCGATTTCGTTTCATTTCGATTTCGATCTCGTTTATTTATTTATTTATTTATTTATTTATTTATTTACTTATTTATTTACTTATTTATTTACTTATTTATTCATTTCCTTTTTGGTTGTTTTTTTCGATTATAACTTGAGTTTGTTTCATTCCTCTGCGCGGTATATTAAAATTTCACGTATATATATATACATGTAGAGAATGAATGACTCTTTATTGTCACAAAGAAATCGCATATTTCCAAAGTTTTACACGTTTAAGAATGTCGAAAATAATTCAAGTGCCACATATTCCGAAAGAGTTCATTTACGCGCGTAGAATGCACTGTGGGAAGTTATGATTTTGTCCACGCATGGCTGAGATAAGTGGGGTTGAAAATGTAGTGATTAAATTTTTGGTACAATCATGACAGCGATATAAAATCTAACCAATTGGTTTCGTGCTCTGTAACTGTTGGCGACATCTCATGTGGTAACAAGGAATCTGCATCTGCATTGGCGTCAAATTCGATGAACTCCTTGCCAAAAACCCGATCCGGTTCACGTGGAATAACCCCATATAGACGTCTCATTAAACGCAACTTTTTTATTTTTTTCTTTTCTTTCTTTCTTCAAGTTTGAAAATCGAAAATCGAATTGGAACCTGTAATTAATTTCCAAATAATCGCACGGTATATATGAGACGTCTCTTAAATTAAAAGACGCAAGCAAATCGACGAATCTTCTATGAGAAAAATCTATCATATTTACATATTACTCAATTATACGATTAACGCCAATAATTATTATAGACTACTTGTCGTTAAACGACTATATAATAATAATAATAATATACTATAATTTATTATAATTACACATCTATATCTCTCACGCTATAAGCTACACTGTGTCCGTAGTTCTATATAATCAATTTTCACACTCGAGGGGCGGAGGGGGGGGGGGGGGGGGCGGAGGATATCGATAAGTTGAATCGTTTCGATGACTCCGAAGACATCTTTTCGACTAGTTTCAAGTATATATTACACAAAAAAGGAGAAAAAAATTTAAGTCTTAGGATTCCGCATCAGATGACTTCGTTGACTTTTGGCCTATAATACGTATATAAACAGTCTGTGTTTACTGTTTACTCATTTTTAGATAAAATTAAAGAAGAGGCGATGTTCTCACGTTCTTATTTTGTTTGTTTTTTTCTTTTTCGTTCGTTTCGGGACGACCGAAAAAAGAAAAAAAAAAAAAAAAAAGAAGAAAAAAAACGCAGAAACGAAACAAAATTTTAAGTTTGAAAATTCGATGATCATTATTTGTGTGTTGCGAAAAATGTAATATTGATTCAAATCGAAGGAAAACGAATAGAAAAAAAAAACAGAAAAAAAAAAATTGTAAATTGTTGAAAATTTTTTATCGAATTCTAGTTATTTTTCTTCATTCTTCTATTCTATTCTATTCTATTCTATTCTCTTCGTTGCTTCAGAGCAGTTTTTTCTTTTTCTCTTTTTTTTTTTGGGGGGGGGGGGGGGGGGTCTGAGATAATAAATTTGCGAAAAAAAAAAAAAATTGAAAAAAAAATAAAATAAAACACCGATATGATGATGGGAGTCTCTCTCTCTCTCTCTCTCTCTCTAATCGTTTAACTAAGATCGTTTTACTTATATCTGGCGCCAACAGCATCACCATCACCATCAGCATCAGCATCAGCATCAGCCAACACCTTAAATGCTTTACTTAGCTTCCTCGATCACCGTATCTGATAAAATAAGTGGTAATCTTACGATGGTAGGTAGGTAGGTAGGTAGGTAGGTACGTGTGAGATATCGATAAACATCATCAACAGCTCTCGGAATGGAAGTAGTTACTTTATTTTTTTTGTTGTTTTTCTCTTTTTTTTTTCCTTTTTTTTTTAATATTTTTTTCTTCATCTTTTTTCAACCAAGTTGTTACCTAAAAAGGTTTCGATTACTTCACGATGCGGAGTTATACATACTATATATATAATATGTAATATATATGTATACAGTTTTATAGCTATACAGATATACATATATATGTATGTACGTGAAATATGTTATTTATTTATTTTTATCACATAGTATAGCTCTTAGGTATATAGTTTTTCTTTTCTTTTTCTTTTCCACGTGCTATGTAATCTTTTTTTTTCTTCTTCTTCTTCTTCTTCTCGTTCGGTTTTTCTCTCTTCTCCTCTTCTTTCTATTTTTCTCGTAATCATTATTCTCAAAGTTTCGTAGCAGGAAAAAAGTCAAATCAAAATCAAGAAGAAAAAAAAAAACCAAATGCTAAAAATAGAAAACAAAGTCACGCAAGCTAGTACATGTTAAGAGTCTCGAGAATTTCTTTATCTCGCTTATCTCACATACACATACTATAAATCATTAATTATTATCAATATTCTTATCTTACTTAATGAAAATGAAGAAAAGAAACAAAAAATTGAAAAAAAAAAAAACAATTTTTGTTAATTGATATCTTATATCTAAATAATTGATATAGTATCACGTTCTAAATTATTCAAAATTTTAACATAATTGATGCTGAAATTAATTTCGAGACAATTTTTCAATTTCGCATCTCATCAACATTCCATTTCATCCTATTACATTAATTCATCTAATTAATTCATTACTTAATACGTAGTCTAGACTCTAAGAGATATTAATTTTCAATAAAAAACGAGAAAAAAAAAATTGGAAAAAAAAAAACCAAAATAAACACGTAATAGCACCACTTATAATTAACCTAATTATTATACTACATACCAAACACCAGGTTATAATGACACACCTGTATAATATACCTAGTACGTCTTATCAAATCTGCAGTCTCCTCCCTCTCTATCTATACACTATTTAGAATCACACGTTCTCTATTATAAATTACTTCTTTTTTTCTTTACATACGTCAAAGAGTTCCACGATACTAGATAATGCGTCTTATCTTTTGGTTGTTTTTTTTAATTTTTTTTTTTTCGGTCTTTTGGACACAATTTTAGTTTATCTGAGACATTCTTTGGTGTCATAATACGTCTTTCTATCCCCTCTCTCTCTCCGAGTCTCTCTCTTTCTCTTTTTTTTTTCTATATCCCTAAGACGACTTTTCGAGACTTAAAAAAGGTGACTTTAATGACTCACACCACTTTCCAGACGTCTTAGACAGCTTTTAAACGTTGATCAAGACGATTTTCTTACGATTTTCGGACTGATCGATTTATCGCGGACTTTGGCACGTTTTTAGAACCTTCAGACGACTTGTAGACCTTTTTTGGACTTCGCGGCGTCTTTTGGACTTCTTGTGGACAGGTTGTGGACTAGAAACGTTATTTGACGTTTTTAGTCCCTTTGGATTTCGGACACCAAGTTTAGACGAATTTTAGACCTTTTTTCGAACTTTTTGACGTCTCTAGGCCTTCTTGACGTCTTTTGGACGTCTTATGGACGTTTTTCGACTCGAAGACGTTGACCAAAACGATTTTGTTACGATTATTCAGACTGATCGATTTATCGCGGACTTTGGCACGTTTTTAGAACCTTCAGACGGCTTGTAGACCTTTTTTGGACTTCGCGGCGTCTTTTGGACTTCTTCTGAACAGTTTGTGGACTAGAAACGTTATTTGAGGTCTTTAGTCCTTTTGGATTTCGGACACCAAGTTTGGCCGAAGTTTAGACCTTTTTTCGAACTTTTGGACGTCTCTAGGACTTCTTGACGTCTTTTGGACTTCTTCTGGACGTTTTTCGACTCGGAGACGTTGATCAAAACGATTTTGTTACGATTATTCAGACTGATCGATTTATCGCACACTTTGGCACGTTTTTAGAACCTTCAGACGACTTGTAGACCTTTTTGGACTTCGCGGCGTCTTTTGGACTTCTTCTGGACAGGTTGTGGACTAGAGATGTCATCTGAGATGATTTTGTCTTCAAATTCTTCGGACCTATCGATGTGCTAAGTTTTTTTTTGGATTTCGCAAACTAAATTTAGACGAATTTTAGACCTTTTCTCGAACTTTCGGACATCTCTAGGACTTTTTGACGTCTTCCGGACTTCTTTCGGGCCTTTTTTGTACTCCAAGACGTTGTGAAAGACGATTTTCTTCAAATTCTCTGAGTTTCATCGACGTCTTTCGAACTTGTGAATATTTTTCGAACATTTTAGACGGCTTTTAGGTACTTTTTGGACTTCTAGACATCCTTTCAACTCCAAGACGTTATTTAATCGACTTACAGTCATATTTTGTTTTCGTCTTACCGACGGTTTTTTGACTTCTAGATGTTCTTCGAATTTCGACACGTCGTTTAAACAACATTTTTCAAATTTCCCAAAGTATTTTCAATTCCAATACGTCGTTCCAACGTTTTCTTTCATACTTTACTCCTATATATCTACATTCCATCGATCTCTATACTATATATAGTCAACGCATAATGACTTTATCCGGATTAGATAATAATTATACGTTAATACATAAAAGTAATTGTATACATAATGTATCGCGTCATTATTACTCTCTCAATTAATATTACCGTAATCGTCATCACCATTCGCAATTATTTGATCACAAGTACGTATATACATACTATATATATGCAGACAACTGCAGCAACATATGTAGCTATGTTTTGCACGCGAACGGCATGGGGATTTTGGTTTTGGGGAAGGTAAAAACCGTATATATACGTACATATGTACGATATTCGATGTACATATATATACAGGTATATAAAATCGTGTGAAGTTTCATATACATCAAATAATTTGGTGTATGCGATGAATGTATATAGTATATGTATATTGTATATATATGCACATATGTATATCTATGTATATGTATATGTATATGTATAACGTACGTCCCTCCGAGGTGACATCACCTCCCGTATTACTTCGACTGCGTAAACAGTGCTAGACGCCGCCTGACGTGTGTGTATATATACGTATGTATGTATATACCGTTCAAACTTTAAACCTCAAACCTAAAACGGAAAGAGAAAGAAAGAAAGAAAGACAGAATAAGAAGACGAAAAGTGAAAAAAAAAAGAGATAGAGAGAAAGACAGAGATAATGCGAAGAGTTCACGCGACAAATATATTACTATATATGTATATACTGAGTCTTTTTTATAATTCGGGAATGATAATAATCAGGCGCAACATATATATATATATATATATATATATCCCTCATTATAAATATGAGGTCGTTGAGAAAAAGAAGAAGAAGAAGAAGGAAAAAAAAAGTAACAAACTGTAAAAAACCGAGGTGAAACCTCGCCGAAGAACAAAATGTCAACGAATTATTTAACGACTTGAAAAAAAATAATGGGTTTATTTTCTAAACTAAACGGGTTTTCGTTTTTTTTTTTGATTTTTTTTTGATTTTTTTTGATTTTTTTCATCATCATCGCATCATAGAGTTTCAAAAATAACCAAATCACTCAACGATCGAATAATATGAACGAAACGAATGAACGAACGAAAAGAGAGGAGGAAAAAAAGAACAGGAAAAGCATAAAGAAGACGACGGGGTAAAAAAAATGATTACCTTATCAAAATACGTTTCTTAATTTTTATCATTTTTATTACTCTTTCCGTATTGCTATTCATGATGATGCTGTTTCTGCAACACGTTTCGCCAATATAGAATCGCAGCCGCAGGTAGCATAGTAGCGTGAGCGTTGGTGCGTTGGTGCGTTACCGTAGCAAGAGCAAGAGCAAAAGCAAAAGCAAAGAGAGCATATAAATTTTTAGTGATGTTATAAAACTGTCTTTGACAGTTCTTAAGATAGAAATAACCGACCGACCAACCGGGCTGTGAGTCAGATACTTGTTTCGAAGACCTTGGCCTTAACTCACTACTTATTATTATTCTCATACTGTATTATACCTATAATACAGTAGAGCCTCGGTTATACGGGTGAGCCGGTACTCCTGAGTGGTCGGGTGGTGGGGAGGAACGGATATCGTCGAATATGTGATCCAAAGTCACATGATTTGATTTTTTTTTTTCGATGATTTTTCTCGCACGAGATACTGAACAGACAAATATCGACACGATTTTTAAGCCGATTAAGATTTAGCGGTTCATACTTCGAGGGTTGGATTCCTCCCGAAATTCTGAGACTAAATTTCCTTTACCAAAAATTCGAGGGACCTATAGTTTCCGAGCTACGTAAGATAGTAGCCGGAGACTCACAGATGGCGCTGACACGGCCGGCCATGATTGCGAGTTGCGCAGTGTCCCGTCCATGCGACCTGTACGCTCTGCGATTGGTCAGCTAAGATCTTCCGTAACTCGGGAACTATAGGTTCAACGAATTTTCGGTAAAGGAAATTTCTTCTCAGATTAACGCGGCGAATCCGTCCTCGGAATATGGTCCCGCTCGTATCGAAGTCAATCATAATTGTTCGAAAATTAGAAAACAGGAAAAATGCTCAATGATCGGAGAAAAAAAAAAAAAGAAACGACTTTTTTTTTCCTTTTTTCTCTTCTTTCTTTTCTTTCTTTTTCTTCTTCTTCTTCTCCTATCGCTGCTGTTACTGCTGCTTGTTTGCGCGCAGTATTTCATAATCGCAATTTAATTGATTTAATTTTAGTGTCATCGTTTTTTTTTTCACTCATTTTTTTTGTTTTCTCGAAAAATAAAAAGAAGAAATATCGTCATCGTCACTTTCACACGATTTGTCATCTGTATATTTACTTGAATCGTTGCGTATGCTTTTTATCGTCGTTATTATAATTAATTATACTATAATTATTATATGATTATTCATCAGTTCATTAATAATACGTTATTAATACCACCGGAAATTTTCAAGAACAAAAAACCAAAGGAACCAAAAAAAGATCAAACAAAATTAAATTTACGCATTTTCGAGGTGTTATTTACTATACTACATACCCATATACATATGTTATACATATGTGTATATTTAATTATTATTTACATTTTTATATACACATAGGTACTATAAATGTAATAATATTTCAATTAACGCGATGCATATAATCCATATAATAATTAATATACATATATACAATTTATCTTATCTCCTATATGAAATTATATATACATTACAGTATCATCAATCTATAATAATTATTGACGATACATTGTTAATTAATTAGTTTTTTGTTTTGTTTTTAATACAAAAAATCAACAAGAAAATTTGATTAGTTTCTTAATCAATTGATTAAAAATAAGAATGTTATTCGTACATACGTAAAGAAGAAAATTAGAAATCAAAATCAAAATACAACCACTTGCGCTTGAGATGAATGATGATTTTAATATACCGTGATAATCAGGTGAAACCGAATGGACCGATCCCCCACCCGGCGGATGATTCGTATTTTTATGGGGATAGCTACTCGTTGCACTGAAAATCCTCAGGGTGTTTTGTTGCATCGACCTCGTGGCCAAATAACCCTAGGGATTTTTCAGCGCAACGAGTGGCTAACCCCATAAAAATACGAATTATCCGCCGGGTGGGGGATCGGTCCATTCGGTTTCACCTGATTGTCACGGTATATTCCGCAGCCTCATTATTATTGATATAATTATCAATATTATATTAATAATTAATTATTATGTGCGGTTCACAGGACCAGGTGCTCGGTATACGATATAGATATAATTAAGAAGTGGGATGTTCTAATATTATACATATGTGCGTTTATAAAAAATTTCCATCACCACAGAATAAAAATAAAAATTTTCAAAAATAAAAATACTAAATAATTATTTAAATAAATAAATATTGAGCGCCGTTGATCGACGTCCAACATAATGAAAGAGTTAAGGATGATCGCGGCGGTTTCGCTGCTCTTGCAAGTCTTCGTCGTTGGTAAGTTGCAATTTTTACTTTTTATAAGTTTTTTTTCTATTTTTTTCTTTTTTTTTTCTGTTTCAATTCTTCTCCAATTTATTTCGCAGTTGTATAGATTGTATACGTATATATTATACCTATATACCTGCTATATATATTTTGGTACACAATATCAACCCTCAGAAGTTATAGACACCGTATAAGTTGCTTAGACAGCGCTAACTCAACCCAGTCGGCCCGCAGTGCGAACTTTAACCGCAGAGTTTTCGAACAAGCTTGTATGTATCTCGAAAAGTTTAGATCGTATCGAAAAATAGTTCGAATAAAAATTATGCGCCATATTAAGACGCAGATTTTTTGTGCTATAAATTTTTCTCCCAAATCGTCGACGCGCCTTGCAGCAACACTTTTATCAACTCGCTTCGGCTTCTTAAAACAAGTGTGTGTCAGACCTTTTGGTTCATGAGACGCCCGACAGACGGATCTTCGTTTCAAGTCTTTTGGACCAATTAAGGGGACCAGTACAGCGACTTTTCGAGAAATTGTCATAGTCCGAAATCAATTTATTTCATACCCAAAGTTCATTTCACATGAAAATATTTTTCTTTTTCCAGATCATGTGTCGTAAGGATTTTGGCACACCGTTGGTCCAATTCAGTCTCTTGACGTCTCATTTTCTCCGGTGAACCATTCCTCATCTTGTGAATGTAGGGATTTTAAAATAAAAAATTGTGTCATAAGTTATGATCAATTTACCAAATTTGCAAAAATTATCATCACTCATTTCTTGAATAACTTAGCCAAAAGGAAACATTTTCAAAATTCCTACATTCACATGATGAGGATTTGTTTTCTGAAGAAAATGAATCCAAGATGACCTGAATCGGTCCAACGGTGCTCTAAAATCCTTACGACACATGATTTGGAAAAAGAAAGATATTTTGATGTTAAACGAACTTCGGTGATGAAATAAATTGATTTCGGACCATGATAATTTTTCGAAAAGTCGCTGTACTGGTCCCCTCTAGGGAACCTCTTTTGTATGACTTTCTACAATTTCGGAACACTGAACGTCTTATTTCAGACAACTTTTCACCATTTTTATCTACAAAATGACTTTTGTGAACTAATTTCGTTTCCGCACAAGACGTCCACTTCCAGACGACTTTTTGTCATTTTCATGCATCAGACGTCTTTTATACGACTTTTCGCTATTTTGTCGCATAAAACGTCATCTCTTAGACAGCTTTCAACATTCTTTATTCATATTAGACGTATTTGAGACAAATTCTTACGACCTTATAATTTCTGCATAAGACGTCTATCATTCTAGACGACTCTTCACCATTTAGATCCATAAGAAAGACATTCTTCGTACAACCTTTGACGATCGCGTTGCATGATCGTCACCTTTGAAACTTTGTTTTCTCCAAGACGTATTTTTGTCGGAAAAATTACAATTTTTTTGTTTTTCTTCATACAAGTACGTCTTTTTAATCTAGATGACTTCTCATCAATTCCACAAACAAGAAGTATCTTCAGACGACTGCAGGTTAAAAATTGCATAGCATCGATTTTTTTTTTTTTTCGTTTTTTTTTTTTTTTTTTTTTCATATTATATTTTAATTTACTTAATGAACAAGTTCTCGAGGTTAACTCACTCGTTGCACATTCTGTAACTACATCGTTTTATATATCTACCTTACAGAATTTAAATTATCCTCAGGTTGCACTTAACAGACAATGAACTCTTCTCTCTTTCTCTCTCTCTCTTTCTCTCTTTCTCTTTCTTTCTCTCTCTCTTTTCCTCTCTTGTTCTCTCTACTATTACTAGGCTCCCATATAATAACGTATAATGTTATTATGTATAATATAAAAATTCTTTCAAAGTCACGTACGCCCTGACTGCTGCACCAGCATCATAAGCCTCATTGCATACCAACCACTCGGTATAGTTATATACATATACATATACAATGCATAATATCATAGTATAGAAATCCAAACGTAGCAGCAAACAGCAGCAGCAACGACTGTGCGAGCGACTGTCGCCATCAGTTACTTAATACCATACTATAGATATCGGATTTCACGTGCTCTGCACAAGCTGCACAACTACCTACTCTTCATAATATTATAGTAGCTATCATCATCAGCATCGACGCTCTTTCTAAAAAGCGTTAATTTATACCTACCTACCGTGCGTTTTCGTGGAAGCGTTACACCGCCTAAATTCGAAGATAACCGAACGTTCTTCAGTACGCTCTACGCAGTAACAAAATTTTTGTCAAATTTAACACAAAATTTTGCGCTGACCACTTTTTTTTTACACAAAATTTCTGTTCTTTCAACACAATCGGTTTATGTGCAAAAAAAGTAACACAGCTTCATGTTAAAACTAACACAAAAGTAACACTTTCTAAATGTTACTCTCAAATCAATACAAAATTCCAACATAGTTTTGTGTTGGTTTTAACATAAAGTTGTGTTAATTTATACCTACCGTCGTGCGTTTTCGTGGAAGCGTTACACCGCCTAAATTCGAAGATAACCGAACGTTCTTCAGTACGCTCTACGCAGTAACAAATTTTTTGTCAAATTTAACACAAAATTTTGCGCTGACCACTTTTTTTTTACACAAAATTTCTGTTCTTTCAACACAATCGGTTTATGTGAAAAAAAGTAACACAGCTTCATGTTAAAACTAACACAAAAGTAACACTTTCTAAATGTTACTCTCAAATCAATACAAAATTCCAACATAGTTTTGTGTTGGTTTTAACATAAAGTTGTGTTAATTTATACCTACCGTCGTGCGTTTTCGTGGAAGCGTTACACCGCCTAAATTCGAAGATAACTGAACGTTCTTCAGTACGCTCTACGCAGTAACAAATTTTTTGTCAAATTTAACACAAAATTTTGCGCTGACCACTTTTTTTTTACACAAAATTTCTGTTCTTTCAACACAATCGGTTTATGTGAAAAAAAGTAACACAGCTTCATGTTAAAACTAACACAAAAGTAACACTTTCTAAATGTTACTCTCAAATCAATACAAAATTCCAACATAGTTTTGTGTTGGTTTTAACATAAAGTTGTGTTAATTTATACCTACCGTGCGTTTTCGTGGAAGCGTTACACCGCCTAAATTCGAAGATAACCGAACGTTCTTCAGTACGCTCTTCGCAGTAACAAATTTCTTGTCAAATTTAACACAAAATTTTGCACTGACCACTTTTTTTTACACAAAATTTCTGTTCTTTCAACACAATCGGTTTATGTGAAAAAAAAAGTAACACAGCTTCATGTTAAAACTAACACAAAAGTAACACTTTCTAAATGTTACTCGCAAATCAATAAAAAATTTCAACATAGTTTTGTGTTGGTTTTAACATAAAGTTGTGTTAATTTTTTTTTCACACAAACTGATTGTGTTAAACTGAAATAACACAAATTTTGTGTAAAAAAAAAAAAAAAAAAGTGGTCAACACAAACTTTTGTGTTAAATTTTACAAAAAATTTTTTACTTCGTATTATGTATGTATTACATGCAACCGTCCTGTGCGCACAAAATGTTGTTTTAGTGTTTACCGCAAGAATCCTTGATTCCAGGCCACGTCTATAAGTATATAATGGACAATTACCATTCAGTATAAAAACATCAAGGCATTTTCGAAAAAAATTTGTAAAAAAACAAAAAAAAACAAAAAAAGAAACAAAAAAATACGAATACTTTTTTTTAGAGTTGCGGGACAGTGACGTGAAAAAATCGTGAACCGCGAATCCGAGAGGTCGATTAAATATAGTATGCCCCATATATATATATATATATATACTATATACATCATAATATGTATGCATTAGTATCATTAAGATATACTGTATCACATACACATATATCTATGTACTAATTGTAAAAAGTTTCATATATACATACACCCGAAGCCCCCCCCCCTTCCCCGCCGCTAGTTTCACTGTCTATGTCGGCAAAGGCAAGGCAGGCTGTTGGCATTGGATATAGTATATACCAGCCTGTCGACAACGACTATGAAAGTAATTATAGTATATATGTATATAATATATTGCGTGTGTATTGTCAAGGTCTGAAACAAACCTCTGTTGCTTTTACGGAGATAATATATTTATATATATATATATATATATGGTACACACATGTGTATGTGTATATATGTAATAAATGAACGTAATAAATACCTGTTCGATAAGAAGAAGAAGAAGAAATAGTCAAAATAAAATGACGAATAAAAAACAAACGAAAAAAAAGATCAATATCATACACATATAGTATTGTATAATAGGAGTTAAGGATGAACTGGCGTCTTTTGGGGAATTTTAAAAATACAAGGGATTTAATGACGATTTTTTTTTTTTGTAGATTATTTTATCGATTTCGAAATCGTGTGCAAAATTTCGGATCGATCTGCCGTCTGGATGTAAAGTTATTGATTTTTAAAAAACATCATTCAACATGGGATCTTGTGGAAATTCGGAAAACATGTTTTAAAAAATTAAAAAATGCAAAGAATATTATCAAATTTTGCACACGTGTAGAGTCGGAATAGAGGAATATTTTGCCATAAATTTCGAGCTGATTGACCGTATGGTTTATAAGTTATTATTGAAAAACCGCAAAAAAATGAAATTCCGCACATCGGAAATCTTTCAATAGCAATTAAAACAACTCAGATAAATAATTTGAGAGAACTAAGTTCTGTAAAAAAATAAATGTGTACAAAAAAAAATGAATTTGACCATAGAAATCATAAAATATGGTCAAATAATTAAGTTGAAGAGGAAACATTTTTCATGTTCAGGGATTGGTATTGCCCATACCGTAGCAAAGCCCTCCCCTGCGTTCCACCTCCTACATGCTTAAACAAATATTGCAATTCGATTGCAGCGTATACCCTAAATATAAATATATACAGGCAGTCACAGCCAGCTAGGCACAGTCTAGATTTTCCGTATGTTTGTTGCATCAGTCTGGCAATTTGAATGTTTTTTTTGTTTCTGGTTGAATTGATTTGCTTTCGAGAAACATCGATACGAAAAAACAATGAAAAAAAGAAAAAAAAAAAACACACGAGAAAGGAAAGTGGAGGGCCACCAGCTTGCAATAGAATCAGATGAAAAACCCGGAGCGTGCCGAGTTGGCTGTGACTGACATGAGTCGAATAACTAAAACCGTTTTCTCTCTGTATATCTATACATCATGGTACTAGTATAATAGGTATAATAACACGCATTGTAATGAAATGAAATTTATTCAGGGTCAAAACTAGAGGACAAAAAATTGAAAAAAAAAAAAAAAAAAATGAACAATGAACTGAAAGTCCAAAAAAATAAAAAGTAAAAATAATATGAAAAAAAAAAAATAAAAAATGAATTCAGAACAACGAACGGAGTAACGCACTGAATCGGAATATTATTTGTATGAAAAAAAAAAAAAAAAAAAAAAAAAAAACGAAAAGGAAAAAAATGGAGCAGGTCTGTAGCGTGTCGAACAATGAGATATATCGAGAGCGAGAATTACGAGTTTTTGACAGACGTAGCATAAATATACATGTACATGTACATACCTACTACATAATGTATGTGTTTAAGTAATATGTTATGTATAGGTTTTTTTTTTTTTTACATATTCTCATGTCAAGATACATAAACTCGTTTATGTAGGTACATAATACCTATAGTCGTTACTTTGTCGAACACATATGTCATACATAGGTATACATATATAGTATATTATATATAGTATAGTATATCGGGGTGAGGAAGAAAAAAAAACACCAAAAAAATTAATGACGAAATATTCTATCAACTTATTAACTTTTTGGTTTTTTTCATTTTTCCTCCCAAATTATTGACGATGTATACTTCACACACGCGTTTCGTATATATAGGTATATATATATAGCAGAAACAGCAATATAATATAGTAGAGGCAGAACGAGAGTATAGGTGGATTGGGAGGAGAAGGAGGAGAAGGAGGGGGTGGAAAGCCAAACGATTGAACTCTGACCTTCCGCAGTGATATTCAGTATGAGGTATATATATAGGCAGGCAGGAGGAGGTGAAGGTTTATTATACGAATCTCTTGAATATTATGAAATGTAGAGAAAAAAAAAAAAAAAATCCAAAAATAAAATGATAATGATAATAATAATCAATTGCCAAGAAACTAGAAGTAAAATAGAAAACAAGAATATCTATGTGATAGTGGAAATGGAAATGGAAATGGAAATGTAAAAATTAAAATAAATAAAAATGAATAAAAAAAAACTTCATCCTGTGTGAAATATTGCGATTGAGCGAGTTGGAAAAAAAAAAAAGAAAAAAGATATATATATGTATATCGTTTCTCATTTCGATTCCAATCACAATTCCAATTTATTCAATAATCCAAAATCGTGTACCGAACTCGACGCGACGCGACGCGACGCGACGAGATGCGATGCGATGCGATGCGATGCGATGGCGGGAACTCGTTTTCATATATATAGTATATATTATATTTACTCATATATTACTCGTTCAGAATTTTATCAATTCTATATACAAAGATACACCACAGCTCTCGTGTAATTAGTGTTATTTTTTTTTTCAATTTATTTATTTTTTCTTTTCTTTTCTCTTTCTGAGCAATTTTCATGTATAGTATTATCTCTACATACTTATCATAGAATAAATCGGAAGAAAAATTAGAATAGAAAAAAGACAGGAGAACACAAAATTGATTAATACTAAAAAGTGAGGAAAATGATTTCTTGTCATTTTGTGACCACAGTTTCTTTTCTCATTATTACTCATATGCTTTCTTTTCAAATTTTTTGTTTTCTTCAATTTATTCACGAAAAATTTAAGATAATAAGTTTCTCGGCTTGTTCGTTCGTTCCTTTGTTATAGATATATTCGTTTCTGCTGCAGGACGCAGAAGACAGCTGGCTTATCTTATAATAAAATATTTGTTCAGGTCCTTAGGCTCTGAGGTTCAAATAGTAGGTATCTATAGGTAGAGAAGAAGGTAAAATTAAGTATAAAGTAAAGTAAAGTAAAGTAAAGTAAAGTAAAGCAAAGTAAAGTAAAGTAAAGTAGATCAAAGTTAGGTTGGTATACTAAATTACTAAATTAATAACACGTTAGTTAGTTAGTTAGTTATTTAGTTGAAAATGTAATAAATTCCATTTCTTATCTCTCTCTCATTACGCCTATACTTTGATATACCCACCTATCTTTCAGGAAAAAGCTTCGGTCCACGGAATACTTATCTTATATGTATGAATGTATGTACCTATACAGAGTGATTCAGGTTGAGCGATTCATATTCTGAGGATAGATTCCCACCGGTAATCTGAGAATAAATTTACTTTACCAAAAATTCGTGGGACCGATAGTTTCCGCGATACGAAAGATCTTGGTCGACCAATCGCAGAGCGTATGCGGGTAGCGCGAACGGGGCACTGCGCAACTCACACTCATGGCCGGCCGTGTCAGCGCCATCTGTGAGTCTCCGACCGAGATCTTACGTATAGCTCGGAAACTATCGGTTCCTCGAATTTTCCGTAGAGGAAATTTAGGCTTCGAAATTCGCGAGGAATACCATCCCGCTAAATTCGAATCACCCTGTATATATAATATGTAACATGATATAAAGGTAGCCAGGAATTTATGCTAGAGATCAAATCACGAATCGATAGTCTCCGAAACTTCCTGATATCCGTTTTCTCGAAAATGTTAATTTTCGAATTCCCTCATCCGCCATTTAGAATTTATCGCGATTTTGAGATCAGAATCGTGATCAGCGATCCCAAAAACCGTCAGAAATCAATTTTCGCTAAAATCGAAGTATTTTTTGCATCGTAGTCGGCCATCTTGGATCCGCCATATTGAATGCTGAAATTTTAACCTAAAATCTTTAACCGGGGCTCAAAAAAGTGCTCGAAAATCAAATTTGCTTCGTATAAATTCGCTTTTTGGTATTCTGTTCATAGCTGTGCGTTCGCCAGCTGCATATCGCGTCCTCAATTTAGCCTCCTTCAATTTTAACCTAAAAAAACTGAAAAAGAAAAGAAAAGGTCCGAGTGAAACAACAAATCAGAAAAACGAATGAGAAATTGAAGCGGAATGGAATAAAGAGAGAAAGGGAAGAACGGAACGGGAGAGCGAGTCTTAATTACTGTACGCCGTTCGTTGGTACCAATTTACAGTTGATTGTTCTTGCTCAAGTCCTTCCTAAACAAACTGTGCGACGCCGAGAGGACAGGTCCGCGTAGCGTCGCGACGCGTCGCGACGGCTTCCCGCCCTCGCCTATGTATATATACTCTTAGCTTATCTCGGCTATGGGAACGAACGTTCCTTGAATTATTACGTCCGTATGTTTTGATAGCAAACCTGAAACCGTCTCCTCCCCCGCCTTATTCACAGCCTGAACCGCATAAGCCCGTAAACTTTACGCTACATATTCTAGTCCAGTAAAATGGGAACCAATTTTGTCGGATAGCAATGATAACTCGTGAAAAGCTGTAACTAGCAATGATATTCACTTTCGAACATGCTCGAGCAGTTCGGATCAGTTTTTCGCTGATATCTCGTCAAACGTTGGCAATATCGAGTTGAAGGTGAAGATCAAAAATAAAGGTTATTAAATTCCCTATGAAAAAGATGCAATAGACTTTTCGTCTATCTTCATCAGTTCCGCTGTATTTCGACGAAGAATTCGCGACTAATTAACGTGCATGCGTCGATCACCTTGACCCTCTTGAAATTTCAGTTTTCGGACGAATATTCAGTGAAACCAATGGAGATACGGAAAAAAAGTGTTACACCTTTTTTATGGAGAATTTAATGAATTGTATTTTTGATTCTCACTTTGGATTTGTTATCATTAACGGTAACCGAGATATCAGCAAAAAACTAGTTTCGAGTATTTTTCTGCAAAGATGACTGTTCGGAAAATTAGTTACATATTCAGCCTGAAAATACAGCTCAACCAATGAAGATACCAGAAAATTTGCTGAACCTTTTTGATAGAAATTTTAATAAACTTCAATTTTGCTATTGACCTTCGGCTTGATATCATCATCGGTTACCGAGATATCATTGAAAACCTACCTTCGAGTTATCAGTGTGTTAAAATCGGGACTATTACGTTATTTCGTAAAACAAGGCATACATCGTTATCTCTCCCTCGGTCCCTTTATTTCTTTCGGTCCCATTACTCCCCGGGATAATTGTTAGAACTAATCGAGTTACTAATTCCGGCTAGTTAACTAGCTAAATAAGATTCCCCAAGATAATTAAATTTTTCTCAAAATACACGCCGGATTCGGAATGTCTATTTTAATCCAGAACAGTTGTACAACGACACCCTAAACTGTTGAGATGTTAATTTTAATCAAGGTACCATTCTTTGATGATAAATGAAAAAGGGAATCTGCGAGGATGAGATTCGAGCCACTGCTGGTTCTGCCTTTGCTTCAGCTGCTGCAGGATGAGGAGGTCGTCTTAGCGGTTTTCTTCAATTCCTGTATATATATATAATATACGTTCGCATTTACAACCGGTTATACTGCACACTTATAACGTAATTCTATATCGAACATCCAGCCAATTGTTCAGAAAATAATTGAATGATTCGATTAATTTTTTTCCAATTTTTCATCAAATTTCCAATTTCATTTTTATTAATGACTACTAATTTAATGGGAAATTAATTCTCGAGTTAATAATAATCAGTGCTTGAAATGATTCTCGAACCGTCTGCGATCCTTAGCTCTTCAAGGATTTACGTCATACCTATATACCCACCTATACTGATCGACTACACGTAATTTGGAGTCCAATTAAAATTCGGTTATAAATGCAAGAGTGGCATGGCGCGGCATGGCAGGGTGAAGCTGCTTGTTACCCTGTCAAAATCAGTCCTTAAGAATCAAGATTATCCTCCCCCAGTCCCACCCCCTGGACCCTATTCTTCCTTTTCCTTTGCCTCTTTAATCTCTCTTTAAAAGTTATTGCAATTTGCCGCTTAAACTTCGACGAGCTTTCTCGTTATTATTATATTCGAAAATTTCTACCAACCAAATCTTGAGTCGAGTGTTTTTTTTTTATTATTATTATAGGTACGAAGTGTACCATATACCTATCTATACTTCAAACCACTCATTCGGGTTTCGCCATATATATTTTCAATTATATTTACCGCGATATTGGTGTAGCCATGATAAAACGATGATTACCAATTTAGAATCTCAGAATATATATGTCCGGTCGAATTGGAACCAATTTCGTCGAATAGAAGTGATTTGGATATGCGTTGTGGCTCACTTTTTAACATAATCAAAATCCTCGCCGCTCATCGAGTGAAGCTTTTTTGATGATATCTCGGCAAACGTTGATGATATCAGGTCGGAGGTGAAGATCAAAAATGAAGCTTATTGAATTGTCTATGAAAAATGTAGAACACACTTTTCCTGTATCATCACTCGTTTCGCTGTATTTTGATGTCGGATTTCAGCATCTTCTGAAAATTGAGGATGAATGTTCAGCTTGAAAATACAGCTGAACCAATGACGATACACGAAGAATGTATACCACCTTTTTGACGGAGAATTTATTATACTTCATTTTTGGTATGCATCTTCAACTTGATATGATCGACGGTTGTAGAGATATCAGCGAAAAACTGGTTTCGAGCACTTTTTTTCCAAAAGAACGACTCGGAAAGTTAGCTACACATTCAACCTCAAGTTATAGCGAAACTGATATACATAGAGGAAAAATGTGTTACATCTTTTTTGTAAAGAATTTGATGAGCTTCATTTTTTGTATTCACCTCCAACTCGATATTACTGACGTTTACTGAGATTTCAACGAAAACTAGATTTCGGGATTTTCAGAATCTGCAAAACGAGTTACAGCTGTTCGCCGGATATTCCATATATTTTTCGCTATTCGACTGGGCTATAAATGAAGGGAAAAAAAGTATAGTATGATTTTTTAAATCGAATAGAAAATTCGATCCGATAAAAAACAAATTTTATCGCCTCGTGCCAATGTATGTATAATGATCACTGCGGCGACGACGCCCGGATTGTGTTATGTATAAAACTCACGTGGGCTCGTTTCGCGTTTCACGCTTCTCGCTATAACACGTAGGTATAGATAGATATGTAAATACAGATATCACCGCGTGTATGTGTGTGGGTGCGTTGAAATTGAAGTAAACTTGTGTCGGTGTCTCTGAACGTATCGATTAATTACTGTAGGACATTCGTGACAATTATTATAATTGAACAGTGAAACTGGCCGGCCATAAACCCGCCTTGAATGCGACATACGGAGTGTACCATAAACGCAAATACCCCATCGCCAGCGGAATATCTATCTATAATATTTTATTCCTATGTACGTACATACAACGACAAAACGATTTTTCGTCTATTTAGATCTATTCAATCGTCGACATTGACCGAATCGATTCAAACCTGATGTAATCTTCTTGGCAGTTAAAAAACGCGCCGATTATATCCGAGAAAAAACCTCGTAGGTCTCATAGTTTTCAAATTAGAGCCATTCGAAGCTCGAACCAACCACAGCTCGGCTCTATGTAACGGTCTTTTCGCCGGTCGTCGTCATTGGCCAGACTTCAACAGGCTATAATTCGAGAACTATGAGAGTTTCGACATTTCTTTCGGGACAAAATCGTCTCGTTTTTTGCTAAAGAATCCACAGACCGAGTGGCGAATAATTCAGCGATAAATTGTGGCTACAGTAGTAGTCGAGAAGTAATTTATTATTTTTCCAATTGACCCTCCTATTACCGTCGATATAAACCAACGCGCGTACATATATCTGTAACGTACGTCACGCAGCGGTCAGATATAACCTTCCACAAATATCAAGCACGTATTCCACAGTTTCTACTTGTCATTGGTTAAATGTAGTTAATAGTTGATAAACCAGAAGTCACGATTGTTACTATATTCCACCATGATCAGCAATATTTTGTGGAAACTAGATGGAATTGAAACAGATGGGATAAAAGGACGGAAAAAAATGTATGGCGGATTGGTGGAAACCGGCAGATGGTCTGGTCGCCGTTCCGTTGTGTTGCGTGTTGCGTGTTACCGGGTGCGTGATGTTCTGTGATTTTCTGGCTTTATGCCTTAACGCCTTTCTGCTTTCACGGTCTAAGTATATTGCAAATAGCTATAGATATAATCCACCCTGTATGTAAGACGCATTGGCGTAAGGTTGGATACCGGAAATGGGGACGTCAGGTTAGGAAATTAAACAGAAGACGGATAAACACGGTAGAAAGATTAATGTATCCCACGTGAGGAGAAACCTAGTAGTCTTATTCTCGGTATATAGGTATTATACGCGTATAATGGATAGGCATGTGTATGGCGAAGTGGCTATAGAAGAACGAGGGAGCTTTTACACCCTGCTATACATATATCAAGACAACTATTCAGGCTTAGACACGCCTGAAATAAGACTCTTCAGACTAAGCCACCGGTTTCCACCATTTTTTAAACCGCCAAATGGCCTTGAACTCATACAGACTAGACCACGCCTTTCCAAAAACGATTCAGACTCAGTCATGTTGTTTCAAAAACCTTACAGACTAAGCCAAACCTTCCGGAAGACTAAGACAGACTAGGCTACGAATTTTAAGCATATTTTAACCGAAAGGTCGACTTCAATTGATTATCTATAGTAGACAATCAATTCTAGACGGCTATTCAGACTAAGCCACGACTTTTCAAAAGACTATTCAGACTAAGTCACGAATTTGAAGCCACCGATTTCCACCATTTTTTAAACCGCCAAATGGCCTTGAACCCATACAGGCTAGACCACACCTTTTCCAAAAACGATTCAGACTCAGTCATGGTGTTTCAAAAACCTTACAGACTAAGCCAAATCTTGCGGAAGACTAAGACAGACTAGGCTACGAAATTTAAGCATATTTTAACCGAAAGATCGTCTTCAATTGATTATCTATAGTAGACAATCAATTCTAGACGACTATTCAGACTAAGCCACGACTTTTCAAAAGACTATTCAGACTAAGTCACGAATTTGAAATCCTTTCCAAACCGAAAAATTGCCTTCAACTGATTGTTCAGATTAGACTATGAATTTTCTTACGACTATTCAGACTCCGCGACGTCTTGAAAAAAAAAAAAAAAAACTACCCAGACTAAGCTACGAGTTTGAAACCATTCTGGAACTGATAAATTTCTTTTAGCTGATTGATCAGACTAGACTGATGAACTTAGGTAACTACTTAGACTAGGTGACGTTTTTTAAAGGACTATTCAGACTAAGTCATGCATCTTAGAAGATTGCACAGACCAAGCTACCAATTCGAAAGCTTTCTGAATCGAAAAATTGCATTTGGCTGATTGATCAGATGATTCCAGGTGACTATTTAGACTGGGTGAGGCTTTTCTAAGGACAATTCAGACTAAGCCACGCCCTAAAAAAAAAAACTATCCAGACTAAGCTACGAGTTTGAAACCATTCTTGAATTGATAAATTGCTTTTAGGTGATTGATCAGACTAGACTGATGAACTTAGGTAACTACTTAGACTAGGTGACGTTTTTTAAAGGCCTATTCAGACTAAGTCATGCATCTTAGAAGATTGCACAGACCAAGCTACCAATTCGAAAGCTTTCTGAATCGAAAAATTGCATCTAGCTGATTGATCAGATGATTTCAGGTGACTATTTAGACTAGGTGAGGCTTATCTAAGGACAATTCAGACTAAGCCACGCCTTTAGAATGAAAATATAGCCTAAGAGACTGAATTAAGTGAATTTTTCGACAAAATTTTGTCCTTCATCGCGACTATTTCTATTTAAGAATTAAATTACCTGAACGAATTCCTGACCCAACGTTATCTCCGAGTATAAGATAACAGACTAATTCCAACATAGTTACGACTCTAGTACGAAGTTACCTCGCGCGTCGTGTATTTTTCCACAAAAGAAGTTAAAACTGTCTATTTTTTTTTTTCTATGTATAAAAAAGAAAGAAAGAAATACGTGTACCAATCACCAAGTTTCACAGACTTTCAGACCAACACGAAACAAACAGCTAAGACTCTGACCTCCTTACGTAAAATCGTTGATTGATTAATCGTGAGGATGGCGAATACAACCCCGAGACCCTTTCGAAGTAAGAGAAAAATGATTTTCCTCGTTCTTAGCTGTCTTGACGTCAAGTGCCTTGATTTAATTGATTGATTAATTAATTAATTATTTAATTATTTGATTAATTAAATAATTAATGTATACGTGTACAAAGGCTTCTTGATTAAAAATAAAAATAGAATTGAAAAAAATCAAAGAACGTCTTTCGTGGATGAAAGAAAAGACGATGAAAATTGAAGGAGAGAAAAAAAAAACAGAAAACCGCAAGAAGTAAATTACCTACATGGAAAAATAAATAAAAATTTTAATCGAAACGTGTATACAACATACATATATATATATACTTCGTGCTATCGACGGCGTCGTCGAAGTTTCTTTTCGCAAACCTCCCTCGAACGCGGGACGACGATTGGGGAAGGAGTAGTATCATTTAGCTAACGCGAAATGAGATCCGCTAAACGAGCTCTCGAGGCCTCGAGTCGATGGAGATTAAGGATGTAAAGCGGTTTAACGGTATTTAGCTGCTTAGTACCCTGCGCACACGACATACACTTCGACTTTTTCAATTTTCAGTTAAATTTTATTTATCCTCATTTCTTTCCCGTTTTTGTATTTTTTTTTTTGTTCACATTTTCCAGCAAAATCGATGATTCCGAATCTCCTAATCATGGATTTTTATTCAAAAATTGACAAGAGAGAGAGAAATAGCGAGAAGAAGGAGAAGAAAAAAAAACAGAAAAGGGAAAAAAACTGAAAATTTCATTTTTTTTTTGTTTTTTGTTTTTCTCTTCACTCATTCGGCTTCTCTTGAAATTTTCAACGCTTCTAATTATACGTTCGTATACATCGCTTACTAGGTATACACCGTCGTGTAGCGTTAATTTAACTAATTTTAAGGGCGTTTGTGGCCGAGGGGTTGCGCAGGTCGGCTAACCGGCTGTCCGTAAAAGGTTGAAACTGCGGTTTTGAATCGGGCTCATGCACCCTTGCTTCGTTCGATGCTGTATAACTAGGTACGGGTGGTTCACGGCATCGTCAGCAGCTATTGATAAAGTTGGTCGTCGTATACCCCGAGAATAAGAAGAAGAAGAAGAAGAAGGAAAAGGAAGAGGAAGAGGAAAATGAAAAGAACAAGGAAAATCAAAAGGAAAGGGAAGAGGCGGAGGGTGGGGGTGGATGGGGTAGGAAAAGGTGGTATAGAGCTCGGTGTAACACATGTTTGGAATTAATTGGAGGACCGAGCGTTTGTGCGTTAGTGCGTTTCCCTGTATAGCATGGTATAGCATATACCGAGCGTTTCAGCTGAGACTTGACGGTCCCCTTACTATGGCGAGACCAACACAGGCGGGTGAGGCTCGTTCGGGAGGGGATGCAATGCTACTGGCACCTCATTACCGCCCGAACGGGCCTGCGCGCACGCGGTGCGCGCCTGTGTTGGTTTTGGCGCAGGAAGGGGACCGTCAAGTCTCAACGGAAACGCTCGGTAGGTATAGATGAGTGTGTACATGTACATGTACATGCGTGTGCTCGAATATGTCGGTATCTATGCGTGTATGTATACTAAGGTTGAGATTTTGCTGTGGTATACCAGCCGACCCCAAACCCCAAACCCCCAGCCCTTAAGCCCCCGACCCCAATCCACGATGTAACATACCCTAGTACCTTATACGTCCGTCCATTTACGAAAGTGGAAAACATTTGCGTTCCAAGGTACGTAGTATGATCGTCGTGACTCTGATAGCCCCTCTGGCCCGCTCGTTCATCTTTGACTTACTGACAAAAGTCAACAAAAGTCAAAACGAAAAAAAAAGAGACAGAGAAGAAGAAAAACAGGAAAGAGAATGAGACGAGAACGAAAATCGGTTTTTTCACTTTTATTCCGATGTTTTTTTTTCCCTCTATTTGATTGGTGCGTTTTTGTTATAATACAAGGTGGGAAGGAATAGGAGAAGAATAGGAAAAGTTATTGCGAAGAAGAACGAAAATCAAACGTAAAAAATTGAGAAGAATTGGAACAAAGAGAGAATGATATGTCAATTCATCTCATTTTTGTCTGTGCTTTCTGTCTGTATCAATGATTTGCGAAAGTGAACAGCAGAAACAGGAAAAGAAGCGATAATGACTAGACGGAAATCAATCAATATACAAAAAGGAATTGTAAAACAAAAATCAAATCGAATTGAATAAGCAAAGAAAAACATAGGTACATAACTGTACAGGACAGAAATCAAATCAAATCATGCAAAAAGAAAGGAATTATCAGACAGAAATCAAATCAAATTAAAGAAACGAATTGTAAAACGATAATCAGATCAAATCAAATCGAATCAAATGAAAAAACGGAATTATGAGACAGAAGGGAAATCAAATCAAATTAGAGAAACGAATTGTAAAATAATAATCAAATCAAATCAAATCAAATGAAAAGACGGAATTATGAGACAGAAGGGAAATCAAATCAAATTAGAGAAACGAATTGTGAAACGATAATCAAATCAAATCAAATCAAATTAAATCAAATAAAAAAACGGAATTATGAGACAGAAGGGAAATCAAATCAAATTAGAGAAACGAATTGTAAAACAATAATCAAATCAAATCAAATCAAATCAAGACCTATAAAAAAAAATAATAACAATTACCAGGCAGAAATCAAGTCAAATCAAATTCAACGAAAAGAATTGCAAAATAGTTATGAAATCAAATCGAATTGAAAAAAGAAAAGAAATGCAAGACAAAAATCAAATGAAATGAAATGAAAGAAAACCAACAATCCTAGTTATGGTTAGGGTTGAGTTAGGTCAGGTTTTGGAGATGCAGACATTTCATTACCTATATGTATGTATATTGTATAACCCAGTATAGCCAAGGGAGTTATGGTAGAGTCGAGGAAAATGCGAAGCGTCAGCATCAGAAGTGAATGTATATATAAAATGGTATATACACATGCCTTTGTATATGTATATTGTATATTGTATATGTATATGTATATGTATATCTATGCCTATGTATGTATGTATGTATGTATGGGGGTGTACGAGCTTGCGACCGCAGGATTATTGCGCGTTTCTAGCAGTTATAATATAACAGGAATTCCTGGAGTGAACATTCCTGGGGTAGAGTAGAGTAAAGGAGAGAAGAGACGAGACGAGAAAAGCAGGGAATAGAGAGAGAGAGAGAGAGATGGGAAAGGAACTACGCGTATCGTGGGTTGAAAATGAATTTTCTAATTAAGATTCAACCCCGTTTTACCCAACTGTTCTCTAGGTTCTAGGTTCTAGGTCCTGTAAGGTTAGAGTTTGAACAACCGTTCGTTGTTCGGCCAAATTATTCTCTCTCCTAGCTCTAATTTAGTGAAATTAAATGATGCCTCTACCGTCTACACCGATGTATGGGAATATGAATTAGAAGGGATAAGGACTGAATTTGTAGGTAAATATCGCTCCTGATTAGGTCGAAGGATCAATTTAGATTGAGAAACACCAAATAAATGAAAAAATACATAATTTCATCGCATTCAAAATGACGGGAATTATTCTCGAGGGTCGTGAAAACGAAATGAACATGAAAATTAAAATCAAAATGAAAATGGAAATTAAAGAAAAGAACAGTTTTGGAAATTTGTTTTGTCGAAAACAGCTTGCGAACGTAGAAACGCAATAAAAGTTTGAGACAAAATGTGAAAAATTGAAATTCACGATGTGCTGCTGGATCCAGCAGCTGATCTGGACATTTTTTTTTATTACGATCATTATGATAGTGGTGCGAGTGAAAAGGAGAAAAAAAAATCAATTAAGAGAATTTTTAGTATTGGCAGAATGCGCGAGCGCGCTGGTGCAGTTGAAGTTAAAAATGAAATGATAGAGTGATAAAAACGTACGTGGGGAAAATTTTGATTGAAAAACCAATTGATGTGTAGTATAGTACCTGCACATATTATAAGGAAAAAAGAAAAATGAAACTTGGTGGGAATTTGAAATTTAAATAACAGCTGATACCAGCTGGAAATCAAATACATAGTAGAAGAGAAAAATTCCGAACGAGTTTTCAAACGAAAAATCAAATAAAGCAGAGAAAATTACGATGAAATAGATGGAAAACTCGAGAGAGAGAGAGCGAGAGAGAGAGAGAGAGAGAGAGCGTATCTGAAGTTTGAAAAAGACAGCTGTTGAAAAGGAAATGAAATAATAGCAGAGAAAAAGCTCTTGTGTATTGAATTAAACATCAGTTTGTAGAGGAAAATGAGATGAAAGTATAGAAAATCGTGGGAAATTTGTATTGAAAAAATCAGCTGACTCGAGAGAAATGATAAATGTATAAGGAAGAAGTCGGTAATTTATAGTTTGAAATACACCAATTCGAAGAAAATTAATTAACAGCGGAGAAAAGCTCGGAAATATAGGATTAGAGATTAGTTTGTGGTGGAAAATCGAATGAAAGTAGAGGAAAACGTGGGAAATTGGGAAATGTAGATTAAGGAAATCGTTTTTTTTTGGAAAAATGAAAATTCTGGAAGGAAAAGTCGATAGTTTGAAGTTTGAAGAACAGCTGTTGGAAAAAAATTCATTAATAGCAGAGAAAAGCTCGGGAATATTGAATTAGAGATTAGTTTGTGGTGGAAAATCGAATGAAAATGAAAAGAAGTAAATGGATGAAGTAGATAATTTGAAATTTAAAAAACGGCTGTTTGAAGAAAATCAATTAATAGCAGAGAAAAGCTCGGTAATATTGAATTTGAAATCGTTTTTTGGAGGAAAATTGAATGAAAGTAGAGGAAAACGTGGGAAATTGGGAAATGTAGATTAAGGAAATCAGTTTTTTTGGAAAAATGAAAAAGTTGGAAGAAAAAGTCGATAGTTTGAAGTTTGAAGAACAGCTGCTGGAAAAAAATTCATTGATAGCAGAGAAAAGCTCGGGAATATTGAATTAGAGATTAGTTTGTGGTGGAAAATCGAATGAAAATGAAAAAAAGTAAATGCATAAAGTAGATAATTTGAAGTTTGAAAAACGGCTGTTTGAAGAAAATCAATTAATAGCAGAGAAAAGCTCGGTAATATTGAATTTGGAATCGTTTTTTGGAGGAAAATTGAATGAAAGTAAAGGAAAACGTGGGAAATTGGGAAATGTAGATTAAGGAAATTAGTTTTTTTGGAAAAATGAAAATGCTGGAAGAAAAAGTCGATAGTTATGAAGTTTGAAGAACAGCTGTTGGAAGAAATTAAATTAACGTTAAATATAAGAGCTCGGTAAATGTTGAACAGTAGGCTAATGAAAAAAAAAATGATTTCACGTAAAAATAATTAAAAACAAACGGATAGGAAAGCGCAGAAAATTTATATAGAAAAATCAGCTGTTGTGAGAGAAGTGAAAAAATAGTAGAAAAAAGAATAACAACAACAAAAAAACAGTCTCGACAATTTGAAATCCAAAAACCATCTGGTGCAGGAAAATCCAATAACAAAAGAAAAAGGCTTGTGAATTTTTTTGATTAAAATGCCAGTCGATTTTCGTTGCAGGAAAATGAAATGAAAGTGGTGAAAGAAGAGAGAAAAAAAAAAGAGAGAGAGAGAGAGAAAAGATGCGTGTGAAATGTTGAATTGAATGACCACCCGATGCAGGAAATAAATTTAGGAAAAATCTGAGGGCGGGTAAATGAAAGTTTAAAAAATTGAACAAAAAAAAAAAAAAAAGCGAAAAACGCTAATGAAAATGAAAATGAAAATGAAAATGGAAAATGAAAATGAAAAGCGTGGGAATTTGAAATACGAGAGACAGGTGAGGCAGGGATATTATTACTTCTCTCTTACGCTTGAGCCGAAATAAAAATGGCAAAAAATGAAAAAAGAAAATAAAATTGAGAAAAAAAAATGGAAAATACGTGAAAATTTGAAAAAAAAAAAAAAACAAATACAAATAAATAAATAAATAAAAATGGAGGGGGCAACGGTGCGTGATATAAGATGTAAATTCTTTGGCAGGGTGGTGTGTGCTGCTACTGCTACTCATGCTTTGGCCAGTTCCACCACTGGGCCGAGTTAATGGGATGTGAATTTTTTACGCGCGTGGGAATCCCCGGCTGCTAATGCTCGGCGTTAAAAAGCGCTCCGCTTTCGTTAGGGACAGTAACAACGCTTAGGTGTATATGTATGCATTTGTAGTACATATATATACGTACGAGGTCCTACTATGAGGTGTATGTATGTAGAAATTAAAAACACATAGGTACGATGGAAAGAAGCGGACGGAAGGAAGCACGAGGTAATTAAAACGTTCTAAGTTTGAAAATTTTATTTTCAAACCAAAAAACGAAAAATGAAAAAAAAAAAAAAAGAAAAAAAAAAGAAATTTCTTAAAATAATGAGAAATTTTTTTTTCAATTTTGTTCATCGGAATAGTGAAAAAAAAAAAAAAAAACTGAGTCTAGGCTCAAAATTTTTGATATTTGACACAGGATTTTTCAGAATTTTCCCAGATTTTAGGATTATGGCCAACGATGTGTTCATTTAAAAAAAAAAAAAAAATTACAAGTAAATCAGACTGCAATTTTTGAAAAATTTGAAAACAAAATTCTGAGTCATATTTCGTAGTTGGTACAACTGCGTGAAAAATCGTGAGCATAATCCGAAAGTTCGAGGGTCGAAATGCCCCGTATATAAAAACGAAATTCGAAAAATAATTTCCAAACTTATGTGTATCTAAAACGTGCCAAGCCTGGCCTACTTTCCGCTTATTCGCAGTCTATACTCCCAAAAACTTATAATCAAAGTCTCTCCCTCTCTTCTCCGATGTGAGAGAAAATATCTTTGATACTTCGCCCGGTGCCTTCAGGGGTTGAGAAAATATGGAACTCCCCATAAGACGTGGCGTGAGTTGGATAGACTTCGCAGAGTTTCGACCTTCGACTTTAAACTTTAGACTTTCGGACTTGTTTTGAGCTGCTAGAGTTTTAGACTTCAAAACAAAAAATTCTCGAAAACACACATCAACCCTTCGATTTTTTCTTCTCCCCGCAGACCCGTTTCAAAACACTCAAAACGAACTTTCGATCGCCCAAAATAAATTTTATCGTCAATCAACGACATTTTCATTTTTCAATGTCCCAAATGCCTCTTCTAATCCCCAAGCTCTATCAGATTTCAATAAACAGGGGCGAAATGGGTTACCTATAGATTTTTTTCCCAAAACCTTGACGCCATTTTTTTTTTTTTTTTTTTTTTCTGTTTACGGTTCTGCCCCGTTTTTGAGCATATATAGTGAAAGGATAGTATCTCTTGAAGAGATATAGCTATATTTAACCGAAATCGTTGACGAATATCATTTTCGATTATACAGAGACCTCGGGAATCCGAGGTATTTTAGTTTCTCTAGGTTATGTTATGTTATGTTCGGTTGTGTTGTGTTGTTAATCAAAGAGGCAGGCAAGGCAGCCTGAGCTGAGTACGTTGAGTTATGAGTGGTGGGAATAAATAGCAAAGCTCTCAGCTGATCGGCAGTCGTGTTAGGCGGGATAATGTTCAACGAGGACGAATAAAACCGGTGGTTACGCAGCCGCGCCGCGCCGGCCGGCTGACATACGTTCTTGAAATAGATTTCAACCAAAACATGCAGCCCTGAAGTGCGTCAGAGGAGCCGTTACACGCCAATTATTTCGTGCATGCGCGTTCGTTCAGAATGAAGACAGGCAGGCAGGTATATAATACATACACGCGTGAATAGATGAATACATGAATACATATACATCTACCATACACCTATAAATGATATTCAAGAATTTATACGTGCCTATTTTTACACCAGACTATATAATGTATAATGTATTCACGTAATAGACAGACAGATACACGGGGCGGTTCATATTTTGAGGGTAGATTCCCCGCGATAATCTGAAAATAAATTTCCTTTACCGAAAATTCGTAGGACCGATGGTTTCCGAGTTACGGAAGATCTTAGTCGACCGATCGCGGAGCGTACGTAAGTAGCGTAGATGGCGCCACCGCACAATCATGACCGTCCGCGTCTGCGCAGCCTATGAGTTCCGCGATCGGTGAACCGCGATCTTACGTAGCTCGGAAACTATCGGTCCCACGAATTTTTTGTAAAGGAAATTTCGTCTCAAAATTTCACAAGGAATCTACCCCGATCTAACTAGAGATCGTATCTTTGCAGTGAGGTAAGGCAGCTCGTTTTTTTTCACCGATTAGTTTTCGTCTGAATAAATCCAATATGAATCTTATAGCGACTGGGGAGAGCACAGCGGATCAAAAGATTTCTTGAGTTAAAATTTCGGGCTGGGTGCTATTGAGCTTCTCTTCTCTTCTCTTCTCTTCTCTTCTCTTCTCTTCTCTTCTATTCGTGTCTTCTTTTCATATCTCTTTTATTCTCTTATCCGCCGAAAGTCAAGTTCAATTTCCCCCCTTGATTTTCCACCCCAACTTCCGACCTTCTTCGATCTTTGACCTCGGACCCTCGGAACCCTCGAAATCCGCACCCTCAACCCTCGAAGCTCGACCGTCGACCTTCGCCCTTTGAACTAGTGCGGAAAAGGAAGAGGCCGAAGATCACGCTAGGATATATTGCACTGCATTCTTTGGATGTTTCTTGTCAGGGGCTGGCCAGGAACAACCCACTATGATATTTAGCTGTCTCACTTCAGCTTATAGGACGCTGAATCCGACCCGATAATCTAGAAAATCTCGAACGTCTTAGCACAGACTAGAAGTTTTACTATTGTCACAAATCGATTTCTAGTCGTATTGAGTTGAAAAGCGTTAGGATTTTGAAAATAGAAAATTCTCCAAAAATGTACTTTGATTCCAGAAATACGGGTTACAGGGTTCGTTCAGTTGTCTCAAAAATGGAAAGAGTTATGATTTTTGTTTTTCGAGTTTAAACGTTCATGATTTTCAAACCGGAAGTGATGGAGGTCTGCAGGACGTTTTCATATATTGTCGATGAGCAGACGATTTTCTGTCCAAATTTGATGAAAATCGGTCCATGGGTTCGTCTGGAATATTGAAGTAATATTTTTTTTGAATTACATATTCGATCAAATATTTCTGAAAAAAAGGACATATATTTATAATTTTCTCACGATATGAGAGCGTCGATATTTCATTCGATTTAATTCGACGTTATTTGAGCCGTCAATAAATAACATTGGGTAACCGTGACGTAGAATAGAAGGGGAAAAAAGAGGAAAATTGAAAAAGAAAAAAGAAAAAAAAGTGAAAACCTCAATATCTGGTTATCATCTCACGATTTTATATTATACAAAGGATTTTCACTGCGGCAGGGGTTGAAATCTCTCTTTATATTATTAGGGAAAAAAAGAAGAAGCAGAATACGAGAGAAGAGCAGAAGAGTAAATCGTTGTAATAATAACAATCGTGAGGAAAGTGCGTGTCCCCCATTAATTCTTCACCAGTATAGAGAGGGAGAGATAGAGGGAGAGAAAGAGAAAGAGAAAGAGAAAGAGAAAGAGAAAGAGAAAGAGAAAAAAAATCCAAGGATAGAAAGACGAAAAAATAAAAAAGCAGTAGCAGCTATTCCGCAAATGAAAGAACGAACAAAAAAATGAAGAAAGAATTGAAAGAAAAGGACGAAGGTACAAGGATTAGGCAAATGGCACACGAAAACCTTGTTAGAGCCAGTCAGTAATATAATATATACCCTAATACCATCGTACCTAAAACTAAAAAGAAAAAACAAATGGATGAAAATAAAAAAAAATAAGTAAAACGAAAAAAATAATTGAGAGTGCTTTTTCAAGTATCTAATATATATATATATATATATATATGCATGTGTCTATGTACACATATATACATACACAACGTCAGGATCCCGAATATAATTAATTCTCGCAGGGATTTCATTTCATTTTGTTGCATTTCGCATTTCATCTCGTCTCGTTTCGTTTCGTTTCGTTTCATTTTGTTCGTTTCAATGCGAAAACCATTCTAGGCGGCTTATACCTACACTTACACATATGAAACTATATATACATGGTATACACGTAAATATATCTGTGTATTTAACAGGTATCGATAATTCGTTAATATTACTACCTCTCCCGGCCTTGTTACAGCTATGAAATCAAATTATATTCCAATATTACAATATAATGAGCGAACAGATCTGCGTATGCAGGGTGATTCATGTTAAACGGTCCATATTTCAAGGGTGGATTGCTTGTGAAATTCTAAGACCAAATTTCCTTTACCAAAAATTCGAGGAACCGATAGTTTCCGAGCTACGTAAGATCCTAGTTGACCAATCGCGGAGACTTATAGGTGGCGCTGCCAGGGCCGGCCATGAATGTGAGTTGCGCAGTGCTCCGTCTACGCGACCTATACGCCCTGCGATTGGTCAACTAAGATCTTTCGTAGCTCGAAAACTATCGGTCCCTCGAATTTTCGGCAAAGGAAATTTATCCTTAGATTCCCGCGGGGGAATCTATCCTCAAAATATGACCCGCTCAACCCGAATCACCCTGTAGTTTATTTTTTTGCAAAACGAAGAGAAGAGAAAATCTACTGATTTTATCAATAATTTCAAAACGGAGGAAATATTTCCTAATATCTGAAACGATTGCAACGACCTTAATATGTTAATCAAATCAATTGAGAAAACTATTTCTCAATGAAGGATCGAGAAAAAAAAGTAGAAAGTGGAATAAAAGAAAAAAAAGAATAAAAAATGTAAAAGCAATAAAAAGAAAAAAAAAAAAAAAAAAGAAAAAGCCACGAAATAAAATTAAAATAAAAAAGTATCACGGATATACTTTCACCCCGAATTTCAACGAGATTGATTAATAAACCCCTCGGGCAATTAGATCGTCTATATAAAAATTTTGCTTCTTTCCCCCTGCTATCGTTTAAATCAAATAATAATTACATTAATAAAAAAAAAAAAAAAAATGAGAAACGAGAAAAAAACAGAATTTTTCTTTTATTATTCGATCTTTTTCAAGGCAATTATTTACCCTACGTTCGCCCTAAAACCGCGTAAAATTAGTAAAATCATACCGCATAATATAATAATGGTACGCCTTGTGCGCAACGCGTTTATTTTCTTCGTTTTTTATTATTTCTATTCTTTTTTGCGTAGCCTAACCTAACCTGAAAAAAAACATCGCATCGTATCGTATCGTATATTATTTAATTACGCTCCAGGCTGTATAGTGAATATAATTTTAATAAACGAAAGGGATTGTTGTTCGTAACATAGATTTTAATTATTGCGAATAATAATGATATAAGTAAGTCAATACTATCATATAGTTGAGATACGAAAATGCAAGACAAAAGAGAAATGGAAGAAAAAACAATGGCGACGATAAAAAAATCTAGATGTAATAAAAGGCGGGATACGCTATTAGCTTGAAAGTTGAATAAATAAATGAGACGAGGATCAAGGGCGATAGAAATCTGATTTTAAACCGAGGCCTGATACATCTATTATTAAATTCATAATACCTACTCGCATAGTCGTATTTTCTCGGTTTTCGTTTCGAGGTTAGGAATTGATTCATTCATTCGTCCCATCGTTCGTCATAACGTTTTGTTCGTGTGTTTTTCTTTTTTTTCTTTTGTATATTCCGAAAGCGATTCATGAGCTACAAGTGATCACGACCATAACCTAAAAAAAATTTATCTCCCTATTCTACCGTGTACTTTTCAAATCAATTCCGTAACCATTATTCATTCATTTTTCAATTAAATTATTTCCAAAATTTTGTTTTCCGAATATTTTTTTTGATATTTTTTAATGAAAGAACAAGAATTTATTTTCGGCTCGTTTTTCGAAGGCCCGAAATACCCGCAGCCTGCAACGACGTATAGCCTGAAACTTGAGAATTCTGCTTTTCGGGAAGAAATTATAAATGAGTTTTTGACTTCCGAAACGTTTTCACAAATATTTTAGTTCCTGGCAAGCCAGCAACCATGGGCAGACATGGTGGGAGGCTAAAGAGAGCTGGGAGATTCGGTTTTACGTTATACTTCCGCAATCTCCGCAAAACTACAAACGCCTACGCTATACCAAGCTATTGCGCAGTTACGTTCATACATACTTGACGTATTTATACACGTATACCTATATATATATGGATACAGATACAGAGGAGGAATTTCAAGTTCTCAACTGCAGCAGAAATTATTCATCAAGCCACCTGCAACATTTCGCAATTCAAAATCCCGCAAAAAATATCGATTTTAATACTTTCGAAATACTGACTAGCGCTTTCTATTCTTTGTTGAAATTCGAAACGATTTTGTACGAACGAAAATTTCGTAAGTATAGTAGTTTCCGAATTACAGAGAGTTGAAGTTTAGCCAATGGCGCGGGCGGCCGGCCGGATAAACGACCGTTACGTAAAGCGGACTCGAGATTGGTTTAAACTTCAACTGGCTCTAGTTTGAAAAGTAAGAGACTCTCGTTGTTGTCGCTTTGACAAAATCGTCGCAATTTACTGTCAAGAATCGGTTATTAATGCTTTTGAAAACCCTTCTCCTTTTCTTCTTACTTAAGTCAAGGATTTCTCACCGAGACTTAATTGAACGAGAGCTTTCACAATATTCTTTATTCCCTCTAGCTTGAATGAGAGAATGAAATTCCTCAGCTTTATTGTGAAATGAAAAGCCTGTATTATACATACAAGTTTTCCACGATTAAGCTTAACGCACGGTGTAATTACCCTCTTTAACGTCTTTTTATTCCTCTATAAAAACTGTTGCTCGGTAGAACGGCAACTGGATGCTCTTTGTGAGTGAAGGAATTACGAGAATACATATATATTTATATTTATAAATGTTTATGCGCGGGTTTCCTACGTAATATAAGTAAAAAAGGAAAAATGAGAAAAGAAAAGAGAGGAAAGAGAAAAAAGAGGAAAGAGTAAAGCAGCATAGTGGAAAAAGCATGAAAATTAAATATTTGAATTAGTCAAGCTTTGTGGAAAACTAATTACCGCTTGACTCGAACCTATTGGAACATTTGTATTGCATTGAAGACCAAACTAACTATTGGCTGGCGAAAAAAATGGATTGACGAAAAATGTGTTGCATTCAAAAAAGATAAAATAATGACATCAACAAAGGGTTTTTCAGTTTTCTCTATTATTCTCACAATGGTTGGTCTCTCGAAAAAGTACTCGGAATAAAAGTTATAGTTCTTGAGAAACCGCGTCTTTTTTGTTTCGATACATTTTTTGACAGATCTACCATTCCGAAGATAATCAACGATGTTTTCCGTAATATCGCGATAAGCCGTGATATAGGCTATCTCAGTTATCACCGAAACGGTAACTTTCTCGGAAAATTACTTCGAATTGAAGTTGTAGTATTTAAAAAGCCGCATATTTTTTGTTCCGACAACTTCATCATAGGATCTAGAATTCCGAAGATGAATGAGTAACGATCTTTCGAAATATGTAGTACTGAAAGCTGCGATAGTTTATCTCGATTCTCACCGAAACGGTTGCTTTCTCGAAAAAGTACTTCAAGTCAAAGTTGTAGTATTTGAAAAGCCGCATCTCTTTTGTTTCGACAACTTTATCATATGTTCTGGAATTTCGAAGATAAATAACGATCTTCCACAATACGTACTACTGACGAGCTGCGATAGTTTATCTCGATTATCACCGAAACGGTTGCTTTCTCGAAAAAGTACTTCAAGTCAAAGTTGTAGTATTTGAAAAGCCGCATCTCTTTTGTTTCGACAACTTTATCATAGGATCTGGAATTTCGAAGATAAATAACGATCGTTCAAAACACGTAGTACTACTGACGAGCTGCGACAGTTTATCTCGATTATCACCGAAACGGTTGCTTTCTCGAAAAAGTACTTCAAGTCAAAGTTGTAGTGTTTCAAATTCCGCACCTTTTTTGTCCGAAGAATTTTTCCATATTGCTTATAGTTCCGGAGATAAATGACGTAGTTTAATTTCATGCGGAATAAATAATCTCACAAGTGATTAATAATATTAATAATTGATTCAAAGTAAGTTTCCGTACTTTGGACCGCATTGCATCATACCGCAAATATCCGAACGGCACATAAGTACCTATCTACATATTTCTGCAAATATCAGCAAGCAATTCCCCGGTGATTCACTGCCTAGGAACGCGATGATGTCAATCTTTGCACAGCTGACGTTTGCTGCGCTCGATAACTCGAAACCGCGTGCTTTCGAGTGCCAAATATACATAGTATACTCCCATTCCAATGTTCTACAAAGTCTTGGCTCTACACCAAATCAGAATTTAATTTCATCAATTTCAATAAACAATCCATCGGTTTTCGATCAAATTTTATATTATTTTATTTTATTTTTTCTTCCTTTTTATTTTATTTTTTATTTGCAAATTTTCGAACGCTATTTCCTCGGAGAGTATTTTCCTGAATCAAACTTTACAGAAACTGAGAATAAATTTCCAAAGTCTTTTCTGAGTCTGCTTTTCATTAAGAATAAGTAAACAGTGAATTTTCCTGTACCTTTCGTTATAAATAGAATCTTTGATATTACCATTTTTAATAACTCCTCGAAGGAGATATAGGCATAGTATATATATCATATATTACGAATATATAATATTAAACCGTGGAATCTTCGTGTAATAAAACGTGTTTGCGGTAGTTAAAATATGCCAATAAATACCATAGTAGAATCTCGTTTCTTGTTTTTTTTTCTTCCTTTTATATTATATTTTATTTTTTTCAAGCTCACACTCGATGATCAAAAGACTTCATTCACCTACCTATACCTACCTACCTACCTACGGTCCTACCTACTCGACTTTCTGATAAAAAATGGCTCAAACGAATGGGTGAAAAAATAATTAAAAAATAGCTCATTAATTAAGAACCTTGTCTCTCATCGTCGTGCTATTTAAAATTCAAAGATGCTCATACACATGATATACCGTGATTTTCTGTGGATCCGGCCCAGCAGGGATACCAATCTAAGACTCGTTAGCAGCAGTTTAGTAACTCACTAAATGTTTCTAATAAAATCACTAGAAATCACTAGATTTTTAGTGATTTTACTAGGAAAATATAGTAAGTTACTAAACTGCTGCTAACGAGTTTTAGGTTGGCATCACTGCCGGACCGCATCCACAGAAAATCACGGTATACTATATTATCGAATTAAGATGTGAGGAAGTTATGACCGATAGCAAAAAAAAAAAAAAAAAAAACCTCAAATCGCGAAAAAAACAGAATAGTAAATAATTTCAATCATTATGGAATTAGTGTGAATTTTATTCAGATTTTTTTATTTCAAATTACGTTTTCGGAAAAACGTGGTGGTTACAAAAAATTTGTGAAAATAAAGAAAAATAGTTAAATTATAATTAAAAATCGATAAGTTTTTCGATAGTTAAATTTCAATTTTTGATACATATACATAAGAGAAGACAGAAAATAAAAATAAAAATTACGAAACGCTGACGTATATATATAGGTATATCTATCTATGATTCGTCTGTATAAATATCTACTATGTGCATGTGTGGCAGAACGGAATGCGACTCAGTCTTATCATCGTGTTATGCCAGAACTTCGTTACATATATATCTGCATCTACTTATATATATATATATATTCGCCTGTGTACGTGTGTGTGTGTGTGTGTGTGTGTGTGTAAATGCCTGCGCAGTTTCTCAAAAGTTTAACTATGTATATATTATATAAAATACATAAAATAACATCGACGAAGTGTAATAAATTAGTTTTTTTGGCACAAAAATAAAAAAACGAAAAAGTATCATTCCGCAATTTTTCGAAAAATTGAAAAAAAGAGCATTTTTCGCAAAAGAGATTTTTCAGATATATAAAAAAAAAAAAACAGAATCAGAAATTATTTCAGTTTCTCTGTTTTTTGTTTTTTGACTCGAATTCTGTATTGACAAACGAACAAAAATGAAAACTTGACGAGATTTTTTTGGCGAATGAAGAAATAAATGAGTAAATAAATAATGAAAAACCCTCGGAGAAATATTTAACATCGTAAGAATGTAAATAAATAAAATAAATAGGTCATCTATCTACATATTCTATATATAATATATAGTACCTATATTACGACTGATTGTGAGTAATGCACGGAATGCGTTAATGGGTTATTGAATAGCTGATTAATTTCTATTAATACGTATTATATATATAAATATATGACTGGTTCAGAAATTAGAGATAGATAGATAAATTTATATGAGGTATTCCGTATGCCAATTCGAGCAATGATTTCATTGATGTTTCGTAAAATTCATGAATGAATAACGGTTCGGAAAAGAAATTTTGAAGAAAAAAAATTCATGAGCGCAGGATAATTAGAATAAATTGGGATTACCGTGTGAAAAATTATGAATCAAGTAAAAAATGGTGAGAAAAAAATCACTCAACGATTCGGCATGGAATACCTCATGTATACAATAACATTGATAACAAGTCCAATGTATCTTTGTATCAAACTACTTGAGACAGCTTATGGCGAAACGAGCCCTATCAATGAAATCGTTCGCGAGACTTTCGAGTGAATCAGAATTGCTAAATAGAAATTCCGATTACGAGTACACGTGTGTATATAACTCTATACCAAAACAACAACTTGGCCCATTTATCATCATTTTACGTGAGTTTTTTCATTTTTCATTTTTTCATTTTTTTTTTGTACAAGAAATTTTTAGATTTTTCTAGATTCTTTGATTATTTTCAATCCAAATTATTGGCACTGGCCTAATTCGCGGATCTCTATAAAACGAGGTATAATAGATATGATTAATGACGCTACCTATATGCTATAATACCTCCTGCGTCGTTTTACATGATTAATATAATTTACTAATCGATTTATTATCGAGTGTCACAATTTCGCGATAAGCGATTATTGATTAAAGAATCCCTAACTCCATTCCTACTTTTTTTTTATTCTATTTTAAATTCAATTTTTCATTTGTTATCCATTTCTTTTTTATATCTGCGTTATAATAATTAATGGCCTCTGGGCAGGGGTGCGACGATCATATTTGATCTCGAATTCAACCATTGTCAATTAAACCGATGGAGAAAAGTTATAGCCAATAATTAATTGCGATGATAACGAAAATCGTTTTTCCAACATAGAATAGACAGAAAAGCAATGAGATTTATTTCAGTTTAAATTCTGGAAATTTTTTTTAAGATAAACTCGAATAAATCTTCAAAGAAACAGAATCTAGCGATTGTAAAATTTGTCTGCAAAAATAAGATGATGGAAAAATGGTGAAAAAATTTGTTGAAAAGTGGTCATTTTAAAAAAATTCTTTTTTCATCATCATATAAGGATACAATAGTTTCCTGGATGATGAGAAAATATATCCTGCAAATAAAGAGAGATAAAAGTAACGGAAGCAATAGCAATCGCTATTGTTCCTCGCTCTCTGGGACACTTCATAACGTTTAGCTAAGGGACTATCGCGGTAACAACGTAGAACACAGAACAAACAAAATTGCAATTCCTTAACGACGATTTATTGGATCTGAGATACGGATACGGTACACGGCCACCATCCGTGATGGTTATATACGGGGTGGTTCAGGTTTAGTTGGTCATATTTTCAGGGTGGATTCCCAGCGATAATCTAAGACTAAATTTCCTTTACCGAAAATTCGTGGGAGCTATAGTTTCCGAGTTACGGAATATCTCAGGAGACCGATCGCAGAGCGTATAGATCGCGTAGACGGGGCGCTGCGCGCGCAGCTCATACTCATGACCGGCGCTGTCAGCGCCACCTATGAGTCTCCGCGATTGGTCAACCGAGATCTTACTTATCTCGGAAACTATCGGTCCCTCGAATTTTTTGTAAAGGAAATTTAGTCTTAGAATTTGGCAAGGAATCTTGCATGCTGAACTTGAATCACCCTGTATACGTGGAAGGTATCCCATTTGTTTGTAACGTAAAACTGAGACAAGACAAGCGGCAAAGGCAAGAAAAGTGCGGTGTGGAAGAAAAAAATAAATATCTCCAGAGGCATTTTTGACCTCGTAAATTTTTTCTTTTTTTCCCTTCTTCTTCATCCCCCACACCATTTGTAAGCGGAAAGTGACTTCTTGTGGCTTTCTTCAAATTGTTACTAACGTTTCCTCGAACAGACGAACGACTATCTCTCTCTCTCTCTCTTTTCTTTATATTTATTTATTTATTTATTTTTCATCCCCGGTTCTCTTTACTTTTACTTTTTCTTCAATTTTTTCGTTTCTTTTTGTCTTTTTTGTTCCTTCCTCTCTCTCTCTCTCTTTTAACATCGAAAACGAGTAGGTAGCTCCTCCGACGTGAGTAAGCAACCTGCAGCATTAGGCGTGATTATAATTCCCGTAGCATTTAGATGAAAGGAAAATTTCGTTGCGGAAGCTGGGCAAGAGCAGATGGAGGTGGAGGTGAGGTGGGGTGGGGTGGGGTGGGGATGAAGTAGGAGGTGGGGATGGAAATGGAGGTAAAAGGTAACGACTAATTCATTGAAGGTTCAGTAAATGTGACTTGCTGAAGAGTGAGGCCGGTTTTCCTGCCCTGAAACAGGCGCTGCAGGGATCAGTCCACGAGCTTTTTATTACTTCGCTTAATTAATTGAACCTGATAGAGGGAAAGAGGAGAAGGACGCGTAAAGGGAGGGTAGACGAGTCGACGCTTTTCCCTGCACGGGTCATATACCTGTAATACATATACTATATTACCTGAAATTAAAAGCTGAACCTTTTTTATTCCACTTACAAACAGATCTCATTAAATTTGCTTATATACCCTCGTGAGACTGAAAAACAAAAATAAGAATAAAGGAAAATTATTTTCGGTCAAAGTTTTCGGGGATAATTGATGCGAGAATAAGTTGAGAAAAAGGAAACCAAAAATTTTTTCTCTAATCTTTATCATCCGTTTGCTTCACCCCGCGAAATTTCTTGTGCGAAAAACAAAAGGGGGAAAATTTCGAAAATTTTTGAATTTTCGGATTCTTAGGCCGGATCCGTGGTCAGCAGTCCTGAAACTTCCTGGATATCGATTTTCACGAAAATCGAAAAATTTGTACTTGTCTTTGACCGCCATTTTGAATTTTTAGATTTTTCAGATCAGATTCGTGATCGACGACCCCGAAAACGTTTGGAAATCGATTTTTATCAAAATCGGAGTACTCTCGTCGATTCGAGTCCTCCATTTTGAATCCGAAATTTTGAAATTCGCCATCTTTGCCCGAAATGTGAAATCAACAGGCTAGAAAACATCCAGAAATCAATTCCCGTGGAAAATCTAATGACTTTGTCATTTTTGGTCAGCAATTTCGGATTCGACTGTGCTTGACACTGCCCAGAGGGCGCTAGCTGTAGTTAAAAACTCGTATGCCTTTTCCCCCTCCTTCCATCATTCCATGATAGTAAATTATTCGCGATTTAACATGCAAGCATCTGGATCATCGCCCAGCGAACTATCTGCAATTTTGCATAACGTATTACATAACTCTAGAATCCAAATGCAATAAGAATAAGTTATAGGTTAGTTTCAGTTTTAGTTTAGGATTTAGGTTAAGTTAGGCTAGGGCCAGGGGCTAGGGGCTAGGGGCTAGGGGCTAGGTTATAGCCCTCGGGATTCGGGGGAATCCCACCTGCAGCCCATCGCACTAGGGATTGGCGATCTGCCAGTATACTACACATATTATAATATGTGTATATCCGCATGGATGCGGAGTATGGTGGTTGGGCTCTGGTCGGATGTAGACGTATAGACGTGCAGATGGACGAACGGACGGATGAACGGACGTTGCCTACTGACTCGGCTAAAACTAGTCCCTCGCATATCTAACCACCAGCGAAAACCAGCTATCCCCCCTCTCTCCACAATCTCGTCGATGTCTCTCGTCTCCTCCCCCCTCCTCCTCCCCTCCTCCTCCTCCTCCTCCTCCTCCTCGTGGTGTTGAACGTGAACGTGAACGTGAACGTGAACGTGAACGTGAACGTGAACGTGAACGTGAACGTGAACGTGAACCGTTGCGTCAGAATGACCGTCAGCAATTTCAACGCGTGTTCCTCGATGCGTGCAACAATGCAGACGGCGATAGCTGACAATGGGCTTTCGCGTGTAAACTGAGATTTCTTTCTCCCCCGACCCCCATGCCCATGACTCCCCATGTCCACCTGGTGCGTCACTCGAGCGACATATCACAGGATTACATTCCTGATTGACAACACTGCGGTGCGTGTGAGTGGTTTAATTTTAGTGAAATACGTCCGAAAGACGTATCAGTATACTACACATCATTGGAGATGCTGTCCCATGTGCACATACCGTGACAATCTCAGGATTCGGAACCCCAGGGATACCAATCCTAAACTCGTTGGCACCAGTTTAGTAACTTACTAGATTTTCCTACTAAAATCACTAAAAATCTAGTGATTTCTAGTGATTTTATACTAGAAACATCTAGTGAGTTACTAAACTGCTGCCAACGAGTTTTGGGTTGGTATCCCTGGCGTTCCGCGTCCTGATATTGTCACGGTATGTGCAACGCTGTAAAAACTCCCTATGTGTTAAGGAAAAGACGTCAACGGGTTTGTTCGACAGATAATCGATCTCCAACAAACCCGCGAACTTTCAGACCCAGTTGTATCCCGTAATTTTCAACTTTCGAACACTTTTAAATATTAAACCGACTTTGCGCTGACTTTCAGACGTCTTAACTCCCGAAGGTCGATTTCCAGGTCGCTAATTTTCTCCCACAATGATAATTCGTAGCAGATTTAACAGGAAAGTCGTCTCAGTAGGTACTAAACAATGAACCTCTTCACCTTTCATCCCTCGTTCTTTTACTTTTTTCTTATCGTTTTTTTCGAAACGATCTCACCCCCCGCCATACCCCGCAGGCTGAAGAGCCTCCTTCCACCTCTGCCCATACCTAGAGTATAATGACGTTACCTCCGGACCATCTGACGAAGTTAAACCCTTGTTAGAGCGAGATTAACGAAGGTGGCAGGCAGTAGCTACACCCCTAACACTGCGCTACGCCTGCCTCACGGCAACACTCTCGACCCCGCGCCTACAGGACTAGTTTGCTTCCAGGCGCGATAATTAAGAGGCTACACTCAACGCCCTGTCCATACCTGTACCTTACGGTATACCTATACGTATGTTATACCTACACCCTCTACTCAAACCTCAGGGCATTGCAGCTTGCAGCTTTTCGCAAATTAAATAATAATGATAATAATGGTAACAAATAATCATCAAATTCTGGGTACAACTAAGTACAGATCTTTCATCGTTATCATTTCACTTGATTCAAACGAATTCATGGATGCTCGAGTCTACGTGGGTAGACTTGACTCGAATCTCCTATACCCACCGTTAATAAGGTAGCTAGAAATTTCCAACCGAGCGATTACCTAATGCCCTGCGGTTGCACCCCCTTCATGTATATATATATTTAGGTATATACACGTACAACAGCTTCGTTAAGGATTAGATGGGTATAACAACCTACCTCACCAAACTTCTCTCTCCACCCTCTAATACTACTTCGAATCGATTCAGATCTGGTATTTCTGAGTATTCCCGACGTAAATTATTATACAGGGTGAGTTTTCTCTGGTATCGCACGAGGGAGGGGCTTATCGCTGCGAACGCTCCGCCCATTTCCTGTTCATATGATTTTTAAAATCATCGTGAGAACGAGAGTCGGGTTTCTCGATACAACGATATTAAAGTATGAATAGAAAGGGGCGGGGCGTTTGCGATACCAGAGAAAACTCACCCTGTATAGTGAGAATATAGCCGATACGCGTGTATTTTTAATGCGGAACCCCACTATCTTCGTGGGAGGGTCTAGAGTTGCGATAAAAATCTGAAAAAAAATTGGAAAACTGTTTTTTCGTTATTTAGAAACAATTTTCTGACCCAACTGTTGGAAAAATCGACCAAACCCTAAATAAGCAACACTCTGATATATTATATCGTTGTTAGATCGGAGGAAGTCCTGCGTAACACAAATGATTATACAGGGTGAATTTTGTTTGGTATCTCACGAGGGAGGGGCTCATCGCTGCGAACGCTCCGCCCATTTCCTGTTCATATGATTTTTAAAATCATCATGAGAACGAGAGTGGGGTTTCTCGATACAACGATATTAAAGTATTAATAGAAAGGGGCGGGGCGTTTGCGATACCAGAGAAAACTCACCCTGTATACTGAGAATATAGCCGATACGCGTGTATTTTTAATGCGGAACCGTACTATCTCCGTGGGAGGGTCTAGAGTTGCGATAAAAATCTGAAAAAAATTGGAAAACTGTTTTTTCGTTATTTAGAAACAATTTTCTGACCCGACTGTTGGAGAAATCGACCAAACCCTAAATAAGCAACACTCTGATCTATTATATCGTTGTTAGATCGGAGGAAGTCCTGCGTAACACAAATGATTATACAGGGTGAATTTTGTTTGGTATCTCACGAGGGAGGGGCTCATCGCTGCGAACGCTCCGCCCATTTCCTGTTCATATGATTTTTAAAATCATCATGAGAACGAGAGTGGGGTTTCTCGATACAACGATATTAAAGTATTAATAGAAAGGGGCGGGGCGTTTGCGATACCAGAGAAAACTCACCCTGTATACTGAGAATATAGCCGAAACGCGTGTATTTTTAATGCGGAACCCCACTATCTTCGTGGGAGGGTCTAGAGTTGCGATAAAAATCTGAAAAAAATTGGAAAACTGTTTTTTCGTTATTTAGAAACAATTTTCTGACCCAACTGTTGGAAAAATCGACCAAACCCTAAATAAGCAACACTCTGATATATTATATCGTTGTTAGATCGGAGGAAGTCCTGCGTAACACAAATGATTATACAGGGTGAATTTTGTTTGGTATCTCACGAGGGAGGGGCTCATCGCTGCGAACGCTCCGCCCATTTCCTGTTCATATGATTTTTAAAATCATCATGAGAACGAGAGTGGGGTTTCTCGATACAACGATATTAAAGTATTAATAGAAAGGGGCGGGGCGTTTGCGATACCAGAGAAAACTCACCCTGTATACTGAGAATATAGCCGATACGCGTGTATTTTTAATGCGGAACCGTACTATCTCCGTGGGAGGGTCTAGAGTTGCGATAAAAATCTGAAAAAAATTGGAAAACTGTTTTTTCGTTATTTAGAAACAATTTTCTGACCCGACTGTTGGAGAAATCGACCAAACCCTAAATAAGCAACACTCTGATCTATTATATCGTTGTTAGATCGGAGGAAGTCCTGCGTAACACAAATGATTATACAGGGTGAATTTTGTTTGGTATCTCACGAGGGAGGGGCTCATCGCTGCGAACGCTCCGCCCATTTCCTGTTCATATGATTTTTAAAATCATCATGAGAACGAGAGTGGGGTTTCTCGATACAACGATATTAAAGTATTAATAGAAAGGGGCGGGGCGTTTGCGATACCAGAGAAAACTCACCCTGTATACTGAGAATATAGCCGAAACGCGTGTATTTTTAATGCGGAACCCCACTATCTTCGTGGGAGGGTCTAGAGTTGCGATAAAAATCTGAAAAAAATTGGAGAACTGTTTTTTCGTTATTTAGAAACAATTTTTTGGAAAAATCGTCCAAACCCTAAATAAGCAACACTCTGATATATTATATCGTTGTTAGATCGGTGGAAGTCCTGCGTAATATGTATTAGTGTATGGGTATATATATATATATATATGTATGTCCCCATACTGCAACTGCACCCTGCAGCAGTAATAAATTTTAATTAATTACAACTGGGTCGTCTGCAGAACCGTTGTCTACCAACATACCCTACCTAGGGGTATATCTGTGTTACGTGTATACTTGCAGGGTGCCGACCAACTAACCACGTAATTTCACGTATATTCATAATATCCTGCGTCTACCAGAGTTAACAGATACAGATACCAGCTTTTCCAACAACACTCTGTAATGCAGCCGGTTCGAAGTTGCGAATATTTCCAATTCATTTTTCATTTTCCTTTACCGATTTTTGATTTTTCCATTTTTGATTTTTTCAATGTCCTTTGCGCGCGACATTCATTTCACTTGACGTGTGAAAAAGGTAAAATGTAAAGACATACATACCTATCCGATGTATAACCACGCGATGTATAGACTGACTGGCTGACTGACTGCTTCGGGATTCTGGTCCGAGGGCCTGGCGATATGCCAGAGAGTTTGTTACCAGTACCTACCTGATTCAACTCAAACGCTGCTCATGCATGGAGATGGAAAATGAAAAGTCACGAAAGAAATCCTGCCTCCAGGAAGAATTGACAAAGCCACAGTGCGCTACACAAAAATCCTACAGCCTTACTCGCTGGAATACTTGAACATCTAAAAATCAAAATAAGAGTGAAAAGGATTTCAATTTTGAGCATGAATTTTTTTTTTTTCAATTCTAAGATTCTTCTAAGCTTTTCGAAACGAAGGATGATAATAATGATACCCTATAGCTCTGAGTAAACGAAGAAAACTGAGAAAACCTCGAATTCTTCTTTGAAAGTTCAATTTTGAATTTATATCAGTTTTTTGATTTTTCATTTTATTTTTCATGTATGTATGTATGTATGCAGTAGTTACATACGCAACGACACATGGGTACCTACATAGTGACATATATAGGATGAATTTGTCTTCATTTAAAAGTATAAGAATGAGAATAAGAAAATGAAAAAGAAGGGAAAGGGAAAGGGAAAAAGGAAAAGAAAAAGAAAGATAAGCTAGTAGGTATACACCTAAGGGTCGAGGGTTAAATAATTGAAAATAAAGGGAAAACTTTATCCGACTATCTAATCCATTTGGAAAAAGAAAAATAGTCCGCGGATAGCGAGAGAATGGTATATAAGGAAACGGAACTGAGCCCCTAAATTAGGATTGGTGACCGAGCGAACTGTGTTTCCGGTATAGGTGTGTATACCCACTTTGAGAAAAGGATCATTACGTAGAAATCGTTGTTTCGTAAAAAAAAAAAAAAAAAAAAAAAAAAAAAAAATAAAAAATAGTATAAATGAAATAAATATATGGCGTATTGCATACCGGATCGACCTGGATCTGACCCTCGACCCTTCGGATTCGGTTCACGATTTTTTATACTATCGCCCGAACTCTGAACAGGCCTCGGATTTTTTTTTTATTCAAATTTTTCAAAAATTCTCTAATTACTTGTATGAATTTTCAAAATTCACACATCGTTGATCATAATTCTAGTATCCGGTAAAATTCTGAAAAATCCTGTGTCAAGTATCGAATTTTTTTTTAACGCTTCATTTCTGGGAAGAAATTGATTTGTGTTTTTTTTTTTTTTTTTTTTTCTTTTTCTCAAATTGATTTTACTCGGCCGGGTTTGGAGTTGAAAATTTTTTGCAAAATCCTATTTTATAGAAAATTGAATTCTCCACAAAAAGTGTCCCCGGAATTATTTTCCTAAAGTCAATAGTTTAGCCGTTATACAAGCATTTCAACGCTCGCGAGCTTTCGGATTTCGATAACGTACATAAGACGAGACAGGATTGCTTTTCTCCTTTTTTTCTTCTTCTTTCAAATCGATATTACTCTGCCAGCTTTTATGACAAATTTTCTTTTTACAGATTACTGTTTTATAGAGGATTAAACGGTCCACAAAAAAAAAAAAAATATATCCCTAAAATTATTTTTATAAAGTCAACAGTTTAGCCGTAACAAGCGATTAAAGGTAACTGCTTTCAACGCTTGAACCTTGTGTAAGTATACCGATGAAATAACTTTACGGACTTTGTTCTAAGGACATTTTTTTTTTTTTTATAGATAATCGAACCTCGAACAAAATGTCATTCTGAAAAAAATTATTCACCATAAAATCCGGCTGATTAATACCGATTTGAAAAAATTAAATAACGTGTTTTTTATCTATTACTTGAACGGGGGGAAAACTCCTGTTTCCATTGTGCCACCTTGTAATGGTACATTACGCAACCAGTGCGGAAAATAGATGATTCCCGCACGGGTCGGGTTCATCATTTTGCGCACGCTCGCACAATGCGTTAGGAAATCTGTCATTTTCCGCACGCGAATTGTTACGCGAAAAATCGAATTTTGCGCACGTCGTTAGAAAAAAAATTATACCATTTCATCTCTATATTTTCACCAGCGATATATTTCCGGCCTTATTCCAAATCGTTTCAAGACAAACGCGAAAAGATAAAAATGAGAAAAATAAAAATCACTTTTTTTCCGAAATTACACACCCTTGAACATTTATGGTAGATACCTACATATATATATCTAGGTGGACGTATAAATTGTACAATTAGGTAAAAAGGAAGGAAGCAAGGTAATTTTTTTTTTTTTTTCCTCCCACTCTTGACGCTGAAGTCAAAGAAGCGTTATAATTTTTTTTTTTTCCTTTTGTTTTCCTTTTTTTTTTTTCTCTTTTTTTTTTCTTCTTTAGAAATAACGGTAGAATAACGTATAGTAGGAGGCTGTTAAATCTGCAGTTACGAAGATTGAACGAGGCCGGATTACCCTGTCGCAAATATATATATGTATATATAAAAGAGAGAGGAAACGAGAGGAAGCGAAAAGGGGGAAGGAATGAAAAAAAAAGACGAAAAAAAAAAAGGAAAAACGTTAAATGGATGCAGGGAGAGGTTATTTATTCCTGTGTAATATGCCGTTCGTTAAATTAATCCCTTATATTTAACTCAGTTATTCGACTATTTAGGGGATTTGAAATACCAATATTACTCCGAATTGGGTTCAATCGAGTTTCCAGCCCCCTCTCCCCCCCCCCCCCTCCCCCTGCCCCTCTCTTTCGCTCGTTCTCTCGCTCTGTGGATTAACGGGTGTTCTTTTTTTTTTTTTATTTATTATTATTCAGTTGGCATTTTGCGAAAGATGCGAAATGATCAGGTTATAACGAGATTTGAATTTTGTTATTTCAACGTTTTTTTAATCTTTCCGAAACTGTGTTTTTTTTTTTCTTTCTAATATTAAAAACCGTTTATCTTTCAATCTCATTATTCTTCAATTCAAACCATTTTCCGAATCATTGATTCGTCGAGAATGTCGAGAACTTTATATTTTTCATTTATTTATTCTTTCCAAATTTGAAGAAACGATTTGTAAAATTTAAAAACTTTCGATTCTGTGAAATTGATTTCACGAAGCTTGAAAATAACTTCAACAAGTCAAAATGCACCTCGCGAGTTTCGAACTCGTTATTTTCCCTCCATTTTTGTTTTTCGAAAATTCTCGACCGGGAAAAGCTGCATATTTTTTGAACAAACAAACGAATGAAGAGAAAAAAAGAATGAATTAATTAAGAGATGGATAAAATGACCAAATACATTAACAGCTGATGAACAGAGTGGCGGCCATTTTCTCAAAACCCATGTAACCTATACACAAGCTTACTTCTTCCGGCTCCTACGCTACTCCTATACTTAAACCTTCAGATTTGAAAGCACAAAAGGCGCGGGTTTCGACCGCGCATTGCATCATGGGTAGCGTCAAAATCCCATTCACATAGTGGTTGAATGCTTCCCAAATAAAACCCCTCGGTTAAAACCTGGACGCGCCGTTAATAACCGAGGGTTAAACCGCAGGCGTTAAAACCGAAAACCGTATGGAATCCCCTCCTCTCTCCTTTCCTCTTCGCTCCTCGTCTCTTCACAATACCATCCCTCTCTCTACAACCACATACACAGAGATCGCATACCAGTAGTATGGGTTCGACTGTATATCTAACAGATTTACATACTAGCAGGTCCATTGAGTATATTGCCATTTTAACTGCCCCGGATTTAGCCAAACATCCAAAGCTTGGGTGGGCGTATAACCTAACCTAACTTAACCTAACCTAACCTAACCCAACCTAACCTAACTATTCGTGATTTCATTCGTATAACAATTTACCGCTTTAGAGACACTTTTACAGAAGACGATTTTTCAGGGATTTTCGGCTCGCTGATTACCAATCTGATATTCAAAATGGCCGGACAATATCGAGAGTTGAGAGAAACTCTAACCGAGAATTAGGGTCTTTATTCGACGTTTTAAAGCTCCGGGTTTTTGGGGTACTATCCCGAATCAGCTCGACCTAGAATACTGAGAGATATCGTTTTTTGATAGAATTATAATCATTTTTGATAATTTAATCCGCCGTCTTACTTTCCGCCATTTTAAAATTCCAGATTTTAACCTCAAATTCGTAGTCTGCGACTCAGAAAGTATCTTAAGATTGATTTTCATTAAAATCGAACGATGTTGACATCGACTTCGCCATTTTGAATTTTAACCTCAAATCAAAGAAAAAACAGCACCAAACGACCCCTGGGAGTAAATCTCTCGTAAATCGATGCCATAGTTTGTAAAATAAATGGTTTCACGTCTCTTCGCCCACCCTCGGCTGTATCTGAGTGGTTTAAAAGACCTGACTCTCGCCCCGTCCGATTGAACCTAAAAAGCTTCTAGTGAACCCTCCTGTTAATTTTTTTGCCCCGTCTACCGAATCGTCAAGGAATTTTTTCGCCCTGGAATTCGGAGGTTTTGCTTCCGCGACCCCTTAGCCTGATTCTGTCACTCCTAACGGTTTGATTAAATTCTGAAAGGTCGATGGTCAATGGTCGGATCTGGGATCATGGGTTTCCTTGCCGGAATTGAAGCGGTAGTTGAATTCGTTTGATGATTAGAATGCCGGATGAATGTGCGCTGTTATGGGGTCACATTCAGTGTTCTATTCGTTCATGGATGTAAAAAGGCGGGAGTTGATTAGGGAAAGATAAGGGGCATTTTATAAACGGCAGATTCTCAACCCAAGTGGAAGAGAGGAACCTGAATAGATATGGGATAGACGCGGTCGGTTGATTTCCCAAGTGGCTACACTTATCGCCGACACAATCGCCCCAATGTCATCCAAAAGGTGATTACGGTCCATCATATCTGCGCGCTCACACAAGAGATACCAGAGCTACCAACCAACCAGCCAAACCACCCCAGAACTATATAACCAAACTTACTCAACCAGATACCAACCAGCGATACGAAACATACAACTAATTCCGCCATTACCACAACGCTTAGTTATCATTGCTGCACTGATTCACGATGCCAACACGCCCACCCAGTACCGCTGATCTCTATAGATTCTTGCCCAATGAACGCGGACTTGGCTCACAACGAAATTCGATCATCTGATGCTTTCAGGATATACAGCTCTTATCAGAGATTGAGGAAATTCTGGGTTCGGGACAAAACACTGGCTCATAACATCACGGTATACAGTTTAGGCGCTCATAAAGATCTGAGACCAAGTTTCCTCAGCAAAGAGTCACATTTACTCTGTGTGTCTCTCTACCGTTTTCTGTATCACAACCTCCCGTCGAGTCGGGGCAGGTTGGGGTCCTACTGTATCGTTTATCCACAACAATTAGTACAAAGAATAAGTTTCTGGCAAATATCTCAGAAACGGTAACTCCCACGACGAAAAATGTCATTATCAAAAATATAGAGGACTAAATTCGCCACAAAAAAGATCCCATACTCTTTCTTCGTAGGAACAATAGTCTCTCTTTAATTCCGGCTAGAAGTTGGACCTTCAACATCAGCCACTTTGCTCATCCTTTGTAAAATTAGCCGGAAACTATCAACCCTACGAAAAAAAGTGCGGCATCTTTTTTGTAGAAAATTTAGTCCTCTATATTTCCGATGCTGACATGTTTCGTCGTGGGAGTTACCGTTTCTGAGATATTTAGCAAAAACTAATTTTTTGTACCAAACCAAAACGATAAACGTTCGGTATTATACGTTTCAACGCGAATAGCGGTCACTTCGCTGCCTACACTTCTCTCGTTCATCCATCAGATTGACCAACATGTTCCATGTTTAACTGAACTGCTAAATCCAGGACATTGGAACAGATCCATTCGCAATTCATTTGCCATTTGAGACCAGTAAACAGAGTTAAGGTCAATATAACTCGACCACATAGCATCGGAATATCGGCATGTGTAACACACAATTGCATTGGCCAGTTTCGAACCTGCTCCATGGCAAAAAGCGCGGTGATCGTGAATTTGGTATGGAGTAAAATTGACGTTTTTATTCCCGATATCCCGGAGTCCGTCTGCATATTATATTGATCTTGAATTCCTTGTCTCAGTCTCGCGGTTTACCTTAGGAAATGATGTACCCATCTCACTGTCTAGATGGTCCAGAGAGAGGGTGATGGTAGCCGAGTGGCTGTCACGAGCTGCAAAATTTCTAGAATCCAATTTCGCGTAATGTCACAGGTAGGTGGAAGTAGCTCTTGCCAGTGAAATTAGTCCGACTAGCTGGTGGCTCCAAGGGAGGTCGAAGAAGAGGAAGAGATTACTTGTGAATAAATGAGGGAACGGCGCGGCCTGAGCCAAGATGATGATAAAAAAATTATAAATAACTGCCTGCACGATAAGATAAATGAAAGAAAAATGAAAAAAAGGAAGAGAAAAAAAAATGATAATCTGATGACGGAGCTGATCGTTCTTAGGCCACTATGGTTCGTTACTTCCTTTCATGCCACAGTCTGATTAGCTTATGGTGTTTGCTCACGTTTCCAGCTCTTACCGTTACCACAGCAAACAGCTAGGTGAAAGATAAGACTAAGACTGAGACTGAGACTGGGACTCAGACGACGACGACGACGTTATCGCACCAACTTCAACCGACTGGGTATAATGCACTCCGTTAATTATTTCCGAGTTAGTTCACCCAAGGATGAGGGAGAGAGGGGGGAGGGGGGGAGGGGGGAGGGGGGGATGGAAATGGAGGAGACGGAACAATAAGACAAACTTTGAGAAGTCGAAGGACGAAGGAACTCCCTCCCATCCTACTTTCCTTCCCGTCTTACCATCTTCTCGACTACCACTGCACCCAGCGATTGCGGTTTCGAACGGAAGGTCTGCCGACTAGAGGAGAAAGTCCTGCCGCGATAACTTTACTGATTAAATTTCTTAATTATACAACGAAACTCCTAGCTATAGCTCGCCCCGCCTGCAGGTTACACTTCGCAAACATTTCCGATAACAACAATCTTCTTCCACTTTGGCCAAAGTGATTCACGATTTTCTGCCACTTTTCATCGCCCCGGTGATTAGAGGAGTATTCTCTGACGCTGCGATTTCATATTCTCGATATCGAGAGGAAGAAGTCGCCTCGGATGTCCAAAGTAATGCAATATCAATGGTGAAAAGGTGGCACTGGCCAGTCTGGGGATAACCATTTGCCAAAGTATCGAATGAGCGTGAGATTTCCCCCCCCTCCATCCACTTCGTAATTTAGGCGTAAAGTCATCCGCGCGGAATACGGAATACAATGATCATCGTACTCGGGGGGGAAAACCCCGGTCCGGCTCTCCTGTGCCTCCTTGTTTCATGAGGTTATTCCCTTTAAGCTCGAGCAGAGTTGATGGTTGGCGACCTATATCCCCTTGCCCCCCCCCCCCCCCCCATTCCCTCTTTTAAATTACTCTCCCTCGACTAATTTTTATTAATCACCTGTCCTTCGTCATAAAGGAATTAATTAATACCTAACCCTGATGTCCCGGGCACTTTCCCCACAGACCTCCTCCTGTATATACACATACCGAGAGTATTCGCGGAAACGTTTCATAGGGAAGTGGAAAACGCCTGGATACACTCAACTCGGAAGTCGAGAGATTCGCTTTTATTTCGCATATTGTTTGCCCGTTGCAGGCTAAGTGGGAACAAAACCTAATCGCTTGACTGTACGCAGAGGCGTCCTATGAAGCGTTTCCACGAATTCCTCTCGGTATATACATGCGGCACAAACTTAACTTTGAATTAGCGTAATATAGGCACATTTGAAGGGAAAAGTTTGGAAACTGAATGATAACAGATACCCTACACGTGTATCAAGAAACGACATTGCATCTTTCAGCTGAAATTTTATCCTCCAAGAATTGTAATTCCCCCCCCTCTCCCCCTGTCTCTACGATGAAGTAAATATGATTAGATTTCTCTAGCCCGGTGTAATAATTTTTGTCGCGCGTGCCGTGAATGGGAGAACCTGTTCGTTTTCTGTGCATTAAAAAAAAAATGGGAAGAAAAAGAAGAAAAAAAAATGGGAAGAAAAAGCAGAGAGAAGGAAGTAAAAAAAAAGTAAATTACTGTACCCTAGACGCCGGGACGTGGGTTTTAATTAATTACTTCGGATCCAATTAGGAGGAAAGCTGCCTACTCCCGCTTTTTCGATCAGACATACGCGCAGTGCGATTTATCTCGGGAGTGGTTGAGTTTTGGAAAAATATTTTGGTTGGGGGGGGGGGGGGCTGAGAATTGAATACGCGGATTTTGAAATGGCGTAACTTTTGTTCACGGAAAATGGAAGGAAGCATTATTGTTAAGTGACTTTAATAATCTCCAAACAGAGTTTTCTCCCTTAGTGGGTATCACTCCGCGAGTTTCAACCGGAAAAGGGGGGAAAACGTTTTAGAAGCGAGTCACGAAGATGGAGGGTTTCGGCCCCCACCGTTCCCATTTACCTCGAGACCGAACGAACCGGCGTCATATCCATAACTCAAATACTCTTCTTATTCTCCCCTCTAAAAGCAAACATATTATTAATACAAGTTCCCTCGCCTAGGGGGTGATAAACAGCTGAACAGCTGATAAGACGAATTAAGGCTGAACCCTTATATCCACAGCACGATTTTCTCGACACGCCTTCTAGGAATAAGAATAAAATAAAAAGAACTCGCACGTGGAGGTATAAAGTTCGGAAGAACTACACACGTTTAAATCCGCAAAACTACCATTCCCACGGCTGGATAATACCGCGACCACTACCAATTAGTATTCAAAGACGTTCTCCGGCGTTCCCTCGGATCACAAACCCTCGAAGTACGACCAGAGGCCATCCCATCCTCTGATCCTTTGCTTATTTTCCCTCTCTTATTACCGCCCGTTCGTTTCCCTTTTTTCCCTCTTCTTCTCGCCTCTTGGTCTTTGACAGCCAGTTCGACAGTGCTCGGCTCTTACTTCCTTCCCTTTTTCCCGATTACCTCCAGCTCTTTTTTCATTCCGGTTTCTCCCGATGGTCAAACGGCGCTAAACGCCCCTGAAGAAAATCGGAGAGAGATGAAGAGCGATCAATCATTGATCGCCCCGCGATTTTCTATCGTCAATTTTATAAGCTCTCCGCGGCCAGTGGGACACTGATTGTTCCTGGTGACCAGAAACTGGGGAAAACGGATTAGGTGGTGGTGGTCAGAGGAGGGTATACGATTCTGATAAAAAGATCTTTCGGGGAGGAACTAATATAAAAGGTTCTTTATAGGCACAATCAACCTCTTCCTCAGACAGCTCTAGGTAGCCACCACCACCTAACTCTGTGCAGCAACGACCAGGATCTGAAATCGCATTCGAACGAATCGTAGAGTTTTCAGATGAGAGAAGGAAAATTGGACGAGATTGAATTCCCAATCTTTATCTAGGGAATTTACTATTTCTTTAATCTTCTTCTTCTTCTTCTTCTTCTTCTTCTTCTTCTTCTTCTTCTTCTTCTTCTTCTTCTCCTTCTTCTTTCTATTCGATTTTTATTCCAATTCCTGTCCCCACCTCCCTCATCTCGCAGGGAGTTGCCGCTGAACCACCCAGTCCATAAACTGACAAAATACTGATGGCTCGGCAGGAATCGATCGATATTCAATTCATTTATAGGAACTAATTGAAATGCAGAAAGGAGTTTTCATTCAAAGAACAAATCCCCTCCCGAGGTCCTTAGTCCGTATAGACACTGTAGAGACTTCTTTCAACTCTGCTGCTGCAGGATTAAAAAAGTTTTCCCCGATCATCGCCAAGGATCTTCAAGGATTCTTCATCTGTCTTCAATTGATACGTGCAGGAATCATCGTGCTCCTAAACGTTATCGAATGGACGGAGTGATCAGATCTGTGAAGTTGTGAGAAAAGAAATCCCGAAGGGACACTCGAGGTCTTTAGAATCCCGGTAGAAATTCTGACAAAATCTGAAAGGACTCCATCAAATCATGACCAACGCATCATCGTCATAATCAAGATCAGAAGCGGCAACGACGGTGATCAAAAGCCAGCAATCCGAAACCCACTCCAAGTCAGCCCAAAACCTATTCAGGATCTTCTTTTCTGTTTGGCTACACACTCCTGGCTTCTTCAAAGCTCCATTTCTATCGTGATTCTGTACCTAGTTGCCCCGAGGCAAGCTGTTGTTCGAGAGTCGTGTGTTTCTGGATAATCCATGAAAAATTGTGGATAACACTCGACTTTTCGAGAAATTATCATAGTCCGAAATCAATTTATTTCATCACCAAAGTTCATTTCACGTAAAAATATTTTTCTTTTTCCAAATCATGTGTCGTAAGGATTTTGGAGCACCGTTGGACCGATTCAGGTCATCTTGGATTCATTTTCTTCAGAAAACAAATCCTCATCATGTGAATGTAGGAATTTTGAAAATTTTTCGTTTCCGCAAAGTTATTCAAGAAATAAGTGATAACAACTTTTGCAAATTTGCTAAATTGGTCATAACTTATGGCGTAATTTTTTATTTTAAAATCCCTACATTCACAAGACGAGGAATGTTTCACCGGAGAAAATGAGACGTCGAGAGATTGAATTGGACCAACGGCGTGCCAAAATCCTTACGACACATGATTTGGAAAAAGAAGAATATTTTCATGTGAAATGAACTTTGGGTATGAAATAGATTGATTTCGGACTATGACAATTTCTCGAAAAGTCGCTGCACTGGTCCCCTCAAGTTTGAGCGAGAAATAAGTTTCGACACTTTCTTAGACCGGCGGGATGATCAGAACGGCGTATCTCCTGTCTTCCATAAGTCAGATAACAGGAAGTGCAGCAGGGTGCTTGACTCGATGGTCTTGCGTGACCGCTCATAACATAAGGACTGATTTCACAGATCTACGATACTGATTCGTAAAGACAGCTAGTCCAGTCCAGAGGAGGACATGCGAAATGGCATCGGAGCGAAGCCTAGGAGACAGTCCGGGTTTACAGAGGGTGAAATACGCGCGGGGGATGAGAACTGGTCCGGGTGGTAGTTTCCTCCTCGGGATAGGAAATATCGGGAGTTGTAGAAGCGTACTGGAAATTTAGTGGTTGTCTTGCTGCCGCGTCAGCTTGTCCGGAGGTAGCTAGGGTAGCTGGCTGAGTCGAGTTGATTCGAGTTGCGTCGAGTCGAGTCGAGTTGAGTTGAGTTGAGTCGAGTCGAGTCGAGTTTACCCCTTGGTAACGGTTGCGATTTTGTAGACATTGCGCGCTAACCAAACGCGTCAGGTTGCCTTTATGACTCGACACACCCCCGCAATCTCTCTTATTGTTACCCACCTCAGTATGTCTGTCTGTCTGGCTTTATCTCCTTTGCGAACACCCGGAGAATCGACTCTGTGTTTAATTTGAATATCTTAAACAACACTCCTCCGACTTGGGACGAGTTAGTGAGTTAGTTATTCGGTTAGTTCCCAGTGTTGTAATCCCGGAATCGGATGAACCCTTTGACGAATTTTATTGATGACCATGAGGGGGGACAAGGGGGGGAAAAAAATACTCTATACCCTCGAGCCTCTCATCCCACACCCGCACCGCCGTAAAGCGGGTTTCATACCCTCAGGCTAAACTGAGAATGTAATCTGTGTGTTTAAACCGGAATCAGAGCTAATCCATGGGACTAACGATAAACGAACGTTTAAAGTTCGCTCGATCTGGTCTCCGTTCGTTCTCGTTGTCGAAATGAGTCGAGTGGAGTAGGTGCTGGGAATAAAGATCGAATGGACGGTTGTGGGCGGCTCAAAGTTAGATTGAGTTTTATCAAAGAGAGGACGCCCGCCCCGCGGTGAAACGAGGCTCTCTTCTCGCCGCTTTTCTTCTCTTTTCTCCTCCTTTCTTCCCTTTTCTTCTATTTTCTTCTCTTTTCTCCTCTTGCCTTACCTTTTTCTCTCTTACTCTCCTATGGACCAGCCTTTGAACCTTTATAATGTTGTACCACGCCGTTGAGCCGCGGCTCCTCTTGCCTGGACGGCGAAACTTAACTGGGTGACATAAATGTGCGAGGACTACAAAGGATCAAAGCATTCCTTTAAGCTTGCTACTTGCATTATTCATACCTAACGAACTTTATTCCTCTTTATATCTCAGTATATTAACTAAACAACGTGTAGTGACTATACAAATTTCGAATTATTATTATCAACGAATTTTACCGGCTTAGAGATCCTTTCTTCTTCCGTTCCCTTCTTTATTATATTCGACGGAGAGAAACGTATCAGAGGAGCTTACAGACATCATGAAATCAAATTCTGAGGAACTTGGTTTCGGAGTTTATTGTGGAATCATCAAAGCCGCGTTCAATTCGGCTTTCATTCATCATTTGTCTATCAAATACCACTTTTACAGCGCTCTCCAATTAATTCGTACAAAATTAGTCGGCTAAAGATCATCCGACACAAACGAAATTTGACATGAATATTCGAAGCACGTATTCCCATAGCGTGAAGTACGGAAATTTCATTGAATTTATTCTTTTTCACAGATTTACTTCATTTTTCATCATTATCGCATTTACTCATTTCATCTTTGCATTACTACAAAAGTTTCTCGAGCGAGCTCAATATCCGTAGTTCACACTGTGCCGAAATGTGTGTTGAATCAGCATGTCGAATCTAGACCTTGTAGATGCAATATTTTCCACGTAATCATGTACGAAATATCAGGAATGTCAATGTCTGGAAAATGCAATATTTGTCGCTCAATGATTCGTACCAGACTATTCTGGCAGAGATCATTCGAAACGAACCAAACTTTAGGTGAATATTTGAGACATGTATGTCTACAGTGTGAACTACGGAAATGGCATTACATCCATGGAAAGTATCTATTTTTCAAAGATTTACATCATTTTCCATCATCACGGCGCTTGCTACTCTAATTTTTGCATTCTTGCTGAAATTTTACCGACCGATTTTAATGTCCGTAGTTCACACTGTGCAAAAATGTGTATTGCATCAGCACGTTGAACCTTAACTTTGTAGATGCAATAGTTTTCACGTAACCATGTACGAAGTGGCAGAAATGTTGATTTCCGGAAAATGCAATATTTGTCGCTAAATGATTCGTACCAGACTACTCTGGCAGAGATCATTCGAAACGAACCAAACTTTAGGTGAATATTTGAGACATGTATGTCTACAGTGTGAACTACGGAAATGGCATTACATCCATGGAAAGTATCTGTTTTTCACAGATTTACATCATTTTCCATCATCACGGCGCTTGCTACTCTAATTTTTGCATTCTTGCTAAAATTTTACCGACCGATTTTAATGTCCGTAGTTCACACCGTGCAAAAATGTGTATTGCATCAGCATGTTGAACCTTAACTTTGTAGATGCAATAGTTTTCACGTAACCATGTACGAAGTGGCAGAAATATTGATTTCCGGAAAATGCAATGTTCCGCAATGTTTCGCAGTGAGTATTTCCAGCTTAGGGCAGACTTGGATAACTTTTTCTCACTAGATCAGCTTTACAGTTCTTGATGAAAAGAAACGTCCGAGGAAAGAGCACAACATCTTCCTATTACATATAGGGCCATAGTCGATTTCGTCCCATAAATAATTCTGCAGACGTCTCTCTCATTTCCAGGTATTAACTTTGAGTATTTCCTGGAGTGGCTAGTGAGCATTTTCCATGGTGCAATTGTATGTATGTCACAGAGAATAAGAATAAGAACGAAGGAGCCTTAACTCTGAGGATCAATTCAGTTTGAACAGTAAAATTCAAGACAGTTGAGTTTACTTCAGTTCAGTTCAGTTCAGTTCAGTTCAGTTTAGTTTAGTCTAGTTCTTTTCGCATCTGGTTTTATTTACCTCGTCTAGAAGGTGGAGGAAAGAGAGGAGAAATGCATGGCTCTGGGACCCAGGCTCTCATCTTCACTGGTACAAAGTATCCCGGTTGGAAAAGATATATTTTCTCATCCCCTCGGCTTTTCTGCACCTCCTTCTTTACTTCTACTTTTTCTACAGTTCAAGTCTCTTCAACAGGGTTGATACTTTTTCCTCACCTCTTCCACCTCATATTTGCTTTTCCTCCTCACCCTCACCCTCATTCTCGTTCTCATTCTCATTCTGATTCTCATCCTCATCCTCGGAGCTTTGCGAAAGAAGTTTGTACTATACCTTCGAGAAGAATAAAAATAAAGAGAGGACGAAGACGAAGACGAAGAAGTAGGAGGAGAGTTCGGCGATGCTTTCAACTGCAGATGACTGCAGTTCAGACTCTAAACTCTGCACTATACCCTATCCCAGAACTAGTGGGGAAAACTTTTTCTCTCAAAGGTTATCGCGAGGGTTACGGGTATGTGGGGATGGAGGGAAGATATTCTCACGCTATTCTACCCCCGAGGATTCGACGTTTCTTCCTATCCCCCTCCCTCACTCTTTTCTCCACATTTTCTTTCTCTATTTATTTTCTTCCCCCTTTTCTATCTCAGTTACTTATTTAACCGGAAAAGCGAGATACTGTATGAGAATATACCAGCTACTCCTCGCTTTATACTGGCCCCCAGATAACATCGGAACCGTTTAGTCTTCTTAATCTGGAACAGTGCCGAGATTCTGATACGGATTCAACCGAGCTAATTAATTATCGGAAGAATTCACATTGCCGAGTTTTAGTTGTAGAAAAAAACAAACAAAAAAAAAGAATTGGTTCATCAACTTTGTTGTAAATATGTGTATAATAATTGCGAAAAAATGATCTTCTCTTCTTTGTATCGTAACAATTAACGGGGAAAGATCTCATTAGAGTCGAGTCGGTTGATTCCACCGAGGATAGGAAAACTACGGTGAAATAAGAAAGTAGGGAGAGAGAGAAATATGTACCCAAGAAAATTCTGGGACAAACTTTATTAGACTTTCGTATTTCGTATTTTGTGTTTCGGCGTATAGAACCCTTAATTGCTTCCATGAAAGCTCTTCGTTCCTTCCTCTTCTTATTCCCATTCGGTACCGGACTCTCGTGGAACTCCTTTTCTCTCCAAACCAGCGAAGATTCTTCTTCTTCTTTTTCCTCTTACCTACTCTTCTTCTTCTTCTTCTCCGTCTTCTTATTTTTCTTATTTTCAGCCCCCGTTGCTTTTATACATAAATATATCCGCCCAAGTCCAACTGGCTTTTCTAGAATCACTCCCTCAAATATCTACCCTACATACATACATACATACATACGCATGTATACCTACGAGGTATATTTCAACTGAAACGAAAACCACATCGCCGGATGCTTTCCAATGTCATTCAAATTCAGGTATATTACATACGAGACGGATAAAAGCCGAAGGAAAATATTCAAGCATAGGTGTGCGTATAACATATGTATGTATACGTATATATATACGTATTAGAAATATTGCTAAAAATATAAAAAGATAATAAAAGTCTGAAATACGGGCTCAAATTTTCATCCCTTACATTATGACGTGACAACAGACACGAGAGAAATACTCTCGGTATTTGGGGCTGGATGCGAGAAGGAAGAAAGAGAGGAAAAGCGCGAAAGGAAAATCCAGAGAAATGCATATAAAATGTGGAAAATTGTTTTCCCTTTTTGTTTTTTCTGTTTTTTTCATCGTTTTGTGGAAAAACTGCTTATCGCCGAGTACCTCCTCCCTCAGACATGTCTGCAGGAGGTTTAGCTTGAACCCTCAATTTTCCCTCGGGATTAGGCTCATAGGTATACATATACCATCGTAGTTGAAGGATAAGTGTGTATGTATGTACACGCGTACTCTTTGCAGCAGTATGACAAGACCAACTAACGTTAAACCTAGTTGTTCTGGTTGAACGATGTCAACCATCTATGCATACAGCTGTATGTGTAGGTGAGAGGTATCTATCGATCCGATGAATATACCTACTTACTTTGTCGAGAGGACACGAGTTTACCTTGATTATGTGTATTAGATGGATAGGTAGCCCGGAGACGTGTAAGGAGCAGACTCCTTGATTGCTTGTTCAGGATCACTTCGAATTAGTTCAGGAACTAATATAGTCGGAATAGCCTCGTCGAATAGAAAAAATAAATGGTGTACCTTGATCAAGATGTTTATTACGGCCTGAAAAATAGCTGATATCTCGGTAAACGTTAATGATATCGAATCGAAGGTGAATACCAAAAATGAAGTCTATTAAATTCTCTATGGAAAAGTTGGAACACACATTTCCTCTATCTTCATTGGTTTCGCTGTATTTCGTTATCTTCGAAAAATTTGCTTGGATACAGTTTTCCGCTGATATCTCGTCGAATGTTGATGATATCAAGTTTCGGGTGAACATCAAAAATGAAGTTTATCAAATTTGCTATGAAAAAGATGGAATACACTTTTCCTGTATCGTCATTCGTTTTGCCGAAAAACTGTAATTTCAGGAGTGCTTGCGGAATGGACGAATAATGATCAGTTGCACATCCCGCGTTGAAATATATAAAATATAGCCAAACCGTTGAAGATACAAGAAAAATGCACTCCACGTTTTTGATAGCTGATTTGACAAGCTTCATTTTTTATACCGACCTCCAACTTGATGTCATCAACGTTTAGCGAGATATCATCGAAAAGCTGTTTTGGAGTACTTTTTCCCATACTATGACCATTCGGTATTATTTGTTCGTTTGAGAATAGACCATGATGACAAAGCGAAAATAAGGAGTGGTTGAAATGGAAAAAAGCTTTTTCAACAGTAATAACTGAATTGGTATGGCTGCTGAGACTGTGCTTACAAGAATTAACGTTAAGTCTCTCGAATTTTCGTGACTTGGTGCTGTATCAGCCAGGACGAAAATAAATTTAAAGCGTATTGTTGTACAGTGATATCAGGAAAAAAAGAGGGAAAAAAAAGTTGAAAGAAAAATGATGAAAAAAAAGAAAAAAGAAAACTGTACCTTTCATCCTCGTCAAAAGTGGATACAACGTCAATTACCGGAATGAAATACTTGTTACTTTTAATTGCGGTTACCTTTAAACCGAAGGTCATTATTTTATTCCCTTGTACCTATACTTACTATATATGTAAGCACCTACACACTTAAGTAAAAATATAAATGAGTAAGGTGTACATGTAGACGCCTGAAGCTTTTCAGGGATCATTTGAAAGAGAAACGAAGTAGCCTTTGGACATACTGAGGTTCAGTTAATTGAAATGAGTCAAACGAGTCGGTGGGTGTATAAGGTACAGTGAATAAAGCTCCGCCTTGAACGAATGAGCAGCTACAGCCATTTCATTTATACGAAATCCTACTCTGGATACTACATTTTAGATTTCAGACTCTCTGCTGATTTACTTCCCGATAATTACGAGCCAGACTCTCTACTTAGCGAGACTCGAATTTCTCCGATTCACTTGATCGAGTATGAAGCCCGCCATTCGGACTAGGAAAAACGACTTACTTAGAGCTTTTTGACAGCTGTCAATTCGGAAGTATGTATAAATCGATTGAAACGAATCCCTGCGGTGTGTAGTACGAAGTAATTAGGCGTCTCACAAAACGCTGTCAAAAAATCATCATCTGGTGTAGAAAAAAACAACTTCCTCAAAGCTTTTTTGACAGTGATTGATTTGAAAATGAATCTAGAAGGATTTAAATCGAATCACGTGGCTTTAGTCACTGCGTTTCAGCTCAGCGAGACTCACATTACTCCAGCTCGAATCGAACGTATAATTCAGAGGCTGATAAACGCTTTACTCAGAGCTTTTCGGCAGCTGTCAATCTGCGAATATGTCTGCAGCGATTAGAATAGATTTCCGTGTCGTGTATCATGTGAGAATTCGGCGTTTCACTAATGTCAAGTCCAGAGATCATCATCTACGGTACAAAAGAATAGCTTTCTCAGAGCTTTTTTGGCAGTTATTGATTTGAAAATGAATCTAGAAAAGGATGGAAATCGAATTCCGTGGCTTAGGGTCGCTGCGTTTTACCTCAGCGAGACTCAAATTGCTCTGAATCGAATTGAACCTGTAATTCAGAGGTCGAAGAACAGTATACTCAGAGCTTTTTGACAGCTGCCAATCTGGGAATAAGCCCAAAACGATTGAAACAAATTTTTGCGTTATGGATCATCAAAAAATTAGGCTTTGCACTAAGTCCAGTCCAGAAATCATCATCTAAAATACAAAGAAAAAAACTTTCTTAGAGCTTTTTTTCGACAGTTATTGATTTGGAAATCAATCTATGAGGATTGAAATTGAGTTTCGTCGCTTAGGTCACTGCGTTTCACCTCAGCCAGACTCGCATTGCTGTAAATCGAATTGAACCTGTAATTCAGAGGACGAAGAACAGTATACTCAGAGCTTTTTGACAGCTGCCAATCTGGGAATAAGCCCAAAACGATTAAAACAAATTTTTGCGTTATCGACCATCAAAAAATCAGGCGTTCCACTAAGTCCAGTCCAGAAATCAACATCTAAAATGCAAAGAAAAAAAACTTCTCAGAGCTTTTTTTTGACAGTTATTGATTTGGAAATCAATCTATGAGGATTGAAATTGAGTTTCGTCGCTTAGGTCACTGCGTTTCACCTCAGCCAGACTCGCATTGCTGTAAATCGAATTGAACCTGTAATTCAAAGGACGAAGAACAGTTCACTCAGTGCTTTTTGACAGCTGTCAATCTGGGGGTATGTTTTTAACGATCGGGACTGATACAGCTATCTGTACTCTGTGTCACAGAGAATACTAAGCATTTCACTGAATACTGTCGTAAAATCAACATCTATAGTGCCAATAAAAAAAAAAAAAAAAAACTTTCTTGGAGCTTTTTGACAGCTGTCAATCCAAGAATATATCAGAAACAATAAAAATTTATTTCTGTTCAGTGTATCACAGAACAATGAAATATTTCACTAAATTCTGCCGACAGATCATGATCAAGGGTTGAAAAAAGCAACTTTCTGCGAGCTTTTTTGACAATTTAATTTGTTTCGAGACGAGTCTTTGGTTTACCTTTGACTCCGACCACATTTCTCCACTGTCACCTCGTTTCACCAAAATTCTTGAGCATTCTACACAAAGTCTCGACATTCGAGCTCGCATAAAAGCTAACCGAATAAAAGAAGTTGAAGCTGAAGTAAAAGTAAAAGTAAAAGTAAAATAAAATAAAATAAAATCGTTTCGAATTAAGTAAAGCCAATCACACCCTGAAATCGCTATAGAAAAGGGTCGACCCGCGAGGATTATACTTCTACTTCCCTCGAACTACGTATTGCTAACAAAACCAACCATCCAGGTATACATACCAACCCGTTTTTAATCCACCAGCCAAAACCAAAAGGCGAGCTTTTAATCCCGCCGACCAATCGACACAACCATTTATTGTTACCTTTAGATCTGGAAAGTTCACAGCTTAGTTTATACAGCTTATCCACTTTGTTTACATTGTACCAAGAAACTCATACTTCTTTTTCTTCTTAACTTTTATACAATTGTTGACTGGCTTTGCTCAATCTCGATTCTCTTTCCACTTCGATCTTTCGATCAGGTTTTCCGTTCCTTCTGTCTTTCTTCCACGTGAATATCATCGGAATTTCAATCTTCCACTTCCGATGATTGATCAGCGTCTAATTCGTCGTATTCTCATCTTATTTTACAGGGATTAACACCGAGACTCCGTGCCCCGATGACAGTATAATTTCCAAAGATGGTGAATGCGAATGTGCTCCTTGTCCCCCCAGGACATGTGAGTCTGGTTCACGTCCTGTCGAAGTAGCGCGAATTACACCCACCACTCCAGGAGAGTGCTGTCCCCTTTACAGCTGTGAGCCTGTGGGTGAGTAGCCTTCCGATAAATCGTTTCTTTGAAACTAATCTATGCAAATTTTTAACCAATTGATCCCGAAATTTTAGTGGGAATTTCTTATGATCATAACGAAGAGGGTTCGAGGTTGAGCTGTATGGACAGCTCAGGTATGCCGAGGGCGTTGAATGAGCGCTGGAAAGACGGACCTTGCACGAATTGTGGGTGCGAAAAAGAGGGTCACGTTGCCTGTCAAGCTACTATGTGTAAAAGTTGTGAAAACCCGAAACCCCTTGAGGAAGGTCAATGTTGTCAGCAATGTCCGTCACTCGGAAATTCTACCAGTGATATTTTAACGGGGGATAAAATATGCGACCCTTTGACGAAATGCGACATACATTGCGACGTTGGATTTGGTACCGATTCATCAGGCTGCCCGATATGCGAATGCCTCGACGATAAGGTGAGATAAAAAGATTCATTTCATATTTTCGAGAATTTTCGCTTTTTTCTTTTTCAATTTTCAAACGTTTTAAGTGACGAGAAAAATTGATGGTCGTCAGTGCGGTTTGGTATAGAGATTTGTGTAAAAACTCAGAATAATGCCTGAATTGAAATCATTTGAAAACCGGAAGTGATGGGAGTTCGGACATTTTTTTCACACATCTCGAAGGGATTTTTGATTTTTCGGTACAAATTTTGTCGAGAAATTTATTTTTATAGAAAACCGTTTTAGCGTTGATCCGAAAAACCGAAAACGTTGCTGAGATGAATGAATTGTAGGTATGAAAGTAACGAGAAAATTTGAAAAGAAGAGAAGAAAAACTCTGGAAAATTTCATTGTGTCGTTCGGTTTCATATTCATAATAAATACAACAACGATATGGGGATGATTACGTGTTTTGTTTGGAAATATAATGCTTTGAATAGATGAATGAGTGAGTGACTGCGGATATACGTGGAGCTATTCGACAGATTTCAATATTTCATCATTGAATTTCTGTATTTATACACATTAATGCTTTTCATTGGGTTTCATTGAGGCATTCATCAATATGCCGAGGTAGGAACGTGTAGATCGTTATCAGACACAAAGCGTATATGGGTTTATTAAAATATATCACTGGATTGGAAAATAATCGAAATATCAATACAATACACATATGTTTGTATGTATATGTATTATTTTTTTAGAGTTATTATTTAATCGTCGATTTTGGTAGAAATTTTTTAAAACGTGAAACAAAACGATCATCATTCCCGTTCTACATATTAAGTACATGCAACTTATCGTGAATGTATTTGCAAGACTTCTTATAAGAATATAATATACGTATATTTGTTAACATCGCGATAAATCTCAACATCAATCATCAATTTATTTATTCATTCACCTAAATCATTGATATTGCATAATTAGAAAAGAAAGACATGAAACATGGCGATTTCATGATAAAAAAAAACCCGAGCATAGGATTCATTCTTTCAATCGTGAAATATCCAGTACTATGATAAATTTCGCTTTGAATATACCAAAATTAAATAATCTGTTGAGATAACTGAATATCGTACGTCTCATGACCGATATTCACTTGTATCATGATAAAGTACGGTTCTATTGCGATGATATTCAGTTTTATCAACTGATATTCAATCGTATTAGAATGATATTTGGTTTCATCAACCGATATTCAATGGTATTATCATGATATTTAGTTTTATGAACCGATATTCGATTTTATTATGATGATATTCGATTTTATCAACCGATATTCAATTGTATTATCATGATATTCAGATTCATCAACCGACATTCAATCCTATTCTGATGATATTCAGCTTTATCAACCGATATTCAATTGTATTCTGATGATATCTAGTTTCATCAACCGATATTCAATTGTATTATGATGATGTTTGGTTTTATCAACAAATATTCAATTGTATCATCATAATTTCTTGCTGTGTCAAGTGATATTCAACTATATCATGGCGATATTCGTTTTCATTTAATGATAATCATCTGTAGGATGATGATATTCGTTTCTATCAACTGATATTCAGTTTAATCTCACCGAAAAATACTTTCACATGTAAAACTTTATCATTCAGGAATTCGGGAATATCGATACTAAAACGGGTGTTGAATTAGTGTGCCCTCATCTGTCGGACTGTAGCCTAACTTGCAAATTATCAACCGACGATGGTGGTTGCCCAGTCTGTGCTTGCGCAGAAACTGTCCTTCATCCAAGCACAGTGGTTCCATCGTTTGATGATCAGGCAAAGGCCGTGACCCAAAAGAAAAAAGTGTGTCCTGCACTAAGCTGCGATTTACACTGCGAAAGAGGACTCGCAGTTGACGAGGATGGCTGCACCATGTGTGCCTGTAACTCCAAGCCTGGCTGCCCACCCTTTGCTTGCAAGAAGGATTGTCTGCTTGGTTACAAAACGAACAAACGCGGGTGCCAGGTGAGTTGAAAAAGGGAAAAAATAAAAACTAATTTTTTGCTCAAAATGTGATGTGAAAACTTTGTCAAATTTCACGATTTCTATTTGCCGATATAATATCGTAGAGTTGAATTCCTATTTGAAGAAACTTCTATCTGTGTCGAGACACGGGTCATCGGAATCGCTTATAAACAGAATCTATTTTGAATCTTGAAAAATACAAGAGTATACAAGACGTCGGTGCGAAATGACTAAAATAGATGATAGATAGCGTCTCTGCCAGACTTTACACGCAACTTGCCACCGTTCGCCTATATATTGGCAGGAGGCTGTTATTTTTCTAAAATAAAAACGGTCAGGGCCGTCCTTGATTTTTCATCTAAGTTATTAAACTTTATTTTAATCCCTACCTCGTCCTCATATCAAAATTAAATCTCTCGTTCTAGTTGAGATATCTCGGCCGAGGTTATAGCTAGACAAATTCATTGCAAATCTTAAACACGCGTTAGTTCATCAGCGCTACAAATTCTGTTCGAGACTTTTTTCCCTCCAAATTATACCTTCCATGATATACCAAAAATTCTAACGCACTGTGTGCACCTCTTCAACAGCTATGTCGATGCCGATTATCCTGCATAGATTCCCGCAACGAAACGCACCCCGAAAATTCCAAATGGAGTCCGGATTATTGCACTACTTGCAACTGTGATCAGAGCGGGAGATTGACCTGCAATCATACTGTATGCTCTGTACCGTGCAAGGATTCCCTACCACCACCGCATGGAAAATGCTGTCCAGTTTGTCCGATCAAGGTACAGTCGACATACTTTCAACAATTACACTTCTTTCAGTTTGTCAAAATATCAATCCGAGATACCCTTTCACAATTATATTCTACTCTAGTGAATGATGTGCTACTGTATTGTCATGAATCATGATATACAGTTTTATCAACTGGATCATTATGAAAATCAATCGTATCATGATGATATACAGTTTCATCGACCGATATTCAATCGTAACACGATGATATTCAGGTTTATCAACTGTGAAATCATTGAAATGATTGTATGATGATAACATACAGTTTTATCAACTGGTTTTCAATTGTATCACAATTATATTCGGGTTCATCAACTGATATTCAATTGTATCGGATGATATTCGGGTTTATCAACTGTGAGATCATGGAAATCAGTTGTATCATGACGATAATTAGTCTTATCAACTGATATTCAATTGTATCGCGATGATATTCAGTATTTTCAACTTATACTCAACTCTCTGACGATGATAAAACAGTTTTATCAACTAATAATCAGTTTATCACGTTGATAATCAGTGTTCTCAACTGATATTTGATTCTATGATGATAATGATAAGTTCTATAATAGAGATGAATCGTTTTGACGATTGATATTGCCTTTTATAACGATCGCATATTCTATTTCACGATAAAACATTCACTTCCGTCACAACGAAATTCAATTTTACGAACTGTATCATAATATTGTTCGATTTGTCTAATGATGATTTCAGTTTTAGCCGTAGGTACCTATTCGATTTAATTTGACAAATCAATACCGGGTGCGAAAAATAAATTTCTATGACATTATGAATGAATTGAAATACTTTCAAACCAAGTAAAAGGTGAAAAAAAACAGGAAAAAAATGAAAAAAAAAAAACCGTTATCGATCCCGCTGTCACTCTCGACTCGCTTTCTTCCTTTCCTTCCTTTACTTTCCACCTGACTGGTTGAATTCGTGTAAGTTTTCATCCCTCAGCCTAGCCGCCAAAGCTGTAGAACCGACGTTTTTCAAAGAAACCGAAATTGAACAGACGCGTTTTTACATCGAGTGATGTCGAGCTGTAGGGGGTTGAGTGGAATCTAGCTTAAATTCTGAACAGGGTTTCAATAACGCCAGTGCTGCAGTATTACGCGTAATTTTATTGATTCATCGATCAATCTAAGTATTCTTTTTAACCCCCCCCCCCCCCCCCCCCCCCCTTTTCAAACCGCGGTGAACAAATTTACCGAGACCTGCAGACTGATGGATCGGGCGAACTTTGACCCGCATAAATTACCATCAAAAACTCATTTCTCCAGATTTCACTCACTCCGCACGCGCCTGATGTCGTAAACTTTTCTTTTCACCCCATCCCATTCCATCCCTCTGCTTTTCTCTGCTAAACCACTTTTTCACAAGACTCTCTTTCTCCCTCTCTCTCTCTCTCTCTACAATAACGACAGATTTTTAAACAGCTCATTATCCACTAACGATGTTCGTCTTCTGTCTTATTAAATTGTATTCAGTTCTATTATAAATGATAATATACCATCATAACTTCGTGATATTGAACTTCGTCAACTGATATATCGTTCCATTCTTTTGATTTACAATTTTATCAAATCACGTTCAGTTGTATTATCATGATAACAGATTTTATCAACTGATATTGAATCATATGATGATGGTAACAGGGTTTATCAACTGATATTTGGTTCTATTTTATTTATTTTCAATGTTATCAAATCACTTTCAGTTTTATCTCGATGATATTTGATCTTATCAACTGGTACTCAATTGCATTATCATGATAACAGATCTTATCAACTGATATTCAATTGCATGATGATGATATTTGATTTTATCAATTGGTACGCAATTGCATTATCATGATAACAGATCTTATCAACTGATATTCAATTGCATGATGATAGTTGATTTTATCAACTGGTACTCAATTGCATTATCATGATAACAGATCTTATCAACTGATATTCAGTTGCATGATGATGATATTTGATCTTATCAACTGTTATTAAAGTAAATTATGAAGATATTAAGTTTATATCAGCTGTTACTCAGTTTCACCAATTGATATGAGCCTAAATATCACTTTATAACAATTCCTTAATTAAAAGAAGAAAAATTCTTTTCAACTGTTATAGGAATACAGTGAAACCGAATCATCTCCTGGTGGCATGAGGGGCTGGGCTCATTTGACAGTAACAATTGTATTAGCAGTACTCTGTATCGGCCTAACAATTCACGCAGTGCGTGGGAGATTCCGCGGTCGTCTAGCACCATCGGAGGCATCTTACACGGCGTATCCAAACCAATATTACAAATGTATACCAGTATACGACACGCCTGCACATCAAAACGAGAAGATAATACCTCTTTAGAGTCGGCGGATTACATAAGTTTTGGATATTTGACCAATTAATTACTTACGACACACGGAGTTTCTCGACAAAAAGTCTTCAGCGAATACTACGAAGTCTGTAACAGAGAGAGAGAGAGAGAGAGAGAAAAAAAAAATGGGAGAGAGAGAGAGAGCTAGGGAGAAAAAAAAATATGTAAGAAAAATGCAAAATTTTAAATATTCGACAAAAAGTAGAACGATGAGAACGAAAATGAAACAAAACAAAACAAAACAGAAACTAATGGGTTTAGTCGTACGATTTTTATTATTTATTTTATACAAATCATCGTCACACATGAATCAAAATTTGGGGAAGCAAGAAAGACGGTAAAACAAATCTGCAGATGAAAAATTCGACGACTATTAATCCCCGGTATTATCTCGTACTGTGACACGGTGGCAGCGGTGGGATAGGACGCAAGGCTCACGATTTTCAAAGACCTTAAGACACGAAAAGAAGAATTTGACAGAAGGCCGACTTTTGTCCTTATTATATAATTTGATAATCTTATCTAATAAATAATGTGCAAATGTATTTTGTTTTTTTTTTTTCCTTTTTTTTTTCATTTTTCGTTATGTATTCCTCTTTCCATTCAGATATGGATAAATGTGGATAAGAGTGATCAATAAACCAGCTGGATAGAATATTTGAAATACAAATGATTGGCAACGGTAAGTTGAGGAAAAAGAGAAGAAAAAACAAAATTGAAAAACTCGGAAAAAAAAAATAAATAAAAAGAAAATTTTTTCATTGTAAGTATATTGAATTTTTACGAGAAAAAATACAAATTAATAATTGCATATGTATAGGTATACTGTAGGTACAGATATATACATATATACATATAAATATAATAATATAAATTAATAAAATTGATGAAAAAAAGAAAAGAAAAGAAAAAATATGAAAATAAGAAAAATTAGATGAAAGAACAATGAGAATATTATATAATTACGAGAAATATATAATTATATATTGTATGCTAAATTATATGTATATGATAATAATGATATAACTTGAAAGAAAATATATTTGTAAATAATGTGAAGAAAATAAGGAGAATAATAATAATAATAATAATAATAATAATAATAATAATAATAATAATAATAATAATAATAATAATAATAATAATAATAATAATAATAATAATAATAAGGAGAAGAAGAAGATGAAGAAAATTTAAGCAAAGCAAAACAATAACAACAACATTCTTTAGCTACTTAAACTATACGTAACTATATATATATATATATTATATATATTATACACGTGAATATAATCAGAATTTTCAAATATCAACGTTATTTTTTTATTTTTTATTTCAATCCTGCAGACGGTTTAAAATCGCGAAAGCTCTCAGTCAAACGCCTGAAATTCAAGGTTAGATCAAAAAATGGCCTTCACGCTGTCCAGCTGTCCACCTCGCGACTTTGGCCCACGATATTTCCGACCAGTCTTTGATTTTCATGAAAATTTAAGTTTTGGCAGTTATCTCGGCGTCTGCACGATAGAAAAACGTCCATAAAATAGATTTTTTCTAAAATAATAGAAGAGCGTGAGACAAAAATCAGATTTTCTGACCGTCTAAGACGCCATGTTTTTTTTTTTTTTCATTTTGACACATCAAAGAATAGTAATAACAGAGAAAGGGTAGAATGAAATGAATCGTTTCTTTGATACAAAAAAAAAATAATAATAATAAATAAAGAAAAAAAGATTAATAATCACGAAGATACGAATAAACGGCGTGAATAATGTATTTTTTATTATATAAAAAAATAATTAACTACGTGTCTAGTGTCTAAACGGTTTTTCGAAATATTAAACTCATCGATCGATCGCACGACGGTCTGCTACACATGATGTACACTGTATATATAGGTATATACATATAAAGACGTATACCGTGCTATCGCGAATGCAAAATTAAAATTAAAATTAAAATAAATAAAAAATACAACCACACACACACACACACACACAAAGAAAAAAAAAACATATGTGACTATTATAATAGCGAAACTCCTATATAAATATCATTAATAGACTTAACCGAATAATTTATAATTAATAATAATTATATCGTTCATAGCTGTGTTATTATTTTATTAGACTGTTCCTATAATATGTTTTTTGCCTTCGTTTAATAATTAATTAGAATTTAGTCAATACTATACTAATTAATTTAATTATTAAAAATCTATATTGTATATACATATACCGGGAATATTCGTGGAAACGCTTCATTATAGGGAAGTGAAAACGCCTACATACAGGCACACAACTCAACAGTCAAGCGATTAGGTTTCATTATTTGATCGCTTGATGCTTGAGTTGCCTGTGTGCAGGCGTCCGATGAAGCGTTTCCACGAATACTCCCGGTATATATAAATATATATATATATAATTATATAATTACCGTGTAATATTTATAAGAAAAAAAAAATGAGAAAAAAAGTTACACAAACAAGAAAAAAAAAAAAAAAAGATCAACAACACATCAACACACTATTTAGCATAGAGTTTAAAACTCGAGTACATAATATACTATAGGTAAATAATATATAATTATACATTATGTACGATACGAAGAAGAATAATATCAGGTGAATGTTATTTTATTTTTATTCTCTCTCATAACAGAAAAAAAAAAAAAAAAAAATCCAAAACCTAATTATTTCTTTCTATTTTCTTTTATTTTTTTTTTTTTTTCGTTCTGATATATACGTATTTATAATAATATATTATACTATAATAAATAATTTATCATCAAAAAAAAATAATAATTATTATCATTATGTATTGTAACACGAGGGAATTGAATTGAGGCATCTGATCGTATTGATTAATCAATTAATTAATCATTTAATTAATTGGCTAATTAATATACATCGATGTCAGGTTTGTGGTATTTTTATTTTTATATAAAGAAGAAAAAAAAAAAAAATTTCGAACAAATGATATCATATAATTATAACGTGGAATAAAGAAGAGACAAAAACAAAAAACAAAAATCCAAAAAAAAAAAAAACTAACGAAGCAGACTTAAACGGTAATCTTTTTCTTCTGAATACAGAAAATTAAGAGAAAAACAAAACGAAATAAAAAAAAAACAAGAAAAGAAAAACAAAAAATAAATAGTATAACGACAAATCACCTGTAATTGATTATTATCATAAATCTAACTAGATACCGGCGCTTAACTTGCTTATATACATACTATGTCTTCCTAATAAAATCTACTATACATATTATATAATACGTATTTGAGTTGCTTCTCGTATATATTTAAATATTAAATATACAGTTCATTAGATGTTTCTATTTTTTTTTCTTTTTCTTTTTTTTTTTTTCGTTAATAGTATGAACCAAAAATTGAAGAAAAAAAAATTACTCAAAGATATGTACGTGAAAAAAGTGATTTTTGTAATTTTCTTTTGTCATTATTGAAAAAAAAGAAGAAGAAAAAAAAAAAAGAATCACTCTTCAAGGTGTGATGACTTTTCCGTTCCTCGTCGAAAAAATTGATACGTTTTTGTGATAGAAGGTAAAAGAAGAATAGTATATTATGTGGCATGCCCGTAAACCAAGTGTTTTTCGGCGAGAATAATGATTTCAGAACGAGCTAAAGGCGAGCCGAAGGCGAGCCGAAAGCGAGTTCTGAAATACTTATTCGAGTCAAAAACGGTTTACGGGTGCGCCCCATACTTTATTTTTTTCGAAATAGGCATGAAAAGTCACTTTGACGCCTGTTGAGATTCACAGACGAAGTTTGAGGCTATGGCGCGATCTGTCACGCACTTCGAGTTGCGCAGCTCAACTGTCGTATAAAGACTTTATACGGCAGCTTTGGAATGCGCACTTCGAATTGCGCATCCAAACTGCCGTATAAAGACTTTATACGGCAGTTCTGAAATCAGCCATATAAAGTGCTACTTTGTGAATCGAAAACAGGCGTCATAAAGTGACTTTTCAATGCCTATGCCGAAAAAAAAAAATTTCGAGGGTGTAGTAGTTTTTGAATGAGGATCCCCAACGATCAAGCCTAATGGCATAGATGGCGCTAGTCATGGCGGCGATTACATACACTAACGCGATGTTAGTGTGAATAGTTTGTATGCGTGAAGGTTGCGTCGCGCAATTTGAATAACCTAACCATCGTTCAACTATTCAAATCATAAATTCAAACGGCGTGCGCAACCTCACGCTTGCAAACTGTTAAAACACTAACATCGCGTTAGTGTGTGTAATCGCCGCCATGACAGAGCCTCGCAATCTAGCGCCATCTACGCGAGGTTTGATCCGGTTGGGGATGCTAATTAGAGAGGCTTGAAGCTCGACCAATAGCGGCCACGGCGTGGTGCGGGAAACGACCGTTACGTTAGAGCGGCGTAACGATTGGCGTAAACTTCTAACGGCAGTAGTTTAAAAACTACAATAGTCTCGACTGATTCGTTTAGAGAATTTCTTTTCAGTTTTTCATTCGTTTATTTTATTCGCAATAATTTTAAATTCATGAACGAATTAATAAATAAACGAATAAATGTGCGAGATTCTTGCGCTTGTACATGTATAAATATAAATAAATAAATAAAACTAAATAAATAAAAACAACCTCTTTACCTATAGGTATATACATACGTATTGCTGTTACGCATATTATATTAGGGCTGTGCGATTAATCGATTAATCGAGGTGATCGATTAATTGTTTCTTCGATTAATCGATTAATCGGTTAATCGAAAAAACAATTAATTGTTTTCCCGATTAATCGATTAATCGACGTTTGCAATTAATTGTTCTTCTCGATTAATCGATTAATGAAAAAGAACAATTGATTGAAAACGTCGATTAATCGATTAATCGGGAAAACAATTAATCGAAACTGTCGATTAATCGATTAATCGGGAAAACAATTAATCGATTAATCGCACAGCCCTATATTATATAGATATTATATAACATATACATATGACGTGCGTTTTCGTGGAAGCGTGACATGCCTAGATCCGAAACGAATACGGCCACCTCAACACGAAACACTTGTGGACGGTTGCATACAATAGGGCGTACGTTCGGCTATTTTCGGATCTAGGCATGTCACGCTTCCACGAAAACGCACGGTATACGTACTATTCATAACGGAGATCAACGCAGTGTCGATAATTAAATTTATATCTACGTAAGTAGTAGTATACATACAAACATATACGTGTATACATGCATAAAAATACATACCTATATATATTATATAGTCGCACGCGGATCTTGAGACAATATTCGAAAATGAGGAAAAGAACAATTTGAAAAAAAAAAAAAGTCCTATTAGTGATCGAAATAAATAATTATACAGAGATTGTATCTAAGACAGTGTTGCTGCGGGACAGAACAGATAGAAGAAAATTTTCAACATCTTTAATTTGTTTCGAATAACATTTTGAAAAAATAAAAGAAAAAAAAAAAAAAAAACCACGAGCTGTACCAAATTATCCAATCAGAATTTTTAGAACGGTAGGTGGAAAATTAGTGCACAAATTATTATTATCATTATTATTATTATTATTATTAATATGAATGACGATTTTATTATATATAATGAGACTGTCCTCTATTATAGATATATAATAATAATATAATACATGTAACATGTATATACGGAGCGATTCTGTGGAAAGTAACGTGCGTCACTTTCCAGAGAATCACTCTGTATATTATAAGTACTACATGGTGTAAAGCAAAATCGTAAACAAAAAGAGAGAGAAACAGAGAGAGAGAGAGAGAGATAGAGAGAGAGAGAGAGAGTAATGAAAATGAAAATAAAAACATCTGCAACTTTGGGTAAAAATCGTAAAAATTATATCAACTGTTTTGAAAATCATATCAATGTGACGTAGACATATTCAAAGTATCAATTAAAAATGAAATGAGAAAACAAAAAACATGTTAAACATAGCTCTTGTATGTTCAATAAAATAAGATATTGAATAAAAAATAAATAAAAAAAAAATAAACATTGTTAATTATGTAAGATATTTACATACATATATTTATAGTATATGTTCCGGTTCAAGTAATAATTATCGATATGTTATAATATATTATGATATTATTATTAATCGCTGAATATATTCATTCATTGTTTGAATATTCGTGTCCAGTGTCCTGCAGTTATCCATCGGACCTGAAAAAACATCGTTCACAAAGTAAGTATATCTAATATAATCAGATTTATTGGAAAAATTGGTAAAAAAAGACGAAAAAACAAATCTCTATGAAATTTCTGTTTTGCCGACATCTGACCGAGTGTCGGTAACTATGGTATCGATCATGACGACGCTCGGTATGCTACCTACCTCTGTAGATAAATTACCGACTAGCCCGATCTGAGTAATACAGGTCAATACAACTAGGAAGTACAAGTGACTTTATCGACAGTTTTTGGTACCCGAGTTACGTCGGTAATAGTAGAATGAATGGTATATAGTATACCATTCGAATATTATGTTGGTATCGATTTTTGTCTCTGTAAAAAATTGTAGGAATCGTTGAACGGAAAAAAAGGGAAAAAAAAATAAAACAGAAATTGATCTAGATTCTAGGCAACTGAGATTTGTGAACTAATAATAATAATAATAATAGTAATGTAAATATTTTCAAATTATAAACACAATTATGGAATATAGAGGTAAACGGTGGGGATGGAAATGGAAAATAATGTTTAAAAAGAAGTAATTTTACGTATGTCATCGTTATTGATCATTTATATACTCATACATATGTACATAGAGATATACATTATACAAGTATAGCTGTATATAATAATTAAGTAGGTACATGTATGGATTCTTATATTCAAAAAATTAATTACATTATACATCAAAATTCTCGTAGAATTTCATAAACTCGATTTATAATCATATACCGTGCGATTATCCGAAAATTAATACAGGTTCCAAGCGCGCAGGCGCTGATTTATTCGAATATTGATGACCGGCAGAATCGCGCTAGCAATTCTACCAACTTTTCAGTAATATCCCTAGTTCTGTCGTCTGCTAGATTCACAACAAACCTAACCTATTCCTACCACGGTCTGCCGCCATTTTTATTTGACAGCAATCGGTAACAAATAGCAGACGGACTCTAGGGATATTCGCGGCTAGTCTGAAATTGGTGACCCTTGAAATATTCGAATAAATCAGCGCCTGCGCGCTTGGAGCCTTTCCTTACCACATAATCTCCCGGTATATGTGTCGTATTGCTAAAACTGCCAGTTTTTGTTCGACCATAAATTAAAGTCAAGTTTGAAATAGAAAAGAAAAAAAAAAAAAAAAAAACAGGGAAAAAGAAAAAACAACATATATATAAAAAAAAAAAAAATTAAAATACACACAAAACGATACTATATATTATATATATTTAGTACTGATATTTAGTTATTTTACTTTCTCCGTTTTCTTTTTTACACTGGGATTTATTGATCAAGATTCTATTATAGTATAATTCATTCCATCTTCTATATAGTATATTCGATTTATTATTTTACACTAACTATCTAACTATATATATAATATAACTAAGAGAAAGGAAAAAAAATATATACGTGTAATATATTTTTTTTTTTTTTACAAATATAAGGTGGGACGACTTCGGGATATTTTTAGACGTAGACGTGTTTATGTATGTATGTATGTATGTACGTATGTTTGCATGTATGTAATAATAACAAAAATATTCAGCCATTTTTTTTTTTTTGTTTTTTTTTTTTCTTCTTCCAACATCCAAGACCCTAAAAATATTAACAGAGAAGGTCCTCGAGGAAAACCTGTTCCCGCATAGAACCTCCCATATTTTTTTGTTTGCTTTTTTTTTTGTTTTTTTTTTTTTCAGGACAGGTAACACCTTTATTCGGACTCCTCTCTCTCTCTGTCATTGGTCCTCGTGAAATTTCATTCTTTTTTATTTCATTCTTTTTTTCACCCCACTATTTCATTTTTTTCTTTTCTTAGTTTTCTTTATGCGCTATACGTATTCAGCCATTATACATCCTGCAGAGGCATGAAAATACCTATTATAATATCGCGGAGAATCTATAGGGTGGGTCTTCTTCTTCTTCTGTTCCATTTTTTTCTTTTTTTCTTTGAATTTCTCTTCATCCCTTCAAATAAGAAAAAAAAAAAAAAAAAAAAAAAAAAAAAAAACAGAAAAATCCCTCTAACAATTAAATTACAGTATTCCTAGTCGTTATATTTACACGTTGAGCCGTTTTTCGTCCATTCAATTAAACAGGGAAGAAAATAAGAAGGAAAAAACAAATCCTCTAGATTCGAAAAATCCAAAATAAATTTGACAAAAAAAATAGCGAAGAAAGAACGAAAATTCTGGAAATTTTGAAAAAAAGTTAATGAGTCAATCAAGCAAACGCTTGAATCCGGGCTAGGACCTCTTCTTCTGTGGTTTGATCGTCGTCTACGTTATCCTGATCTGGGTCCTGGTCTTCCATGGGTCACATGGAGTGTTGAGGCGGTGGTAACGTGATCTCGTAACCAGTTGGCATTGATTGTTGATGGTGATGGGGACCCCCCATCATTTGATGGTGATGGGATTGCTGGTAATACTGATGATGCATACTCGAATGACTCGAATAATACACGGAACTTTGCTCTAGGTCTTTTCCTGTGAAAATCAGAGATCGGAACACTGTGTCTTAATTTTCTTATTCACTTGTACAGTATCATGCTATGCTTCATAGTATTGCAGAAAAATCGGTATTCAATAATCTCAAGATACGATTTTTATGGGACTGATAAGCTTCATAGTTTCCGAGATAAGCCGGTATTCAATAAAGTGAAACGATTTTTTGGGACTGATAGAGTTCATGGTATTAGAGAAAAATCGGTATTCAATAAGGCAAGACGATTTCCTGGGCCCAAAAATCTCATCGCTAAGTAGAAAATCGACATTTAAGGATACAAAACGATTTTTCGGGCCCGAAAATCCTCTCAGAATTAAGAATACTGACGTTCAATAACGCAATACCGTTTTCGAGGGTCAAAAATCACGTTACGTTCAAGAAACTAGTAATTAACGTTTTTTTTTGTTTGTTTTTGGGCCTTATAATGGTGACAGTATTTTAGAGACTGGCATTTCATTACACAAGCCGAATTTGGACCTCAAAAATCTCGTCGGTATTTAGAAAACTGTAAATTAATAAAGCGCGACGATTGTTTCGGGCCCAAAAATCTCTTTACCATTCAGAAAACTATCAATTAAGGATGTGCAACGATTTCTCAGGCCCAATAACGATTACAGTGTTTCGAAAAAAACTGACATTCAATAACGTGAAACGATTTTTTGAACTGAAAATTCTCGTCAGAATTGAAATAACTGACGTTCAATAACACGATACGGTTTTTGGGACCGAAGAATCTTGATGTCATGAATAAAACCGATATTTGGGCCGAAAAATCGGTTCAGCATTCTATAGAAATCGTCAATCGATAACGCAAATTGATTTCCAAGCCGGAAAAAGTGTTTAATATATTTTGAAAATCGGTTTACCGGTATCGTAGAGTCCGCGTCCATAGCAGAGCGACTTGACGTCATTGATGGGACTGAGTCCTCCGTTATGGACCGAAGACGGTGTGACCGGAGTCGCGTAGCCGTGATAGTGGGAATCCATGGGAGTCATTCCCATAGGACTACACGGGTTTAGAGCTGCTGGAGACATGCCTATTCTTGATAAAGGCGACATGGCCAAATTCGGACTCCCAGAATCTAGGGGTTGAAGAGACTGGTGATTCGAACCTGGGCCACTGCTTGAAACCGATCCATTCACCCCGGGAACGCCGTTTGATGGTGTGCTCTGACAATTCAAGGGCAGCATGTCACTGAAATCAATTCGCAATACCAATCCCTGAACATGAAAAATGTTTCCTGTTCAACTTAATTATTTGACCATATTTGATGATTTCTATGGTCAAATTAAGTTTTTTTAAACATATTTATTTTTTTACAGAAGTTGAATCTCTTAAATTATTTATCTGAGATGTTTTAATTGCAATTGAAAAATTTCCGATATGCGGAATTTCATTTTTTTGCGGTTTTTCAATGATAATTCATAAACCATACGGTCAATCAGCTCGAAATTTATCGCAAAATATTCCTCTATTCCGACTCTACACGTGTGCAAAATTTTATAATATTCTTTGCATTTTTTAATTTTTCAAAACATGTTTTCCGAATTTCCATTAGATCCCATGTTGAATGATGTTTGTTAAAAATCAATAACTTTACATCCAGACGGCAGATCGATCCGAAATTTTGCACACGATTTCGAAATCGATGAAATAATCTAGAAAAAAAATCGTCATTAAATCCCTTGCACTTTTAAAATTCCCCAAAAGACGCCAGTTCATCCTTAATCAACGAATTTATCGAAAATATCATTTTCATGATTTCAATTTGTTTGAATTTTCGAAAATGTTTTCTGATTATATCAAACGTGCTGTTATAGTGTCTCGACATTCTTTCATGATTTCTTCTCATATTTCCTTGTCTTTTTAATGATTTCAATGTTTAATCATGTTTCTTCGATTTGTCTTTTGACCACTGATTAAACGATGATGAATCAAGACAAAAACACAATGCAGACTAATCAGACGATTAAATTTCAACCATCTTCAATCATTAGGATTGGGGATCGACGACGATTAGTCTAATCTATGGTCCGATTCTTCAAACCAATATAATATACGTAAACATTCCTCTCTCTCTCTCTCTCTCTCTTTTTTTTTAGTTTGACAATAAACGAGGCCGGTGGTTCCCCTCGCTCTTCGCCATATACATATTCGCCTTTGCCTTTGAGCGAGGACTCGTACCTAAGAAAAATTCTCTCCGCAGCTGATTAATGCGAGAGAGAAGCAGAGAGAAAAAAAAACAGCAAAACAAAAAAAATAGGAGGCCGAAATGTCGTTTTGGCGTTTGTCCCACATGTTTAAGTCACGTCGACTTCTCAGAATCTTGTGCGACTCGCTCTCTCTCTCTCTATCGTTCTCATTTTTTCCTTCGGCCCAGTTCAACCGTCGACGACACGACCGTCGACCGTCGGCCGTCGGTCAATTCTCGCATTGTTCTACCCCTCCAGCCTCCTTCTCTGGGGTTCTCTCACATTTAACCGAACGACGAACCGTACCGCAGCTCCGCATATGTATGCCGTTGTACGGGGAGTGCGTAAATAATGCGTGAAACATTGCCCGAAAGGAATAATCTCACTGTCAGGCCAGGCTGAGGCCCGAAATCCTCCTCGTTAAAAAGAAAAAAGAAAGAATCAAGAAAGAACGATTTTTTCATTCTTTCTGTTCGAATTATGAAAACATGAAATTATCGCAACATGTTTGGTCGCCATGATAACTCGATGATCGTTGCAACTATCGTCTTGAAATTTATAACCAGGGGTAATGGCACTCTTTCCATTGAATTGAACTACAATCATTGCGCTAGTTCGCTTAGTTTGCAAATTCTAAAACAAATAGCACGGAAAAGTCTGGCGAATTAGAGAAATTACAGATTGTTGAGATTTCTGCAACAAGTTTAGTCGCCATGATAACTCGAAAAATATTTCAACCATTCATTCCAAATTCAGAGGAAAGTTGGATGTTACAGTTATCTTTAGATTGACCTACAATTGTCGTACTAGTTCACTTAGTTCACAAACTGCAGACCAGATAACACAAAAAAGATTGATGAACGAAGGAGGCGAAATGTTTGCAACAAGTGCGGCTGCCATGTTAACTTAAGAAATATTGCAACTATCAACTTGAAATTTATAGCGAAGTTAGATGACACTACTACCCTTGGATTGAACTACAATCATCGCACTAGTCCACTCAATTATTGAACTGCATAGTGATAACATGAAAAGTTATGCTGAATGAAACGAAAAATTAGTAAACATCGTTTTCCCCGCATAGTTTCTTCATTACTAAACTGAGTGTAGTTGAATCCAAAGATATGGATGCCATATGGTTGTACTATAAATTTCGGATCGATAGATTGAACAGTTAACAAGTTATCGTGGCGACCATAGGGGGACTACAGGTTTGTGCAGACATCAATGCAATTCGACTTTCCATAGGCAAAGTATCTATATGTATGTTTGATGAAAAAGAAAAAAAATTGAAAAAACGCTTTCAATAAAGATGAGACAATTTTTTTTTCCCCCATGTAATATACGTATGCATATAAGGCTTGCGGTCAGATCGTCGCGATTTCGAACGCCCTGGAGTGAGTAGCCATGACCGCGGCTGCCCGTAGCCATAACAACGCCAGGCGACGCAACGGTGGTATATAGACACATATACAAGCCTCGAGATCGGGTATGTGAAGATTTTCGCGTGTCATAGCTGTAGGTAGGTAGCTAGGTGTGTGTTTCAACGTCGAGAAACACCCGCGCATTTTAGTCCCCCTCCCCACCATACAGATATAGGAAAACATAAGCTGAGAAGGCTGTGTGAAAAATTTTGAAGCTCGAAAAATTTCGAGGATCAATTATCGATTTTCTGGACCAAAAATTTAAAGGTTTTCGCCTCTTTTACCTAGCCTTTTGTTTTACACTTCGGTACACTGTAGTGGATTGGGTTTTTCAAGGCAGCGATTGACCAAAGATTTTTTTGAACTCACGAAAGAGCTGCAAATAATTTTTTTTTTGAAATTTCGAGTCGAGTCCCCGGTGAGAAATAAATTCTACTTTTCATGTCGTAAAATTGTGTGGAGTTTTTTGAAAAACTGAATGAAGCCCGAAATGGGGAAAGGAAGAGAGGGAAAAATCGACAAGATATTTTTTAGGGACACGTGCGAAGGTCCGAGTTCAGTAGGTAGGCGATTTTTCTAAACCGAATGTGAAACGTTTCTAAATTGTTCTATGGTTTGGCCCCGGTCATTTTTTTTTTTTTTTTTCTCCGAGATAGAAAATCCCTGTCCCTCGTACAAGATGATTTAGTAGTGGGTTGTCCTGGACCCGAAAAGGTCCTGAGGGATATCCCGTCGTCGTGACACATGTAGAAACACTTGTTGCACGCGCTGGAATAAGTCGGACCCCCCGTGGACACACGTGTCTCGCACGAACCCATACTGTAGTTAGTTAAGTACGCTAAAACTTAACGACTGTAAGTAGAATTGGTCAAAAATAGGCGAAAGGAAATTCGAGGAAAAAAAAAGTCGAGCAAACTGGTCCGAGATGTCAAAATTGTGTGGCAACACTCTAAAAAAATTTGTTCCTATATCGCAGTAACCGGAAATTATTGTAATTAAATATTCTGGCCAATAACTGGCCACACAAGTTTCAAAGAAGGCAAAAATCGGCAAAGAGGAATCGAAAATATCAAAACCGTCAACCGAACATTTTCCAAAACGCTTGTTTTCAATTCATATCGCAAGTCAAAGACTACCGCATGACCTACTGTCCAAAAACTGGCCGAATAGGATTTAAAGAAAGCAAAAATCGGCAAAGAAGAATCGAAAATATCAAAATCGTCAACCGAACATTTTCAAAAACGCTTGTTTTCAATTTATATCGCAAGTCAAAGACTACCGCATGACATACTGTCCAAAAACTGGCCGAACAGGATTCAAAGAAAGCAAAAATCGGCAAAGAAGAATCGAAAATATCAAAATCGTCAACCGAACATTTTCAAAAACGCTTGTTTTCAATTTATATCGCAAGTCAAAGACTACCGCATGACATACTGTCCAAAAACTGGCCGAACAGGATTCAAAGAAAGCAAAAATCGGCAAAGAGGAATCGAAAATATCAAAATCGTCAACCGAACATTTTCAAAAACGCTTGTTTTCAATTTATATCGCAAGTCAAAGACTACCGCATGACATACTGTCCAAAAACTGGCCGAACAGGATTCAAAGAAAGCAAAAATCGGCAAAGAGGAATCGAAAATATCAAAATCGTCAACCGAACATTTTCAAAAACGCTTGTTTTCAATTTATATCGCAAGTCAAAGACTACCGCATGACATACTGTCCAAAAACTGGCCGAACAGGATTCAAAGAAAGCAAAAATCGGCAAAGACGAATCGAAAATATCAAAACCGTCAACCGAACACTTTCAAAAACGCTTGTTTTCAATTCATATCGCAAGTCAAAGACTACCGCATGACCTACTGTCCAAAAACTGGCCGAATAGGATTTAAAAAAAGCAAAAATCGGCAAAGAGGAATCGAAAATATCAAAACCGTCAACCGAACATTTTCCAAAACGCTTGTTTTCAATTCATATCGCAAGTCAAAGACTACCGCATGACCTACTGTCCGAGAACTGGCCGAATAGGATTCGAAGCAAGCAGAAATCATGGTAAAATATTTAAAACTCTAAAAACCTTAAATCGAAAACTTTGAAACGATAATTGTTTTTTGTTTTTTGTTTTTTCAACTTACGTCCGAGCCTGTGGCGTGCGGTCTCTTTGTCGTCGATTTTTGAACCAATTAGAGACCTGGGTGAGAGTCAGTCCAGTTTTTTTGGCAAGATTTTTTTTTTCATCCGGTGTAGGGTACCGATTTCTGAGGTAGCACTCCTTCAACGCGTTTCTTGACCGTTCTTTGAAACAATAAACGGTTTCCTCACCGTCCCAGATCGTCTTTGGTAAAGGGTACTTCTTTCTCAGTCGATATTTGTCCACTGCGCCCAGGGGTCGACCGCGAATCTTTTCCGCCTCACGATAATGGGACTTAAACCACATCTGCTGGAGCTCTGGGTGTCGTCGTGGCGAGAAAGGGTGCCCTTCCAAAATCGAATAAAGCTCGTGATAAGCACCCCGGTGAAATGCTACCGCCGCTCGGGCCATCAGGACGCTTTCACCACCTCGGAGAAGCTCCCCTGGTGGTAGGGACCACAGAAACCTGATCAGAATCAAAGGGGTTCGTTAAAAAACGGCATTTGGTTGTTGAAAATCGGCTATGACGATTCTCAATGATCATTTGGGGGCAGGATTTGAATTATGCTATCGAAATTTGGCCAGAAACTGAGCAGTAAGAATCATGTTTGACTCCGTCGGATTGGAGGTGAGAAATAAAATCGAACACATTTCGGTAAAGCGCGAGAACCTTATCTAAAAATCGGTAACACGTGTTCTTTGAGCAATTACGAATGCGGGATCGCCTTCTGTATGAATATTGATCAGAACTTTCAAAGCAGAGAGTCGTATTTTCAGAATGAGATCAAATAAACTCAAAAAATCCACCAAAACATTCTCTAAAAAATCGGTAGCACATGTCTTTTGCGCAAATATGAATCCAGAATCAGTGTTTGTGTGAAGATTGATGAACCACGCGAAATTTCGAGGCAATGAGTTGTATCTTTTAAATGGGATGAAATAAACTTGAAAAACCGTGAAAATATTCCATAAAAAAATCGGTAGCACATGTATTTTCCGCGAATATAAATCCAGAATCAGTGTTTGTGTAAACATTGACGAACATGAATTGCAAGGTAGGAATTTCGGAACCGAGAGTTGCATGTTTAGCATGAAACAAAAAACTGCAAATCTTCTCTAAAAAACCGGTAACGTTTGTTCCTCGATTAAAAATGAGTGTCGACTAATTATTTGAACAATTATGGACGAGAAACACGAATTGCGATTCAGAGATGATAAGCCGGCGGATGGTACGTCGAAGCAAGGCTTTGAAAGAAGGCTTGAAATCGGTATAAAAAATGGTCAGTTCTATCATTCACCCGGCGAATAATTGCAGCGAGTTAATTGCGATTCTAATTTTGAAGCTGAAAAATAGAAGCACATAGAAGCGATAGATTGTTTTGTGAAAAAAAAAAAGAAAAAAAACTGACCTAGTGAGCCTGTCGATGTCCTGGCTTTGCGAGAGCGCTTCGCACATGCAAGAAATCTGTTCAGGAGTAAAATTATTGGCATTATTATTGCCAGCTACGCCGGAGGGAGATCCATTGACGTTGTTAGAACCGCAAGAGGATAATTCCGGCGGATATTGCGGACTGCCATTAGTGTTAGGCGTCAAAGTCTGGGGATGATTGTGGGGATGATGATGAAGAGGAAGTCCAGTCATCGCTGACGATCCGTTGTAAGAATTACCAACCGACGTGGGCACACCTCCACGATGTACCGATCCCATCTGACTATTGCACTCACTGCTGGGCGACGACAACTGATCCGAACTGTGATCCGACATCATGAAAGTTTTGAAGCACCTCTTGGCTTCCTTTTCGAAAGAACTTGAATCCACTGGGATAAAAACCATTCAGATATTAGGAATGCCACTTGTCGTCAAGTCTGTCTCTGATTCAAAACCACACCATGCACTGGCCTCTTCACGACACTGCAGTTCACTATCATGCGGTAAGTTTGACGAAAATCTAACACTTCTGAAAAAAAAACAAAAAGCTTCACTTCACTTCGACAAGTGGACTTCGGGTTCTAATGTTCAACGGTAACACAGCACTCATTCATCATTCGAGAGCCTGTGAACTCGTTTCACTGTCAACTTCACCGATCATCTCCTCCCTTCGAAGAGCTTCAGAATCAAGTTCACCATTATTCATAGTGCCATTAGGTCACCCGTTGATTTCAGCCGGACTTTATCAACCTTAACGCTGATTCCGAGCGGTCTGAACAACCGTTGAAAAAATCTTTGCTCATGTTCACGTTCAACCCTAACCGGGCTTTTATTCTTCTATAGTTTGGTCACTATCGCGGCACGGTGTTCGGCGAGGTTCCTCCCATTCCCATGGATTTTTGATAATTTTCGAAAAAAAAATTCAACTCGTCAAATATGAATGAAGTTTCACCGCGTGTGGAGTGAACCAAGTCATCACCGAGTTAGTGGCTAGGTAACTGAACACGAACCTCGAAACGGAACGAAACTAAACGCTGCGTCGTAATGCAATGGGGAGAGCGAGAGAGGAGAGAGAGAGAGAGAGAGAGGAGCGCGTAGGCAGAGTGAGGCTCTCTCTCCCTCTCTTTGGCTCTCTCTGACCATCACTCTCTCCCTCTCTTTCTCTCTCTGGTCCTCTTCTTCTGCGTCTCTCCCTCCGCTTCTTCTCCTTCTCTTTCCTTTTTTCGTAGAATTTTTTTTTTTCTCCTCTTTCTCTCTTTCTCTGTTCTCTCTTTCTTTTTTTCTCTCCTCTTTTCTCTCCTTACTCCAAAGCCACTTGCCCTGCCAACCGGCGTTCCCATTGGTTGCGAGGCGGGATTTGACGCGATCTCATTGGACCGTAACGGGGCGGACAACCCCCTTCGTATACTCACCCCCTCCTCAGACACAGACTCTGCACAGGACCGTTTCATGGGAGATAATACAACCGGGATTCTATCTCACCTGCAGACTCCCACTTTTCGGTCTTGGGTACCTATGTACAACGAACTTTGAAAAATTTCATCAGAGATTCCTTCAGGAGATATTCCACTGCCCTCAATTCTTTAAAAATTATTTTTGGTTTCATGGATTTTCCCGTTCACCCGCAGGGTGCGGATGCTGCATCGTTGGTATAAACTTCGCGAAATTCAAGTGCGAGCATTCTACGTCGATACAATTTCAGCTCAGATCTACAATTTTTTAGTCACTTCATTTTTGGATACTCAAATTTTTCATTCCAAATCACTTCGATTTTGCTTTTCATCATTCTCTGCGGTTTTTCAGTTTCGATTTTCAATTCTATTCCCATCTAAGTGTCGCACCGATTTTCATTCGAAAAATGTTGAGGAAAAGAAGAAAGAAAATAGAAAACAAGAAAAAAGAGTTAAACAAGAAAAGGAAACTTCCACACCGGAAACTGGCTAGTGTCAACTACCCATCGGTCAACCAACACCTTGTTTTCATTTAATTACGATAACAGTACATATATATACCTTTATACATAGACGTATATATACGTATATTTATATACTTATCATACACTGCAGAGTATATTGAGGCAATGTGCAAACTGCACAATGAATGAATTATTACTCGACCTATATGACTTATACACACCTATGTAGTATCTGGTATATAGGTAAATATACGAACATTAGGGTGGTCCTTATTCGCGGTGTTTTCGAAATTTTCTGCGGACAATCAGGCGACGAAAGTTTGCGAATACGTGGAGAAAGAAAAAAAAGTACGCGAAACTTTTCTTCCTTCTCTCTGTTTTACTTCGTTTTTGAATCCTTCAAAAAAAAATTCGGAATTTTTTCTAGAAAGCTTTTTGTTACCGCAGTAGTTGGATTATAATCTAAATTATTCTACTTTCGTAACAAAATATTGAGCTTTTCAATAATTCCAAATTCTATATAGAATACAGAAACTAGAAAACTATATTCAGTTTTAATTCGCTTTTTGAATGCTATTCAAATTTTTTATTATTTATTATTTTTATGTTTTTTCTCTCAGTTTTCAGTTTCTTAGGGTAAATTTAATATATAATCAAATATATCCTGTCTCCGAGCTCACACCTATAGTATGGTGTCTTAAAATAATTATAGCAACACAAAGAAGAAGTGAGAGGTGTTGCATAGATCAATGAATAACACGAGTGAAGTTCTCACTCATCACAGTCTGTGTACCTACTCCATATAATTTCAAGCATCGAGCATCAAGCTTCAAGCTTCAAGCCCGAAAACTGGTTGAGTAACAAAGTAGACGCCCAAAAACTGACAGACAGCCTCTATTTCTTATACCTTCTTCATTCATTTCTACTTTGCAGCTGGTTATAACCACCCTTATATCTTCTATCTTTATACCATGAACAAAAAAAGCGAAATTACTTTTTCGAAATCTAGTTTGATGATGGAAATCTGAAATTTCACAGGATTCAATTAGAATGCCAAATTTCCATATCTCGTCAAACTCGGACGAAGAATACTCTTTTTTTCCAAGGATTCTACGATTTGGCATTCAATTCAGGGGTAGTTTAAAATTCTGGTCAACAAAACAAAATCTTGAATTTCACAGGATTCTACATCCAAATATCAATGGGAATGGGAAATATCCATATTTCGTCAAATTCGAACGAAGAATACTCTTTTTTTTTCAAGGATTCTACAATTTTCAAACTGATTTAAGGGGCAGTTTCAAATTCTACTGCCTCTGCACTGCGAGATATTAAAAAAATCTTAAAACACACAGGATTCTACATCCAGGTATCAATGCTCATGCAAAATTTCCATATCTTGTCAAATTTTAACGAAGCATAGTCTTTTTTTTCAAGGATTCTACAATTTGGAAACCGATTTAGGGTGCAGTTTGAAATTCCACTTTCTCTGCACTGTGAGATATGAACAGAATCTGAAATCTCGCAGAATTTCACATCCAGATATCAATGGGAATGCAAAATTTCCATTCTCGTCAAATTTGTATTTCAAGGATTCTACAATTTGAGAACCAATTTAGGGGTAGTTCGGAATTCTATACATCCTCCGTATTCAAGTTCGACAAGTTTATTTTACTATCATTTGACGAAAGAGTTGGATTCTGATAACATATTCATATATTTATATGCATAAATGAATACATGGTATAATTATGTACTACATGGGGAGATAGTCGCGTTTTAACACCGGGGCGGTGCCTTTTGGTGTGTTCAGCGTCGCGATGGCGTCTCCTACTTCGATTTGGTGTCATATATCCAGGCAACCCGCCGCCATTTTACTCCTCATCCTCCCTGTATCCTTGCAGAGGGTAGTTGAGGAGGTATATAAAGTGAGGGGAAATTAAAGCGAAGGAAACGAGTCCTGGAATGAGATAGAGAGAGAAAGAGCGAGGGAGAGATTGGGAGGGCAACCTCTTTATTAAACCCTTAAGGTATTACGTTTGCTTTTGACCTTCTTTATATCTCATCTCCTCTCCTTTCCTTCCATTTTCTTCCCCCTTTATTCCCCTTTTCCTCTCGCCGCTGAATTTTCAATTATTTCACCCCCTTGAAGAGAAAGATTCTTGCAGAATTGTGCTTTAGGTTGTTATTCCGAGTGCTTCTATACTCCTTCGACTCTCCTTTCATTATAATATAATCTGTATTACAGCTTTTGATCCTTAGTAGCATTGTAGATTACTTTTCATTCATTTCCTTTTTTTTTCTCTTTCTTTTCTTTTCACGGCTGTAGCTGGTAGCTCGTAGATTCTTTCCATTTCAATTTATCAACGTTATAACAGTTCTGATGAATTCACGCATTTCTACATAATTCTACATTATTTTATTTTCACTACAGAATTCCACATGATTCTACGCAATTTTTTACCATTTTTAAATATGTCTATAAGATTTTATACGATTTAACACGAATCTATAAAATTCTATACATAAGTCTAAACGATTCTACATGAGTCTACATTATTCTACACGACTTTATATCATTTTACGTAACTCTAAATGATTCTGTACAATTCTACCTGACTTCGAAGCTACTACCATCTCATCTTTTTTTTCAAATGTATGATTCTACATAATTCTACATCATTTTATTTTCACTACGGAATTCTACATGATTCTACGCAATTTTTTACAATTTTTAAGTATGTCTATAAGATTTTATACGATTTAACACGAATCTATAAAATTCTATACATAAGTCTAAACGATTCTACATGAGTCTACATTATTCTACACGACTTTATATCATTTTACGTAACTCTAAATGATTCTGTACAATTCTACCTGACTTCGAAGCTACTACTATCTCATCTTTTTTTTTCAAATGTATGATTCTACAGAATTCTACATGAGTCTACATGATTCTACACGATTCTACATGATTCTACATGATTCTATACGATTACACACGATTACACATTATTCTATTTTCCTTTTAACACACGATTCTACCCAATTCTACACGATTCTACATTGATCTACACAATTTTTTCACAATTCAAACAGCACTCGCTTTGTTTTCTTTCCTTTCAAATGTACGATTTTAAGAAATTCTACACAATTTCAAACCTATCAATGTTGTCCATTTCAATTCCTTAATTCTCTGGGCTGAATGTATAATTCATACCATCGTATATTAATTCGACCAATCGCAGCTGGCAATTTGTTTGTTTATTTTTATTATAATTTTTTTACTTTTTGGTTTTCCTTTTATTTTCTTTCCCTCTGCACTTCCTGCCCATATATTATACATATATAACAATATACCTACGTACAAACATACACGTATTGTAGTAGTTATAGGTGGGCTGGCACCTACCAACGCGTGCCAAAAGCTTCGTGTTTCACTCTATATAGTCGCTATGTACCACATACCTATATTTTATATTTATATACACATGTAATATATACACATAAACATATACATCTACCTTATATATACCAATACCTCTACCTACCAACCACCTGCACGGTTAATTGCATTCCAACATGGCTGTTTGTCGTCGTCACGTTCTATGATCTATTGCAGGTACTTCTATACATGTATCTACATTATTATATACATGTACAGAATTTCAAAACGACAGAAATTTGTACATAAAAATATGGAATTTGACTAATCGCTTTAATAAGATGTTTCTATCATACATCATTCTACATTTACTGTACATCGAATCATATTCTACCCTAAGACAAACCAGATAAAACCATACAAAAGAATTTGGCCGATGTTGTAATGCCATGTTCGAGTATATGTAGTATCATGTAGTATGCGGATCCCAGACAGAAAGACAGACAGACAACCCTACGATGTGTATATGGTTTATGAATTAAAAATGGTATATAGTGAATCAGTTTCTGTATACACATGTATAGGTGTATAAAATATAATACATCGTATAGAACTTGACTCTTATAATAAGATGATAACGCATATGTGCTGTCCGGGGCTCATGGTATAGTTATCACTTTATCAGTTCTTCGTGTTGATTACAATGAAAAAAAAAAATTAACGAAACTTGAAAAAGGAGAACAAGAAGAAGAACATCAGGTAGTTATAATTATATTGTGACGATGATTAGCATACAGATATATGTATACAGTACGTAGGTGTATATGGTATTATTAGAATCGTAGATTAACTTGCGCGAATCTTATCAGCAAATACTATTATACCTACAGTCTGAAGAACAGCGACTCTCAATTGTAATTACTATTAGGTACACATGATATTAAGATAGTATTCATTTCAATTGTCGTTTTAAAGTTGTGTAAAATTTCCCTGAAAAAAGAAAGAAAAAAAAAAAGTAGGCAAAAACAAAAATTCGAAGATTTAAAAGCGAAGAACAACAAAACTAAACAGTAGCTTGTAGGCAGAGATTAGATCTGTATAACACAAGGATGAAGGAGAACGAGATGGTGGTATGTATCGTGGTTGAAAAAGTTTCACAGTTTCCTAGATCATATATAGTTTCCCAATACTTAAGTCGACGTAATCCAAAATCCGGTATTTATTCTCCCATTAGCGTTTTCTGCTGTATAGTTTCCCCATAGATCGTTTTTCGAGATATATTTGTACACCCAAATACGGGGTTCGATCTTCGGACATCAGGCGTGAAAACAGGTAGCAAGGAGAAGAGAAAAAAAAAAAGAAAAGAAAAAAAAAGAGGAGCCATAAGGTAGTAGAATGAGGATAAAGGATCAGTAGGTAAAAATCTGGCCGGGCTTGCTAATGCACGAAAATATCCTCTTTATGTGTCACTGCAGGCCATTCCCAGCTTCACCATTCACCTTTTACTCAGCATGTGGGATAAATCAGTTTTTGAAGCAAAAAAATAAAATTCTACAGCAAATTAGTTGCCTGGAAGTTACTGTTTTTAGTAACTCTTTTCACTGTTCAATGATTCTACACACATAGTTCTACACAGTTACCGCAGAATTTTATTACAGCTGAAAAAACAGCTTTTAGTAAATTCTACAGCACGAAATAATGTTCGAGTTACTGTTTTCAATCATTCCGCACGATTCTACAGTTACTGATCTATTCAGTTCTACTATTTAACTGTGAAATTATCAGAATCGAAGAAACAATTTTACTGTTACGAAGTTACGAAGTTTTACAAAGTTACTGAATTCAATAAGTCTACCAAAATTATTGTTCCACATGATTCTACAATTACTTTAGAATTATTACAACTGTAAATCAGCTCTTAGTCTACTGTAGATAACAATGATGTTCCGAAGTCACTGGTCAGTGATTATTCTACATGATTGTAGATTGTTTCACATGCAATTCTACTCCTATTGTAGAATCATTGAATGTCACTGTATCGAACAATTCCACAGAGCTGAGAAGCAACTATTCGTTAGTAATTTTCTACACTTCGGTACTGTAGAATGATTATTACTAACGCGTGCAATTTTTTTGGCTAAGAACCGTCTGATCTAAATCTGAAACAAGACCTTCCATGATTGAGTAGGCTGAATTATAAACGTTGAGCATTACCTAAACCGAGTTATGATACCCAAACCCTAAACTCTCATCTAAACCGTTGGATATACCTACTTCGATGATCTGGTCTGGCGAGAAGGAGATGGGAAGACAAGGGAGGCAACAAGCCCAGTAATTGGATATAATTAAGCTCATAGTATAGAGCCGATCAAATTGTTACTCCCGAGGGTTGAAGGGGTCTGTTCCTGCGCCTGCAGGACCCATACACACACCATTCTCCTCTTGGTTTGAAATTGGCATTGATTAGGGCTCGCTGACGAATATGTTGCAAGGGGTTTCGACCCCCACCATACGTTTATTATCTCTATCTCTCTACTTAGCTATGGTATAATAGCTGGTATGTCCTGGGTGAAAAGGGGGCAGGAAAAATCTCGCCCCAAATTGAAAGGGGGGCTATTTTTCAAACACCTAGACGATCGAGCAGCTCCTCTCCATCTTCTCATCGCTAATTGTAAAATTGGCAGAAAATCGCAGTTAGTGTATCAAACCAACTGTGTAATGGTCAATTTTTTGCCATTATTCCATCCGACTGGGTTCATACTTCCTCCGTTCATACCAGCCAAAAATAAATACAAATATCACGCTAGGTATAGGTATGGGAAAGGGTATTTATGGATTAGACAAAAAAACACCATTCAAATGTTATAGTTATACACGGACCAAAAATATACTCGTAATTCGATGAAAGCCAGCCGGTAAGAATCGAGTTGCATCTTCTTCAGTCTACGGAACTTCTGCAACCAGCGAGTGATGCACGACTTTTCTTTCTTTCTTTCTCTCACTACTTAGTCGCGATGATACTAGATACTTCCTTTCCTCGACAAAAATTTTCCTCACACCAGAGCTCCGCACTTCCCCAAATCCGGCGGAACTACGTAGGTACTTCCGAAAAATTTGACTGGTCCCTTCAAAGTTTTGCGACGACTATTGTACTTATCCTAAATTTCTGAGAATCCTTGGCCGATAGAGGAATCGAAAAATCGCTCCGTTTTATCCCATAACTTTTAAATCAAGGAATGGGTGGTAATAAATGGGCTTGCATTCCTTTCGCTGTACCTTATGGCCCTCCCTCCTCGAGCACGTTGCCTGGTGTCTAACCCCGTGAAAGAAGTAAAAAAGTGCGGTGTACGCACACCGTGAAAGTCACACACTTGTGAAAGCGAGCTCTTTCCCCCTCGCCACTACAGCTTTTCAGTTTTCACCGTAGATTTATGGCAGGGCTAATTATTATGGGGGCTGGATGGCGGAGCCTAGACAAGATCATGGAGAGAAGAGAGAAACACCAACATGTGCAAGTTCATTTTCACATTATACCTAAGGGATGAAGCCGCGAGGCTTATCCCGGGTGAAATTTCGACTGGTTTGAAACCACCGCAGAGTCCAACCCTTGCCAAGTGGGAAAATTATGAGGAGGGGTAGTCTCGTGGTCCTAACTAACATATGGACAGGGATTGATGTGTCGCCAATTATACCGATCTCGGTTGATAGATACGTGGACTCTGCTGATGATGGGGGTTCACGGTTTGTCGCTTGTAAAGCCTTTCCGACCTCGTTGCATCCGCATATGTGTGGAGATTCTTCACCGCGTATACTATAGGCGGTCTGCTTATTAGGACAGAATGCAACGCCTAATGATCGGAAAACACATGTGTCGAAGCGTTATGTCACCCGATATCATCAACCCACTCATGTTTCTAAAATTCAAACCCACTACTCTTCTTCTTTCGGAAATTCCTCTTCCCTTTTTTTTTTCTTTCATATTCTTTTCAGGCATTTTTGGACCTCGTTATGCAGTAGATCATCATTTTTCGGGTCACTGTGACACTGGGCAATATTTCCAAGCGATTTTTACTAGTTTCTCTCTCTCTTTCTCTCTCTTCTTCAGATCGTTAGACAGTGCGAATACCCGCGTTCACGTATGTTCTATTCTTATCGTTAAACCGCATCGGAGTTCCTCGTGTCAGGTGAGTTTTGTGGGAGAACGTTAGTCGCAGGTCTCCTGAAGGGTATCACGTTTCGCTGACACCTCGTACCTACCTGCCTATCCACCTACCTACTCAGTCAGCTTATGCAGTAGTCAGACGTTACGTACTTCAATACATCATACATCAAGCATATTATCATGCATGCGCAAATTTCTATACTATAGCTATATACATTATACATGTGTGTGTTGTATATACAAGGAAACTGGACACACATGCTATGTCCTTGAATCTCATCTCGTAACCCAATGAGAAAATAATGACCTTGCAAACCGTTATAACTCGAGAAGTAAAAGTTACGTCAGTAAAAAATTCCACGAGGTAGTACGAGCAGGCGTCTGGAATAAAAAAAAAATACAAAAGATCGTCAAGTTAGGAGAACAACCAACCCTCTTCGATATTGTCTACGTTCTAACTGAATAACGGTTTTTCTGAAAATTAAAACTAACATGCCAAAATCATTTGTATAGATGTGCTCTTCTCCTGAACCAAATAATTACCGATACGAACTACCAGTCGAAAGAGATAAATCAAATGATATGAAAAATTTCAACTATCTTTAACTGTCTCGAACTTTCTGGACATTTTCAAAGTTCTAACAATCGCATGAGTTTCTCTTTAGTTCACGCGAAAGGCACATCCATGCTCATCATGCTCATATTTTTTTGAAATTTTTCCATCATGTCGTTATCGATCTAGGACGTCCAATCTAAAGAGAAAAATAAAATAACATAAGAAAGTGAAATTTTGTTCAACTATTTAGAACTTTCTTGAGTTTTTAAAGTTCTAACAATCGCATGAGTTTCTCTTTAGTTCACGCGAAAGGCACATCCACGCTCATCATCCTCATAATTTTTTGAAATTTTTCCATCATGTCGTTATCGATCTAGAACGTCCAATCTAAAGAGAAAAATAAAATAACATAAGAAAGTGAAATTTTGTTCAACTATTTAGAACTTTCTTAGGTTTTCAAAGTTCTAACAATCGCATGAGTTTCTCTTTAGTTCACGCGGAAGGCACATCCACGTTCATCATCCTCATATTTTTTTGAAATTTTTCCATGATGTCGTTATCGATCTAGAACGTCCAATCTAAAGAGAAAAATAAAATAACATAAGAAAGTGAAATTTTGTTCAACTATTTAGAACTTTCTTAAGTTTTCAAAGTTCTAACAATCGCATGAGTTTCTCTTTAGTTCACGCGGAAGGCACATCCACGTTCATCATCCTCATATTTTTTTGAAATTTTTCCATGATGTCGTTATCGATCTAGAACGTCCAATCTAAAGAGAAAAATAAAATAACATAAGAAAGTGAAATTTTGTTCAACTATTTAGAACTTTCTTAAGTTTTCAAAGTTCTAACAATCGGATGAATTTCTCTTTAGTTCACGCGGAAGGCACATCCACGCTCATCATCCTCATAATTTTTTGAAATTTTTCCATCATGTCGTTATCGATCTAGAACGTCCAATCTAAAGAGAAAAATAAAATAACATAAGAAAGTGAAATTTTGTTCAACTATTTAGAACTTTCTCAAGTTTTCAAAGTTCTAACGGTCGCATGAATTTTTCTTTAGTTCACGCGAGGGGCACATGTATGTCCGTCATGCTCATATTTTTTGGAAATTCTACGATCGTCCCGTTTCCGGATTGGAACGTCCACCGCATAAAAAATGAGACCAATTTTTTAATGAGAATCCATTCCGTCTTGATTGATTTTTATCAATCTATATCAATGTTAGAAATTGATGATTCTCCTCGTAAGAGTGTTGGCGTGGATCCTGCACAACAATGTTGTGTGAAATTTGTATCGTCCATTTAATAACATCAACAAAAGCGCGTGAAAGTAGGGAGTGGGACACACAAAGCACTCGAGAGTTGAATGAGCGTGTCATTCGGTGTAGCCCGTGTCAAGAGGTCCGCATTGGTATTGCCGGTGTTTGCTACTGCTCTTCGTGTCGAGAATTGGGGGATGAAAACTCTTCAAAAGAGCATCCGAGGGCTCGCGAGACTCAAAGCTATTATGAACACTGTGAACTACGCCCCTTCCTTTATCCCCAAACCCTCTACTGCACAATTGACAAACTCATACACTCGGAAACCTCTTGACAAATTTACCAACTATATGTATATACCCATGTACCATTTGTCGAATAAGTACTACCGAGTCTATAAGGTTAAGCCTAATACTAAATCCTTGATGTAGTAATAGTACCCCTGTACCTTTATTCACGCATGTTACACGCAGAAGGTGCAATTCGTTAATTAAATCAGCACATGCGGCTTGAATTTTCGAATTTTTTTCTTTTTCGATCTGCATTGGTCGTTATTGAACACGTCATGGCCACTTTGAACATTCTTATCTAAATGAACATTTTCACTTACGGTCGCCGTGATAACTCAAAAACCGTTGCAGCTACCGATTCGAAATTCATATCGAAGTTCGACGACACTTTCACCTTCCGATTGAACTACAATTACAATACTATTACACATTTGGTTACTCATTTTGAAAATTGTTCAACACCTAACACGAAGACTTGTTCCAAATGAAAGTAAAGTTACTAAAAATGTTGTCTCCTGCAAATCCCTGATGTTGAAGAGCTGAGTGTAGCTTAATCCAAAGATAAAACTGTTATAAGACTCCTCTGTGAATTTCGAGTCGATAGATGAAATGGTTTTTGAGTTATCGTGGCGCCCGCACTTATTTCATACACATATCATCAAACTTTGAAGGATGAATTTCTTTTTCGACTCAAAAGCCGGACTTGATGAAGATTGTTGTAAAAAAATATGTGAAAAACAAAAGGAGAGACGTTTTAAATTTTTTCATTAGCTGCATAGGTATACACGTCACGTATATGTATAATAAAGGGAGAGAAGACTGAGACCGTCTCTTATGAGGGAGAGTAAACGGGGTGGAGCTTAGGGCTCGACAGGTTTCGTGTTACGTCATTGTATCTGGTGCCCCGTCGGCCTCACCATCCAAAAACCACCCTGTTATATCCTATACAGTACTGTGTGTCTCTAGGCGCGGTCTGCACCCTCCTCCCTTAAGTTTCTACAGATTTTCAAACCCAGATATAGATATAGAGTTAGAACGATCATCGGATCTCACCCCTCGACGGCTATAGAGTTAAGGGATGTTTTTTTCAGATTATTCAATCGTCCGCACATACTACATACATACGTATATACATATACATATGCAATACCCCGGAATAAAAACTCGACGCTTCATTACGTCGAATGATGCGTTTTAAAAAAATTATTCCGAACGTCGAATAACAATTTATTATTCTACGCACCAACTCGAGTTACTGTGATTATTTCTATACAAGTTGTATTAAAATGAGCGAGAGAAACGCTGACGCAGACGTTTGGACGTTTCTGCACAGAACCCAAGACACTGCACTGTCTGGCTTGCGTGAATAACTGCAGACCACTATAATTTCTTTATCGTTATGTTTTTTTCTCATTCTCACAATCAGACTCTCAGAACAGTGAGGTGTAGAGATATAATTGTTTATACACACACTTTTATTTTACATTTCTTTTTTTTTTCTCTTCAACCCTCGTTTTGGCAAATTTAATTCATACTGTAATATACAGCCCTAGGATAACCACAGAGCTGTCAAACAGAAGGTATATAATATATATGTATGTATATGTGTGTGTATAGAACCGTAACTAATAACTGGTATTTTACGGGGATTCAACCATACATAAAGATCCCAGGTAAAAACCCATTCTAGTCTATAGATTAGGGTCCTTCGGCCCCATTGAGTAAGTCCTTTTTCAACTAGGTGTGAAAACCATGTATTCAAGTCCTTGAGGTTCGTTTCATTTTAGTAATCGGTAGTCTAAAGACTTATTGGTACTCGAGGAAGGGATGAAGAATGAGCAAAATGGCTACAAGAATTTAGTATAATACTATATCTCTAATTGACTATCAAAATTAAAAATAATATCAGCAAAAAACTCGCCCCGCATTGGCGAGGAATTACCCATATACGCGGCAGGTCTGTTGTTGGGTTGTCTATGCTGAGCAGCCGACGATCTGGACAATTTGGAAAAAAAAGTTTCGATTTGGCAAGGATCGCCCTATATGTATAGGGCGTGCCTTGCCAATGCGAGTCGCGGCGAACCTGACCACCTCCGTTTTGTACAAAACTTGGTATATGGTGAAATATTAGCGGAAGGAGTAAGTGTCTGATTTTTTTATATCCTCTGATTGCATTTGATGACAGATGCGTAGAGAACTTTCTTTCACCTCGGTAGCCGGGTTTACGAGAACGGGCGTGAACGAGGCTGGCCTATAATTTATAAACTAGGGGCTGTTTTGGGGTAATTGCAGATAACGACGCGGCGGTACGGATAACAAGCCGACATGGGAGTCACTCGACACCGCGGGACACCGTGCACCCTACCTACCCTCCTATCTGTACCGACGCCCCGCGACCTACGCGCCAGAAAACCAACCCCTATACATATGTACATAGGTATACAGTGTGCAGAGATATACCCTGATACGAGTTAGGCACGGGTTTATACAGCCACGTGTGAACTAATCACACCAGAGGCTGTATCATTCGGCTTATGCTTCTGCCTTTCAATTTTCTACTCAACTATGGATATTCAAAAATCAACATTTTTAGACAAAGCATAGGGGATGAAAGTCGGTTTCGGGTTCAAACTCGTCGAATCTGACTGGAAAAATTCACGATCAACATTTTTTAATGATGAGAAAAGCGGAATGAAATGAGCTGCGAGTTTCCCATTCAAAAATCACCCTTCGTTTTGATTTTTTTGAAAAATTATGATCTCAGCTCAAAAACTCGATAATTCAACTTTTCGAGGATCCTCTTTCATTTCTGCAAGCTATATAATCTATTCGTATCAAATTTGGACTCGCGAGATTCTTAGTTACACCCTTTTCCAATCGCAGATGGAAAATTGGAAATTACAAAACCCAAAAAAACCAGATGAACGAATAATCTAAAATTCGTGCGATTTCCATGAAAATTGATATCCACCCGTTTCCCGGCTCGCCGATAACGATTTTGGTGTAAAAAATTGGGAAATTCAAAATGGCGGATCAAAGACTGTTCGATTTCCGTGAAAATCGGTTTCCAAATGTTTTCAAGATCGCTGATCACGAATCTGACCTCAAATTTGGCAGATTCAAAACTTTGGTGAACCGCAATTGGAGAAGAAAAAGAAAAAAGAAAACAAATTGATTTCAACAGAATCAGCGACTAATTAAGAAACTTTATCGAAACAGAAACGAATTTCTCTCTTTCTCTCTCTCTCCAATAAATTCCAAATCAATTTCTAATCGCAACCTAATCTCAAGGATTTAACTGCGTCACTGCATTCGGCTCTGTAACACAATATAATAATATGGTTACACGCTATTTGCGCAAAATTGAGCGATTTTCCAGCCGCTTAAAGCGAAAGCACCGCACCGCACCGCACCGGGCAGGATGCTCTCTTTAGCTAGGTACAAAAGTATGAGTATTAGTTGACAGCTATTGTAGTTCATATTTCAATGGGTATTACAACAATAAGCTATTGACGAGGGCACGCGGGTCGGAGTGCGAAAGGGACTTGTGGCGCGGACAGTTGTTGGGGTTTTGCACCACATTGCGCAAGGGTGTCTCTCTCATCCCGCTGTCCTTTTCTCTCTCAAGTCTGATCTAGTGAGCTGAGCCCTGCGACCAGACGAGGAAAGGGAGAGGGGAAGCTTAGAGGATAAGCCTGCTTGACTGTACTTTTCACGCCCCTGTCTCATAATAGAGAAACGTGAGAGAGGAACTACCTCGCCCAGTTTATATTGTTACGTTTTAGGTACAGAATTCAGAGATGATAATTTAAAAAATTTCATCCTAAAAGAGGACAATGAATTCTGCTGGCTGTGATAGAATTCAACATTTCGCTAATTTTTTTTTTTAATAGAGAGAATCAGAGAGGCCCAGAGAGAGAGAGAGAGAGAGACAAAAGTTCAGCGAGTTTCGGCTATTTTTTTTAGATTTTTAAAGCCATAAAAAAATTGCTTAGTCGCGATTTGGCAAGGAATGCCTTGTATAGATGGTGCATGTCTTGCCAAAGCGATGACTGACGAGCTTCACTAGTTCCGATTTTGATAAAAATTGGCAGATCGGTGTATATACTTGAGATAAAGACACGAACAAATTTTTGTCGGATTCAGAGAACCCTTGACTCTTTTTTCTTCTTCTTCTTCTTCTTCTTCTATTCCTATACGGGAAGGGGTATAAATCGTCTGTCTTTTCAAACAGAACAAATAATCTATGGAATAAACGAGATTGTATAACAGCCTTTATTTTATCGATATATTATATTATATATCATTTCAATAAGTATGATATGCATAATTTTATTTACGTTATTGATAATAATCCATATACCCTATATATTATTGGGTATAATTATTACGTTAATTAACTATTTAATTAATCGCTTACATAAATCTTCTGTTTTATTTTTTCTTCATATTAATATATTTATAATATATTTACTATATTCAATACAATATAATCAATATATAGTATATATATGTCATATATTATTTAATCGTGACACTTATGATTATAATTATATAATGTAAGTATAGGCTATAGGCAATACACTGCATAATACGTACGTACGCCTTGGCTTGCGACCCCCACTGCATTGTAAGCGCGTGTCTAATATCTTCATTTCAAATAAAATCGATCGATCATTATTATTTTTTTTTCTCTTTTTGTTAATCTTCTTATCTTTTTTCAGGTATTATATAATATATTTCAGTTATAGTGGCTGAAAGTTATGAATTTATTTACCTCAGTAGATGTTGTAATTTTTTTTTCAGATTTTTCGAGTTTTTGATCTTTCTCAATTTTTTTTTTTATTTTTTTTTTTCTGCTCCCTCTTCACGACTTCATACACGACGCTCAAACTACGATGGCTTGCAGTTGTGCAGGGCCTTAATCACAAATTGACAATATATATGTATGTATATAATATATTTATTTATTTATTTTTTTTTTTTTCTTTTTTTTTTCTTTTATTATATACTATATAGTTTTGAATACGCGATTTGCTATGACGAGCCATATATATATATATATATATATATATAGGTATACGATCGAAATACATAGTAGGTATGCGTATTTGATATAGTTTATGATCGATAATATTAATATATATTATTTACACACGATTAATAAAGTATATTATAATAATTTTAATATGCACTTGGAAGACAGAGTTTTTTTTTTTCTTTATATCATTAATATATCATTTATAATATCTATCATAATATAATATAATATAATATAATTTAATTTAATTTAATTTAATTTAATATAATATAATATAATATAATATGACTTTATTTTCTTTATATTTTATTATAATTAGTATATAATATGCCGCTCCGCATGATGTCCTTTCATTTTTATTTCTCCCTTTTTTCAACAAAGATAAAAATTCTCATATTTTTTTATTCTATTTTCGTTATACATTTTCCAGCTGCGTATATCCGCGATTTTTTATTTTTTTTATTTTTCATTTATTTTATCTATTTTTTGGTTTTGCTTTTCTCTCTTTTACTCATTTTTTTTTTTTTTTTTTAACATGTTTGCATAAGGAATTTATTTCTTCGACTGTATACATGCTATATTCATATAACCGATGTAATTTTAAATTAATTACATACGAGGCTATATATATGTATATACAGGGTGAATTTTCTCCGGGGTCTGATCTGGGAGGAGCGTCGACGTGCCGAAGCTCCGCCTTCTTCCATTCATACTCGTTCGCTTCAGAATAATAGTCTGTGATTATTATCAAGCAGATATCCTTATCTGCGATGCGAGTATGGATAGAAGTAGGCGGAGCCTCGGCACATCGAGACTCCTCCCAGACCAGACCCCGGAGAATATTCACCCTGTATATATTATCTTCTTTTTTTTCTTCTTCAAGATATATTTAGATATGCATATATGATTCAAGTCCATCTGTCTGTCTGATTATGTTGAGTTTGTTCTTTTTTTCTTTTTTCCTCTTTTTTTCTCCCACAAAGGTTTTTCGGAATTTCACGTAGTGTAAAGTTTGAATAATTGCCTGCAGAGCTCAAGATTTTAATAAAAATTTCATTTCGAATTTGTTCTCGCGGTCACCTATATCATTCACTCGAATTACGATTCATGGATTTCAGTGAAATACCGCATAGGAAAGAATCTTCACACATTTATATACTTTATAATTTACCGTGAAAACCGTGAGTCTGATTGAAAAATAGTTCGAACAAAAAAGACGGGTCTCTTAAAGTGCTCAAACTTTTATTCAAAGTAATTTTTCGAAAAATGTAAATCCGCTGAGATAAATCAATAAGAATCCAAACACTACGTGATGTTCTGAAACATCCTATATAATATGTATGTGTATACGCTCATGTATTTTTTTTTTTCTGTTTCTTATATACAGTCACATCTATATATGTATAATATCGTAGGTATCTATCTATGTGTATATAGGTATATTCATATAATAGATTGCTGGAGAAATCGGAATACACAAGATATGAACAATGACGAAATATATGTATGGTATATATATGTGTACGTGTTATTCTGGCCACTTCACCTATGCAGAGATCATTACGTGTAATCGGAAAAATAAATTATGTTAACGTATTTGTATAAAAATACCTGAAAACTGAAAAAACAGCTTAATCAATTGCATATTGAATGAGATTCCATCAAGGAAACGCGACGTAACATTGATTTTATGGAAAATTTTATTTTGATTTACACCTCACGACTCAAAAATCACAAGTATAGAAGTTTTTCGATTTTATCAGTGACTCGCAGTGGCATGAAAACGCGAAATTGAGGTTACGCAGGACAATGAGTTCATCAATGGCGGCTACGCGGTCCACCTCACGACTTTAGACTGCGATAACTATCGACTGGCTTTAAAATTCGTCGAAATTCAAGTTCCTGGGACTTTCCCAGAGCTGCGTGATTGAGAATCGTCGATATTCTTGATTTTCGAAAAGCAATAGGACCTCGAATTCAACGAAAGTAGTCTAACCATGAAGCCATGTTTAAAAACGATCGACTGGGATATGGATACGATATGTATTTGTAGGTGATTGGGATATTAATTATTATCTATAATAAAATCGTTACGGACGACGCCGAATTTTTTTTTCTTTTTTTTTCTCATAGTAACAAGAATTAGTAATATCTCCCCGGAAAAGACTGTTTTCATTGGGCGCCGTTAGCAGCGTAGTAGTATTTTAAATATACACTAACTAGTTTACCTAATTAACTGCAGCTGCCTGAAGAGGGCGTTTCGACATTTAGAAACTCGAAAATATTTAAAATATTTCATATACAATTAATTTCATCAATCCCTTATTAAGTCTATAAACCATTTAGATACTCAGATACTTCAGCGAATTACCCAGTGGAAATATTTCTTAATTTTTTTTTTAATTTTATATTTTTTCCTTACTCAAAACGTTTCGAATTCAAAAACCCAAAAATTTATCTACGTTCTTTTTTTTCAATTCTATTCTACAATTTTTCGTCGCCATTTTCGGCCTCTATTTCGATGATTGAACGAAAAAAATTCCTAAAAATAAAATCTAAAATCCCTAGATATTAAAAAAAAGAAAAAAAAAAAAAAAATTTCCCCAGGGCTGATATGCGCGTATTTGTAACAGTTTTTTAAACCGATATGATATATATATTCGCAAATTGAAGGCTCATAATCGGCCCTAATTTACGAACGTTTGATATTTTCTGGCGGAAGTATAGGTTTGCCAGCAAAGAAGAAAACGAAAAAGACAATTACTCCATTGTATCGTACTGGACCTTCTTAACCTTAAAATACCGATACGCAGCGTAGCCAGTTATAGTGAGAAGAACTGCAGCCGCTAGAGTCGAACCCACAGCAACAGGCGCGGTTTCGTCGCGCGCAGCGCGTTCGGGCCTGCACCAAAATTCGGTTGCAAAATTGTTGCTTTTGAATTTGAATGGCTGCAGTTTCATTTCCCTGTAATATAAAAATCGGCATGTTATTTTCTATACCACATTCTTCAACGTAATATATGTTTATCAAAATTTCTTCCAATATTACATATTTATAACTTACATAGGGAATTTTTTTTTTATTCTCTCTCTATTTCTCCTTGAACGCTTACCTGAGGAGCACGCTCGCCTGATTCTTTCCATCGGTCAGAGGGACCTCCTTCTCGTTACAAGCGTACGATTTTCCAACTGGAGTCGGGAAAAACATGGTCGCATGTTTCTTGCTCGTACTCAGTCGTATGGTTTTATCTGAACGATAGAAAAATCAGAATTATTATTTAATTCCGTATATCGTCAGGATTCTAGGGACTTTTTTCTTTCCAGTTCTACCAACATCATTGGGAATTTTAAATCGTGAATTCTGAATCGATTTCTTTGAAATTTTCAATCGATTTTCAACCATTATACTTTCGAATTTCTTACAAAATTCACGAACTTCTTCGAAATTTCTACACCGATTTTACCTACAATTTTGATAAAATCATTTCAATCGATTTTAACAAACTTTTTAAAAATTCGATTTAATTTTCACAGACTTCCTCGAAGTTCGACTGACCTTTATCTAAAAAAAATTTCAAAATTTATGACATTTTAGAGAGTATTCTGAATCGTAATAAAAACGATTGCCGAATATCAAAAATTTGAAATTGGACTCAAAATAGAAAAATAATAAAAATAAATAAAATTAAACCACTTTTACCTTAGCAGAGTGAATAGTGATTAAATATTAAAACCCTCTGACACAGCTTCGGAAGCTGCGGGAGGGCGAAACTGCGGGATATCCCGGATCAGAGGGAAAAAAAGGAAAATAGGAATGGGACGACAAAGCAGGGGGGGGGGAGGGGAGAGGTGATCGGGACAATGAAAATTCAATAAAAGGGTAAAAACCTGCTGAACTCACTTGGCTGATCGATGAGCTCGAAATGACGGTCGCTGGAATTATATGTCAATTCAATTTTGTCGACATACCATCCCTCGCCCCCAGGTGACTGGAATAAGAACGGACAAAAATTTGAAAAAAAACTAAATGAGTGAAAATAAATTCGAAAAATCCATGAGATGATATATATATCTTCTTATTTGAGGAATGATTGACACGTTCATAATTGATATGATATGTGGTATTAAATTTTCAAACTCACCCTGGCAAAACTCCAAAATAGAACGAACGCCTTCCATTTCAAAGACATAGTAGCAGAATTATCGTTCGCGCAATTCCCCGTAACCGTGGCATCGTTCGGTACATAAATATCAGCTTCCTGTATAATTGATGAAAAAATATGATTGAGACGTGTTAGAATTTGGAAGAAATTTCGTATAAAAAAAAAAAAGGTCTAAAGAAACAATTCTTAATGCGATGATCTATAGCTCACCCTTTCTTCGCCAACTTTTGTCCTGTATTTGACCGTTATCAAAGCGTCGACTTGTAGCAAAATACAAGCTTGTCCATTGCTGCTGTTAACACGATATAAGGGTTGTTCTGTAGACGTTGCTGGCGAGGGTGCTGTAGTAGTTGACGTCTTCAGTTCCGAGTTAACAACCTGCTGTTAAACCCTTCATTATACATACACGAGTACATATCATACGTATGCTCATACATATACTTATGCACACATATACTATGTGCATTAATCAAGTCCTAATATAAAGGTCTCAAAATTTAATCAGATTTTACCCCATAATTAATTATTCATTATCTCTGAAGATATTCAAGCATTTTTGATCTGTTTTTTTTTTCCTTTTTCTTTCCGCGAAAAAACAATAAGGCGCACAAGGCGTGGCAACATATCCGCGTGCGTCCTTCGACGAAATATAATTAAACGTACACTGATACGTACAGTGATGTATATTGCGCGAATTTTTATGCGTATATAAAATATTACAGTGTGCGGACCCTCTCGTGGGAGTCGGTGATGCACATATGTACGTACATACAAAGGTGAGGTATATTGAGTGTGTTTATCGCATATCTGTATATGCGTAATATACCGAGAATCCATTAAACTAATTAGATTCATATTATTAATTATTCTAGTAGGGGGTTTGAGAACGCGACGTACCTTCATGCGAAATTAATGATAACACGGAAGTTTATAATCCGATTGAATTAATTTCTGTTCCTATGTATTCTTCGGAAAAAACTGAAACGATTTTATATGAGAAAAAAAATCGTAGCTCTTATAGTTTTCAAACTAGAGCGATTTCAAGATCCTTTTTACTATTCACTCCGCTAGCCTCTAGCGTCGGAGACTCCGATTCGCCGACCGCTCCGCGACCGTTACTTAAAGCCGATCCGTAATTGGTCAAACTCCAACTCGCTCTAATTCAAAAACTATAAGACCCTCGATGTTGTGGTTGATGGAAAATCGTTTCAGTTTTTCACAAGGAATTCAACCCTGTAGTTTTTATACGCGATATCGTAAGTTTTTATCTCAACCTTCAGAATTGAGGATCGTAATGAATACAAGACTATAAGAAATGATAATTATACAATCGAGATAGTAACTATAAATTAATTGTATGTAGTTAATTTTATTTCATTATGTATACATACTGTGTATATACTATACTTACCAGGGGTAGCCTAGACCTAGCGGTCGCCATGTCAACGATTATTTTAACGGGTCGGGTTGTGGTGAAATGGCCCTCCAATTTTTGGGTCACTTCGGGGGCCGGTCCGCTGAGAACGGTCCCAAGGATACACCCTGATCAATTAAATACAATTAGCTTCCATCCGATTGACTATAGGTATAGGAAGGTGTCGGATCTGACCCTCATCACACCCGGATCAATTATCATTAAAATAATTGATTAATTAATTACCGGAAGTGATGCAATAGATATGGTCTTACATCGAATACGATGAGAATCAAAGATTCGAAAAAAATATATATATGGGCGATTTCCAGCCAATGATTTCGACTCGGCATGGACTTCTCCATGTTCTATAATCCTCGTATGGAGAATTCAGTGCCAAATCGACTCCCGATAAAAGTGTGTAAACTTTCTATGGTAGATTCCGTTTTTATGAACAAATATGAAGCTACAATTTGAAGTATGATCGTATTACTCACATAGAGGAAGTATAACTGTTGCAAGAAGATTAACTGTAACTGGTGTACGATGATTGCGGTATAGACTAGCCGAAGAGCCACGAACCGTTCGAGCCATTTTAAAAACTGATCAATTAAATAACTCTGGTTATGATATGTTTGTATAGAAAATTTCAATCTATAATTATACGATATGTACGTTAGAAGACCGACGGCCGTCCCGACGTCTCGAGGCTCAACGACGTTATGAAAGAGAGAGCCTTCCTCCTCAGAATTTCCCACCGATCAATAGGGGTGCCTTTCAGCATGCGCTACAGAGTATGTATGTACGGGAAGATACCCCCGACCCACACATACCCTCGCACCCAATCGCAATTTTTTTTTTTTTTCTTCGTGTATACATACATGTATATGTATAAACGCGTATGTGTGTGTTTATATACATTCAACTAAGGTATCTGAAAATGTCTATATACATATAAAAACGTATATGTATGTGCGTCATGTATCTTCGACTTTTTTATTCCAACCCACCACAACCCCATACCCCCCAAATGATCTTCATTCACAGTACGAAACCAACGACGTCACGAGGTGAGGGCGCGTAGGTGGTTACGATTGGAATTAATCGACGCGAACGACGCGCGAAACACCAAAGGTACCTATTCAAGTTCATCTACACACATACCTACCTGTATATAGTATATACAGATATCTATGTATCGTATACCTTATGACTGCTCTCAGAGGACGTGGGCGAACTTTTGTTACGGTCTAAAGGTATTCGAATGTTATATGTGATACCTATACATGTGTATGGGTATTTTTTTCCTGTTTCTCTCCACTGTAGGTATACATAGTTGCTTCCTCCTTCGTCTCAATGTTTCATTTTTATTTCATTTCTCTTTTGTCGGATCTCCTACATATGTCAAGTCGTAAAACAGACAAATAAGAACTATATACAGGGTGATTCAGGCCGAGCGAGCCATGTTTTGAGGGTAGATACCCCGCCAAATTCTAAGACTAAATTTCCTTTACCAAAAATTCGAGGGACCGATAATTTCCGAGTTATTAAAGATCTTAGTCGCTGTCAGTGCGCAACTCAGTGCGCAACTCACACTCATGGCCGGCGCTGTCAGCGCCATCTATAAGTCTCCGCGATTGGTCAACTGAGATCTTCCGTAGCTCGGCTACTATCGGTACCTCGAATTTTTGGTGAAGGATAATTTAGTCTTAAATTTTCGCGGGGAATCTATCCTACGAAAAAAAGATATGGACCGCTCAATCTGAATCACCCTGCATATACGTATAATAATAAATAACGGTTTGAACGTATTAGGTTAATAAATATTTAATAATAATGATAATAATAATTAATAATTGATAAATGATTCGATTGATGATTTGAATTAGAAATCGTTATAAAGTTGTATAATATATGATTTACGGATCCAACTATAGTTTTCAAGTATTTTGCGATTTTATCAACATCCCCCAAATACTCGACTATATTATATATTATATAGGTATAGGTAGGTATATATTAGTGCGACGGAAGCAATTTTTTTTTTTTTTTTCTCTGTAATATGATTATTAAATACCATGTATAATACCATATTATGTAAAGTACTATATACCTACTATGTATATATACATATATATATATATATAATTAAGTATAATTAAATTAAATTCTGTATAAGTGTATATATATAAGACGAGGAAAAAAGAATTTGAAATTTGAAAGTAAAAAAATAGCACCAATTCACGCGGTATCAACTGTATTTATAATAATAATAATAATTAATGATAATTAATGAAATAACAGAAGAATAGAAAAAATTAAAAACCTTATCTCTATATAGCTGTATATAAGTAGTATATGGGGCATTCCACGTGAGCTCGACCAGTGTTAAGGGGGGGGGGGGGGTAGGGTCTTGAAATTTCAAATTTTTCATTTTTTTTTTTTTTATTTGCTCATATGAAAGTATAGACATTTAAGAATAGTGTGTAAAATTTTCAAAGCGATCGGAGCAAAATTATGAGAGTTGTGATGTTTACAGCGGAGCGCTCTGTTCGGTGCCGGCCTGAGTTTTGAACGCTTTGAAAACTTTAAACGCGTTTATCTCGGAACTACCTTTTTCAAAGTCCGTTGCCGCGATATCTCGAAATCTAATGAACCGATCCTTATAAAAATTTAATCCCATATTCTTGATCTACTTTTTCAGACATTGACGTCGAGTTTTTTAAAAATTTACAACAAATATTGATTTTACAATAACAATTAGACCTTTTTTTTCGCCGAAAATCGCTGTTTTAACTTCAGAGTGCTGCCAAAAATTTAAAAAAAATCCTAAAAAAAAATTCGCTTCGTCAATCTCAGGGGAAAGTCATGTAGTTTTCAAAATTTCCTGGTTTTTTGATTTCGGATGATCCAGTGACGAGTTATCAGGGCAACGGAAAACCAACTTTTTTTCGAGGCGTCTTCGGGAATCTGCTGCCAATCATTTATTCATTTATATTTGCACTAAAAAAAAATACTACTTATTGATGAAATGTTATTTTATCCGGAGCAGTTTATAAAAATAAATAATATTTAGCTCATCGCCGAAAAAAAAAATTATAAAAAATGGTCATTTTTTCAGGCTACAGACCCTAGCCCCCCCCCCCCCCCCCCCCCCCCCCTTAAACGCCGACTGTTCCGAAATCATTTCATGTTTTTTTCTAACATTCTACTCGGTAAAAAACGCGACCTGAATTTTTGTCAATTTTTTTTATTGAATCGTTAATTTTTTATAAATATTTGAAGTCGATTGCGAATGCCAATTTTCAAAAATCTGAAAAAATTCTCAAAAATCCAGTGAATGACACAAAACACCCCTCGTTAAGGAAAACGTGGACCGAATTTTTGTTCCATTTTTTTATCACCCAATTCGAAATAATAGATGATGAAATTCTCTGCACTCTCTCGGTATAATGGTATATATCTTTTACTAACTAGAGTAGGGCATCATCGAATTGTTGAAACCGAACATTTACAAGTAAATTGACGCCTATTTGACGCTTACGATCTAATCCTGTGTTAATTTCGCGTTTAAAAATTTAAAAATTTCGAATTGTAGGTGATAAAATTTTTTTTTTTAAATTCGGCCCACCTGCTCCTTAACGAGGGGGGGGGGGGGGGGGGGGGGGGTATGTATTTTGTGTCATTCACTGGATTTTAGAGAATTTTTTCAGATTTCAAAAAATGGGCATTCGCAATCGACTTCAAATATTTATAAAAAATGAACGGTTCGATAAAAAAAATTGGAAAAAAATTCAGGTTGCGTATTTACCGAGTAGAATGTTAGAAAAAAGCATGACATGATTTTGAGATAGTCGGGGTTTAACACTGGTCGAGTTGGCGTGGAATGCCCCATATATAATAGTTATAATTATATAGTTATGTTATTATATATATATATTGTATATATTTATGTTATCGAACGTTTTCTATTTATCGTAATTTAAAATTTATCTGTATACCTATATATGGGCAGGTCCACCAATTATGATCTGTAAACGATCCGGGGTCTAAATTTCGATTCATCTGCAATTTTGATGTCTCATAGTGTGTATTAAGATGTGAAAATCCACCAAGTATCCAGACCTCTAAGCCTTACCGTTCAGGAGATACGCGTTGATCAGTTCTTTCAACTTTGAGCACATTGACTTTCACATTCGAATTTTTATCCTATCTCTATCGCAAAAAGCGAATTCGATGATACATGTTTTTCATGTAAAAATGTCTGATCTTTCCGAATATGGAATTCGTTTCAAGTTACATTCTCAAAAACCGTCCAAAAAAATGCGTTTTTTCGAAAAAAAAAAACGTGTCTTTTCAACGTTCCCCAATTTTTTTTTCAAATTTCATATTTTTATCTGAAAACTTGCAGTTTTTAACTAGAGGAACTGAAATTTGTTTTTGTCGCTCGAAATGGGATCAGGCGGGAGTTGCATTTATGTTTATTAAATTGAGTATAAAATGTATGTTTTTGTTTCTTCAGCCAAGAATCCTCAATTTAATGAACATCAATGCAATTCCTGCTTGATCCCATTTCGAGCACCCAAAACAAATTTCAGTTCCTTCAGTTAAAAACTGCGAGCTTTCAGATAAAAATATCAAATTTGAAAAAAAAATTGGGGAACGTTGAAAAAACACGTTTTTTTCGAAAAAATGCATTTTTTTTTTACGGTTTTTGAGAATGTAACTTGAAACGAATTCCATACTCGGAAAGACCAGACATTTTTGCATGAAAAACATGTATCATCGAATTCGCTTTTTGCGATAGAGATAGGATAAAAATTCTAATGTAAAAGTCAATGTGCGCAAAATTGAAAGACTAATCAACGCGTATCTCCTGAACGGTAAGGCTTAGAGGTCCGATACTTGGTGGATTTCTACATCTCAATACACACTATGAGATATCAAAATTGCAGACAGATCGAAATTTTGACCCCGTATCGTTTACAGATAATTGGTGGACCTGCCCATATACAGAGTGAATTGCTAACGTTTAGACAGGTAGAAATTCGCACCTGAATTCCCAGTGCGCATGCGCAAGCACCGAGCGCAGGCAAATTTTCAGTGCGGCCAACCTTTGAAAATATGAAATTTGCAAATGACAGTAGTCGGCTCGGTAGAAAGTTGGCCGCACTGGAAAATTTGACTGCACTCGGAGCTTGCGCATGCGCACTGGAAATTCAGGTGAATTCCACCTGCTGAACAATAGACTTTCACTCTGTATATATTATGTTAATCAATAATAGAGAATGATAATATATATATATATGAAATAATGTAATAATTATTATACTGCAGGCATGGTATAATAATAATAATAATAATAATAATAATAATAATAATAATAATAATAATAATAATCATATCGTTTTTCATAATCATTATAATCATCATATAGTTTAATAACAATAATAATAATAATAATAATAATAATAATTATATCGTACAATATTCAGAAATAATATATAATTAGGTCGATTATCATATTGAATAAATTATTATGTATACAATGATAATAAGATAATTACTTAATTATTTAATTAATCTAATTGATTGATCAATTAGATTAATTCGTTTTTTAATTTGAACATAATATTATCTGAAAGAAAAATACAAATAAATAATTAGAGCTGTAAAATATAGTCTGTTCATATCATTATTATTATTTATTACTGATCAATTGAAGTCTTATTGTTTTTATTTTTATTTATTTTTTTTTATTTTTTTTTCATTTTTGTTTCTTTTTTTTCTCAAAGTAAATGATAGAAAATTTCTATTTCAAGCATGTCATGAGCGTGTATAACGTATGTATACTATGTATTCATGTATGGATGCATGTATAGTATATATGCAATTAATATTATAGTAGAAGAGAAATATATAAGACCCTTAATTTTACTTAGTATAGTATATATATCGTATGTATATATTATGTTGCATCTACGGATGTATTATATATACCTATGTATAATAGTATATATACCGATTATCTCAATATTATATATGTATACTATTATTTAATATTTTATAGATTATATAGTATATTATATAAGTTGCCTCATATAAATGTTTATATTACATATATACATATATATATGTATATGTGTTATAATATTATGTGTATATATGTATATTATTATGATATTCAATGATTTTCAACGTATAATAATTAATATCAACCTGTGATCGTTTATTAGCTATATCAATTAGTTTTTTTTTTTTTTTTTTTTTTTCAATATTAGTAATTAATAAATGCATTCAATCGCGTAGAGTCAAACTTCTATATTTTTATATTCTTTAATATTTTTATTTATTGTATATAGTATAGTAACTTGCGAACATCATTTTTTCATTCCAGATTTTTATTTTATTTTAATATTTTTCTTATAATATATTACCTACTATAACTATACTTATCGCAATTGTTATTTTATTTTATTTTATATTATATGATTTATTATATTTTTTATTTCTTGTGCGTCATAATTAATAGTCCGAGTTACATATAGCTCAGTTTCTTTCTTCTTTTCTTCTTTAATTACTATTTTATGGCCACGGTTGAGTCGATTTAGTCACGCCAGTATACTAGGACAGGATCACGGTTTCTCTCCACCTCGAAACTTTGACGAACGAATTCAACCGGCGAAAGAATAATTTTCTGCAAATTCGGGTTTCGGTCAATTCTCTTTGAGTGAACTAATCGGTAATCGTTTATACCATTAATTTCGGAGCCTTGGTGCGATCGTGAGACGCAAAAGAAATTTTTCACGTACGAGCAGACGGATCACGTTTCATCACCTCCACCTCAATACTTTGACGAACGAATTCTACCAGCCTGAATGTGATATTATTGAAATTCAACCTCTTAATAGATACTTTCAAAGTGAAGAATTTCAAAACCGTCTTTATATATATATATCATTTATTTTCAAACAATTGAGAATGAAAAAATCGACTTTACCGGAGACCCCGTGACATAACCCTACATAAATAATTAATGAATATACATATCGTTATTTATTTATTTAACTTTTTTTTTACGCATTTCGCACACAACCGTACTAATAATCATAATAATAATAATAATAATAATAATAATAATAATAATAACAATAATAATAAAATGGCACGTGTGTTAGTCCTTGTTAATCGTAATACTAATACCTTATATTATATAATATAATATCGTATTATCCGGAAGAACAAGACTTCCAATTACCAAATATATCTTATATTTATTAGTAGACTTGAATACACATATATATATATATATATATATATACTAAATACATATAGTATATATATGTATATAGGTCTACGTTTAAATAAGTTGGATATGCATTCGTTTCCATCAATTTGATGAGAAAAAATTATAACAATGCTATACGGAGCGATTCTATGGAAAGTAGTGCGCCTAAAAGATAGGCAAACGCGAGACGCCTGCATCGAGTAGCTCAAACATCGACGATTGGGTCTTATTTCTCACGGAGCCAAAGGGCACGCGATATACGAAATAAAACACAATCGCTTGATGTTTGGGTTGCCTGTATGCCGGCGAGGCGCGTTACTCTCGATAGAATCACTCTGTATATACATATACCGGGAGTATTCGTGGAAACGCTTCAGGAAGTCAAGCGATTCGGTTTTGTATCGCATATTGCGTGCCTAATCTCTTGATGTTTTAGTTGCCTGTATGCAGGCGTCCTATGAAGCGTTTCCACGAATACTCCCGGTATATACGTATATTATGTATATATTACGTATATATACCTATGTGAATACTCGTGTCTGTGTAAAAAAGCAAGAAAAATTATGAAATCGATTTTAGACCTTTTTTTGTTTCTTGTCTTTCATCGTGATTACTAATTTTTGGCGAAGGGTTCTGTAAAAAAAAAACATACAAGATGACAAAAGAAAATAAAAAAAAAATGAAAAAAGAAAAACACACTAGGTATAGAAATAGAAAAATTGATCAATCTCATATAGAAATAATATTATACATAGTATACATAATATATGGGGTATTCCACGTGAACAGGATCGGTTTTTGGCCGGAGGTCATCGAATTTGACGCCAATGCAGATTCAGATTCCTTGTCACTACATGAGATGTCCCCAACAGTTATAGAGCATGAAACTAATTGGTTCAATTTATATCGCTGTCATAATTATACAAAAAATTTAATTACTACATTTTCAACTCCACTTATCTCAGCCATGCATGGACAAAATCATAACTTCCCATAGTGCATTCTACGCGCATAAATGAGCTCTTTCGAAATATGTAGCACTTGAATTATTTTCGAAATTCTTAAACATGTAAAACTTTGGAAATATGCGATTTCTTTGTTCTTCTACTCGAAGGGTCTAACCAATTGCCCTGAAATTTTCACCGAAATTACTTCGAGGTGGCACTAAGAAGTGATCATAATTTCAGCCTCCCGGTTTTTCCTTTTTTTTTGCCAAAAACCGATCCGGTTCACGTGGAATACACCATATGTATGTATGTATAGATTGTGAGTTAAATTTTCTTTTCAACAAAAAATATATGGATTAATACAAGAAGATGGTATTAATTTATAATAATTGTGTAATTTTATAATAACATATCAGTTAATTAGTATTCAAATTAAGCAGAATAACAATTTAAGCATCAAGTATATATATAAGTATAAGTATAAGTATAAGTATAAGTATAAATATTATTATATATATATATGTATATAATATAAATGTAAATGCAGTATTATGTCAATAATAACATGATTACCTAATTATATGATTCAAAAGATTCTTGTTTCGTTTGTTTGTCATTCGAGTATAATCATTAATCAGCTTTCGGAAGCGTCGTTTATTGAGACTCAGATCTAATTAATATGGCAAGCGAGGCGTTTTTTTTTTTTTTTTTTATTCTTTTTTCACTAGTTTCTTCAAAATTCCTCGATTTAGCAATAGAAAAAAATAAATAAATACCGTATTTCGTTCGTTTTTCATCCGCAAATTTTCAATTTCAATTTCAATTTTGTTTTTCTTTTTATGTTTTCAGTTTTTGATTTTTCAAAATTCGTCCATTTTCACCGCGGTCGTATGATAAATTTTTTTTTGTATTACCTATAGGTACATCAACGTTGCGATATATTTTTTTCTATTATCCAAAAAATCATATATAGTACTATACTTCGAGAATGAAAAACGAAAATGAAAAGAAAGAAAGAAAAGAAAAAAAAAAAAACTACGTTGAATACTTATAAAATTATATATTGCGCGTCGTCCTAATCTACCTACCTATCTATCTATCTAAATGTATGTATGCATGTATGTATGTATATGTATATGTATATGTATATGTATGTATAAACTTAATTACCTACATTGAGTAAAGAGCAGATCGATAAAAAATAAAGATAAAATATAATAAAATACTAAAATACTAATTATACTATAGTAACTGATAAAAGATCATATCATATACCTAATATAATTTCCGGGATAATCTTAGAAGAAAAGAAAAAAATATCTAATAAATTATCATACTTGCGCAGATCTAATAATAATAATAATAGTAATAATAATAATAATAATAATAATAATAATAATAATAATAATAATCAGATAATTGAAGAGAAAAGAAAGTTTGCCAGAAAAGATTTGAGCAAATTATTACATACATAATTGATAAATTAATTAATGATTATTCTTCTCGTAATTTTTTTTTCTTTTTTCCTCTCTCTCTCTCTCTCTCTCTCTCTCTTCTCTCTCTCTCTCTCTCTCTATCTTTCTCTATCTTTTTCTCTTTTCTTTGTGCATTTTTTCATTCGATTCTTAGCAATCATTTGATTCGCTTTTATCCCTAGTATAATAGTTTATAATAGGTAAGTTATAATATAATTGTTTAATTTCATTGAATTTCATTGAAATATTCAATTGAGAATATTGATATAGTCTGAAAAAGTATCTAATATGAATGAAATTAAAAAGAGAAATAAATTGGGTAATTTGAAGAAAAAAAATGAAAATTAGAACATTCTCATTATTTGGTTTTTTCTTGCCAAAAAAAAAAAAAACTAGAAAAAAAAGAAAAGCGAAATTTGCGAATGAATGCCCCATACATAATTTTTTTTTTTTTTTTTGTTTTCTCTCTTCCTCTCTCTCATAATTCTTGATCATTATATTTTCAATGAATGAATGAATTAATGAATTAATTAATTTGAAGAAAAAAAAAAAAAAACACACACACACACACAACTTAGGTCTGTAGCGTGTTTGTTATTTCCTGATGAACGTTAACAAGGTCTTGTATGTAACCAGCTAATCTCGAATTCAATGTATCTAAATTCTGTTTCTGGACCTTATTCGAGCTTAACGCAAGCTCTAACTGCTCGTGTACAGTGTTCAACATCTCTCTCAACTCGACGTTCTCCTTCTGAAGAGACTGTGAAGGAAAAAAAAAAAAAACAATGAAATATTAAAGAAATTTTATTAAATATTATAGTAAAGAAAAGAAAAGAAAAGAAAAGAAAAGATAGAAATATTCTCACCATGTAGTCTTTGTTCTTGGTAGCCATAGTCAGGCTTTTTATTTCATCGTTTCTTGACCTGAGTTCATTTTCCAAAGCCTCGACTCTTAGCCTTAGAGCCTCGCTGTTACCCTCAGAAATTTTGCTCGCTTCTAAGTCTGAGTATTTAGCTCTAAGCCTTGCGTTTTCTTCTTTATAAAGTTGCAGCTGCCTATTCCACTCGTCAACATTGGCGGTAGATTCTTGCAAGGCGCTAGTCAGTCTGGCGTTGGCTGTGTTAACGGCTATTAGTTCCACCTGCAGAAAAAAAAAAAACAAATTCAAATTTCTCATCGGTTCCGAATCGCGAACGGGTGTACAGAATGCCCTCCGAATCCGCCCTTCGTCTCACCTCCCACTTTTTAGCATTAGCCGAGCTTTGAGCGAGTGCGATTTTCAGTCTATCATTATCGTATTTGAGCTGGGCCTCGGTGGATTGATTCGACTGGCTGTTACCAATTTGCTGTAAGCTCTTTGAACCCTGATGTTGAGGGCTCTCAGAACTCTGTTGTGATATACTTTGAGATCTTGCGTGTATAGCGTTCTTCAATTCCTCGTCCATCTTGTTCTGCTGGCATCCAGCTGGCAACGGGCTGTTGCTTACCATCGTAACGCTGTTCTGTGCCGATATCAAATTAGCGTTTGGATTCGGGTTGTTAGAAGCCGAAAGGCTCGAGCTTATCATCGAAGAATTTGGAGGGTCGATTAGGTCCTGTTCTGACGACGGTAGCGAAGAAACAGACCTCGAAGTTATCGGGCTTACATTTGCGCTCGTCGCAGGCGTCACCGAGGAACTATTCGACTGAAGTTTTGCGCCTGCTACTTTAGTCGCTTCTTTCACCTCGTGGAACTTTTCTATGAACTGTTGGAGAAGATAGAGGCAGAAAAAAAACGAAATTTAAAACCTTTTTCAACACTTTGGACCTTTTGGACCTAATTTTGACCCTGTTTGACCCGTGTTGACTCTTTGGAGACCCTTTTTGACCATATTAGACCCTTATTGACCCCTTGTGACCTAATTTTGACCCTTCATGGCCTTATTTTGACCCTTTGTGACCCAATTTCGACCCATTTTGACCCTTTGTGACCCTTTTTGACCTAATTTTAGCCCTTTGTGACCCAATTTTGACCTTTTTTGGCCATTTTGTGGCTCTTTTTGACTTTGTTCGACCCTTTATGACTTATATTGACCCAAAATTTGACTGAGTGTATATACCTTGCCTAGCTCGGCTTCCGACGAGAAGCCTAGGCCGTATACAGTGTTGGCCCTGACGTCCGACCATTGGCCAAACTTTTGTGAAGTCTTAGTGAACGTCATGTTGGGAGTTATCGTGCTGTTTATTACAGCCTGTAATAAGAAGCGTTGATTGTATGATAATGTTTAAAGAAAATGTTATGTACAGGGCATTGGGCGTCAAATTGGCAGACGACTTTCTCCACCTTCTTCGATTTTTATCATTTTTTTAGGGGAGATGAGGGAAATGTGCTGCTAATTTGACATATTTGCCCTATACATACTAAACAAGCCAATCCTCAATGGGGCCCTGTTATTTATACCTTAGTCCCTTCGACTGATATAATCCTGTACAAACTTCTCGTCGAGTCATAGAAAAAGGATACTGATACAGCAGCCGTTGAGGCCGATACCCATGACCGTTTAGTCTTTGGATCGATGTGGAAGACGTGTGCTTTACACGTGAATATTGGCTGCTCACTAAGGCAAGGAGAATAATAAAAAAAAATTAAATTTGAAAAGCTCTAGGGTATTTCTTGCAAGTTTTAATCTTAAAGTATGATACAATTGAAAGGAATCTATCTTCTATATCAATTGCCAATGCAAGGGTGATTCCCTAAAAAACTAACTATTATTATTACTTTTTTGGTATTTATTCGTATTTTTGATATACCTTTAATTATACAGGGTGAGTTTTCACTGGTATCGCTCATGGGGGAGGGGCTTATCATCGCAAACGGTCCGCCCATTTTTGCGGAGGTTCTAAGAAGCCCCTCCCTCATATGATAACAGAGAAAATTCACCCTGTATAAATATTCAAATATCGAATTGTTTTTTTTTTTTTTTTTTTTTTTACCTACTCTTAGTTATATTAATCATTAAGAAAAGTATATAGATATATAATATATACAGGGTGTATCATGTCAAGTGTCGAGAATGAGAGGGACTAATAGTTGACGCGGAGTCACTCCCCCTCAATCAATCTATCGACAAAGAGAAGAACTTCATGGACCGAAATTCTTACGAAAATAGAAAATACAATTTCTTGATCTTCGTGTAGGGAAGAAGAATATCAATAACGACTCGAATCAGGCTCTGTTAGGTATTCGTTCATTCGGTCTATGGAATTATTCTAATTGTTGATTGGTTGATGGGGCGTGACTTAGCGTCATTAAATCCCTCCCATTCTTGGAACTTGAGGTGATACACCCTGTATGTAAAGATCAACTTTGAAAATTTTTAGCATTCTTTAGTAATTTTAAAAAATTCATCTATAGCTACAATGTTATCGAGCTGTAATTTTTTCAGACAATTTCATTGTTCTTAATATAAGAGTAGAGAAAAAAAAAAAAAGGAAGGAATTTTTGAAGCGAAAAACAGTGAAATTAGAGAAAAATCGCGATTGCGATGCTGCTTTTCTTTTTTTTTCTCTCTCGATCTTCTCTCTCTTTCCATCAGTCCATTCATTATAATTATCATCAGTATTATTATTTTAGGAATAGTGTGTATACTCGTTCAGGATATGACGTATACGCATAGGTATGTATAACAAGGGGAGCGGAAGTATAGTAGCCTCTGTGTAAACGCGTTGATATAGCTGAGCGAGAGAGCGAGAGAGAGAGAGAGAGAGAGAGAGAGAGAGAGAGAGAGAGAAAGAGTCGGTGAAAGAATGAGAGAGAGAGAGAGAAAAGAAGAAGAAGGCGAGAAGCCAAGAACAAGAGAAATAGAGAGAGAGGGGGATAAAGATAAATAGATTATAGATACATAGATAGATAGATAGATAAATAGATAGATAGAGATAGTTAGAAATTCATTTATCAGAGAGATAGAGAGAGAGAGAGAGAGCGAAGAGCGAAGAGGGGAGTGGGGGGCAGTAAAACGATAGGGAAACCAATAGCGATGATGATATGAAATGAATGAATGTATGCGTACGACATACGCGTATAAGTAGACGTAAATATATATAGAGACTAGAAGATGATATATGCGATATACATGATATAGAAGATAGAAGAGACGACAATAATAACTAGTTATTCTAAATATGTGACTACTACAAGGGGCGTATGAAAACGAATTCATTAAATAAAAATAAATATAAACTGCATACATGATAGAGTAAATTTTTTTTTTGTTTTTTTTTTTTTTATAAATGATGGTTTTACTACTTACCCCATTGTCTCTCTTATTCCTGATGTCATATAAATACTTTGTTTTGGGTTTATTAAAACAACTGCCGCGAACTCATTGGTGAAGCAATAATATTAAAAAAATAATATAAATTGAAAATTACGTCGGGGTTTCGTTTCTTCGTTATTTTTCGGTATTCCTTGTCTTTTTTTCTTTCTCTTCTTTTCTTTCTTACTTTCCTTGTTTCTTTTTTTTTTTTTGTTAATTAATTAATTGTTTTATGTTTAAGTTTACTATGACTGACTGATTGAACGAACTGACGTATACGGGTATACGATAACCGTGCGAGTATTGTTAAATTATTTTTTTAAAAATAATGTAAATAAAGGATAAGAATTAAGGAGAAAATTTTACGATTACAAGGGTACGGGGGGATAAAAAGGAGGGGGTGGAGGACGGCGGTGGTTATTTACTTTAGTTGTAAATTATCGAAAAATCCCACCCTATTTAATATAGGAACCAACCAGTTGACAGCCGCCATCCGCTGTATCTTTATAACACGAGTTATATAAACGCTATGTAGAAACACCCTCGTAGTGTGAAGTGGGAATCAGACACCGATAACTTCACGCTTAGTGTCTAACTACATTCTTATCTCGTTTGTCGCTCTATTTTACCGTCCGCTGAACTTATGGTTATGTTTACAAAGAGCGCGGCGCGACAAACGATGTACAGTAACCAATGGGAAGGTTGATTTTTCGAAAATGACATCATACACGCGTAAAAAACAACTATTTCTTTGGCTGATCAACAATCGACAGCAACATCTAAGTTGCAAATAGGCCCATTCGAAACTAAACTAGTTAGACGGTAACAAGTTAGTCATTAAAGGTACTAGAAAATTGGGGGATTATCTAGTATATTTATCTGAACAGTTGGTAGGAATGATCGTTGTTTTATAACTAGTTTCTGTTAATAATCGTAAGAGTGCGCTGAGTGTGGTAGCATCTAGTATATGTAATAACGTGGTGGTTTTGACATCATAAGTAAAAATCGAGAGCGATTTGTCGTCAGTTAAGCGAGTCAGTGAGAGTTTCGGAACAGCTGCCAACCCCGCATTCATTGTAAAAGAACAAAGTGAATGCGATAAAACAATATTTATCGATATTTTATTTATAATATCGTGGTGTGTGTGTGTGTGTGTGTGTGTATGTGTGTTAATTAAATTGAATAATAAATATGAAGTGAGACATTGTAACGTATGTATACATACATACAAAGGACTGTATTTAAATATAATATAAATAAATAAATAAATAAAAGTAAAATATCACAGTCCAGCTCGTTGTCCACGTTCGTTTTCTTCTATTATAACGTTGAAACTCTTCAACGGTGGTATCATTGTCGCGGTATAATAGTAACTCATTATAAGTTCCAGAGTTAGCTGTATAGATAAGGATATACATACCTATACATGCATTATAACAATCGAATGGAAATATAGTATCGCAGTGCGTTGAAAGATAAAAAGTAAATAAGTATTATATTATAAAGTGAGAGAACCCAGGGCGAAAATAGAGAAGCAAAGTGATTGAATAAAAAGAAGAAAAGAAAGGAAGAAAAGAAAGGAAGAAAAAAACAAACGAATATCGAGAAGAAGAAATACGGCGAGAAACATAACGACACATAATTATCGTCCGCGTCGTGTCGTCACTTTTTTACCACACACACACACACACACACGTACTACACCTGTCTAGCTACGACATCGTTTCTCCGTCATGGCAGTACCTTGATTAATCACGAAAAGTGTTTAAAAAAAAAAAACAACATACATACATACACGGTTTCGGTTCCGTTACTTTAGTCATTTCGCATTAGTATTTAAAACGAATCATGAATCGCCGCTACGTGATTATTGATGATAATCAGAAGATTAATGAAAATGTTTTGAATAAATAAATAAATAAGTAAATAAATAAATAAAGAGAAGTGAATTAAATAATAATAATAATAATAATAATAATAATAATAAAAGAAAGGAATAATTTTCTTAATACACCCGTGAAATAAATCTAAAATCGTAAATATGAACGGTCTGAGCATCAGCGAGTTGTGTTGCTTGTTTTGTTGCCCGCCGTGTCCGTCTCGTATAGCTGCAAAGCTCGCGTTTCTTCCGCCCGAGCCAACGTATTCATTTACCGAAGACGATGCGTCGAGTTCAAAATTCACTATCGCATTATCCGAGCGTGCCGAGTGGCAGTATACAGAGCGCGAAAAAGAATCTGTCGAAGGTTTTTACGCGCGTACATCGCGCGGCAATAGGATAGCCTGTTTATTTGTAAGGTGTTCGGCGACGGCTAGATTCACGATATTATTTTCACACGGTAACGCCGTCGACCTGGGACAAATGTCCAGTTTTTATCTGGGTCTTGGATCGCGTATAAACTGCAACATATTCAGCTACGATTATTCAGGGTACGGTGTGTCCGGCGGTAAACCTTCGGAAAAAAATCTCTACGCTGACATTGACGCCGCTTGGCACGCTCTGAGAACTAGGTACGGCATTAGTCCTGAAAATATCATACTTTACGGACAGAGCATCGGCACAGTACCAACCGTCGATCTCGCAGCAAGATACGAAGTCGGCGCCGTCGTACTTCACTCCCCGCTTATGTCGGGCATGAGAGTCGCTTTTCCAAACACCAAGAGGACTTGGTTCTTCGACGCTTTTCCTAGGTAATATTATTACTCTTATTCACATGCGTCGAACGCTCATCGTTTCGGAGCAAAAACTGTGGACAAATACTCGAGACGCACTCGAGGCTCCGCAAAGCGGTTTCAAATCCCCAAAAACTTGCCTTCCAGTCTCTCAAATAGAAAGAAGAAATGCGTTCCTACATAAGTGGATATAAAAATAGACCAATTTCGTTGGTAATATCTGAGCAAGAAGTGAACAAGGAATATAGAAAGTTGGGTGAGAAAGTTGTACGACCTTTTTGTACAATATTTTACGGGGAATGGTGAATGAAAGTAAAACGGTTCACTTTTTGATATCCAAATTCAAATTCGTTTTTATCAATTTTAAAGCATCACCCAGTATTGAACATGGGCAGTGTGATAAAGTTGACGGATTTAGACGGGCATGAGGAGTCGTTATGATTATCATTATTCATTCGAGTCTTTCAAGTGTACTTTACTTTACTTATTCACAGAAATAATGAGTCTACACCTTAGGTACGCTTATGAATCATCATTTAACAATGGTGATAACGCGGATGTTAATCGTCGTCTTGACTTCCTCTTCTCAACTCTGTTGAACAGAAATAATAAATTATATCTGATTTATGATATCAAAGAAATAATACGACGATCCCTCCATGAGGTGTGATTCACACAGCATTGATAAATTTTTAGTGTGAAAGTTGTGTCCCCGCTATTTAATCTCATTTGCCAATTGGTTACACAACACCTTTCCAAATTAGCCAATGCCATCTAATGTATTCAGAAATAGTGATTAGCCCACGGTTTGCTAATATCCGGCTGATCTAATATCAACGAGTTTTGTTGACGATGTGGAGTCTTGGAGCGCGAAAAGCTGGTCTCTAATGCACGAATTTCCCCCTTTTTCATTACAGTATAGACAAAGTTCCCAAAGTTACATCTCCGGTTCTTGTGATACACGGGACGGAGGATGAGGTGATAGACTTTAGCCATGGCCTAGCAATTTACGAGAGATGTCCAAGGGCCGTCGAGCCGTTATGGGTTGAGGTAAATATGAGAACACTCCACTCCGTTCACCTTCCCTCCCCAGCGACCGTAGTCCCCCTTCTCTCCTCTCGGTATCTGATTCATTCCTGAATGTTGTAAAGAATTTTGCTTAGGAACAGCAGCGGCGTGGCTTCAATTACGTCTTATTTACTTTGTCCGCGTAGTTTCACTCCGATAGCCACCTCTTTGTTTATATACAATTAGGCAATTTCGTATACCCTTGACGTATTTGCGCATGAAAATCGATCGGAACTCTTTGTCACAGAGAGAATTGAGGAGGCCGATCAATAACGCAGATTAAATCGTTTTATCTATTATCTGAATGTCCGTCATACGTTGATATCTATATTCGATAAGAATTTGGGTTCGATTCAATGGCTACAATCGTCGATATCTAATCTATGGAAACTTAAATCAAAGCGCTAAAGCAATTCGGGTGAAACGCAGCATCGAATACTCCGGTTTTACCAAAACTTTATATACTTCTATTTTGAGGACAATTGGCTGCTGCTGTTTACCTCTTCATCGTCGTATCTTATCTATGAATAATATAACACTAGAGCGCGGCACGTCTAGATAAAAATTGGAACTAATTATACGGTCTTTACGCGCATGCGTCTGTTTACCAACGTTATCAATGATCCCTAGACCCTCAAGGTGCTTTGAGGGATTCTTCAGATAATTTACTGCTTATAAAAATCAGAATCAAATCGAGACTTTTCAAAAAATTTTAGCCCAAGTACTAATTCTGTTATAAAAATTCCATGATTATCGCATAAAGTAGAACTAATTAGAAGCCGTACGACTGCTAGTGATGTAAGTTGCTCTAATTTTGAGAATTGAATTATTACAAATGAGGAATAACGAGGGAAGCACAATTAGAGTTTAATATTCTCTGATACAGCCCGAAAACAAATTAAGGGACATTAACAAAAAGTCAACTCTCTCTCTCTCTCTCTCTCGGTTTTTCGAAAATTCTTATTTTCCCGTTTCAGGGTGCAGGCCACAACGACGTCGAGCTCTATAATCAGTATTTGGAACGTCTGAAGCAGTTTGTAAGTGTAGAATTGGTCAACTGACGGCGACTGAGCCTCTCCCAGGTTCAGGGGGGGCAAGTGGTAGGAGTAGGAGTTGTGGGTGGGGTCGGGGTCGGAGGTGGAGCCTTAGGCGTAGGCGGAGGAGGCGGTGGTCACGTTAGAGTTGGAAATCCGAGTCACCATTCGGTCTCTAATAATTCAAACACAACAAGTTCAATATCCACAACATCACCGACAGAAAAGCTTCTATAGCAATCGCCGTCCGCAGGGGAGACGGGGCTCGTTCTTCCCTGTGACCAGGACATATCCCCTATATCGAACAACGACAATGACAACAACGACGACGACGACGAGGTGTTTTATTTCAACGATGATAAATCGCCGGGTTTATATCAGCCGGATAAAAAACAATGTAAATTAGTTGAACCGGCGAGAGTCGGCCTCGAGTCGTCGTCCCTTTCTCACAGAAGAAACAAGGAGGCCAATACCAATTTTGACAAAGTTAAATCAAAGAAGGATAAAAGAATTACGGATAGCGACAGGATAAAGAACAAAAAAAGCGACGATGTGATAAACGCGAAGAAAAATTCAAAGCACGTTAATAATACACCGAGAGAAATTCACACCGATCTCAGAGGAGATAAGGACGCTAACAAATTCAGCCTTGTTAAAATCCAGATAGAGACTTGTCCGCATTTTGGCGATAATAATATAGTCGGTAATGTTTCGTTGTCGGTTACGGATACCAAGCGTAACGCTAATTCCAAATCCGTTGAAACCGGGGCCGATAAAGATTCCATAATGAGAAACTGCAATGCAATGCAATGCACGGAGAATACTTCGTCGACTTCGCATAAGGAAAAGAGGTGTAAAACATCGTCGGCGAATAGGAACTCTGATAAGCGTGATAAAAGCCCATTCAAAAAGCTCAGTCGATCTTCATTGACCATTGAACCGGATAAGATAACTGTTAACTTGTCTAAATACTCACCCTGCGCCAGTAGATTGGCAGCGAGTTCAAAGATACTTTCAACCACATCGCCGACAAGTCCTGATAGTCCGTTGCGAGCGGTTCTATCTAGGAGTCCCTCAAATTTTGGTAACGTTAGTCGTTTAGTATCGAGGGATTCTGGTATGGAAAAATCTACAATCCAGGCAAGCCTGTCGCTTAATATTCATCAATTTCAAAAATCTAACGCATCAACACCGAGGAGTAAGAGTGTAGGAGATAGTTGCGTCACTTCACCTACAAGCGACGTTACAACAACAAGCTGTTCACCAACAGGCACTGAGATATTATCACTAGACGAAGTCGGACACAACAACAGTTTCACACCTACAACGGACGATAATGACCATAATTTTACTACAAGAGTCGGACACCTCGTCGTCACTGCCGCTGCTACTGCTGATAATATTTTAACCAATAGTTCATCGACGACGAGGTGTACACAAAAAACTAGAAAAACTACGCTAGAGACTAAATGTTAGAAGATGAGATTCTATTTTTTTTTTTTCTTTTTTTTTTTTCTATCAAACGATTTTATTTTTTCCAAGTAAGGACGGAGACGGGGGAGGATTGGAATGAAATGGGATAGATGCGGCAATCGATTTCTTTTTTTTTTTTTCTTTCTTTCTTTTTTTTTTTAATAAATAAAAGAAATATTAAAATAAAGTAGAAGAAAAAACGTGAGAAAAAAAAAGAAAAATTAATAATATGAAATATTTCTTAAATCTATAGCTAAGTATGTATTTGTAATTTTATCATCATCATCATTATTATTATTACTATTATTATTATTATCATCATTATCATCACTGTCGTTGTTGTTATCGCATACAACTGTGTGCAATGATGATAATTTTTTAAATTTTTTATTTTTTTCTAATTATATCTGTACTTAGTTTTCTCTCCTTCTCATTTAACGATCATATTATTATTATTATTATTATTATTAGTATTATTAGTATTATTATCATTATTATTATTTAAACAAAATATTTCTGTTGCTAAATAAATGTCCGATACTATGTAGGTATGTATGTGTATATTTTCTCTGAAGATTATAAATAATTTCGCGAATTTAGAAAGACACATACAACTATAGCTAGCTAGTATAATAATATACGCGATTGTGTGATTGAAATGAAAGAGAAAAGAAAAAAAAATACAAAAAACAGTAAAAAAAAACAAAAAAACAAAAAACAAAAAACAAAAAACAAACAAAAATAAAACAAAAAATTCTTCCAAGATAGTAATGATGATTTATTAATATTTTATTATTGAATAAGCGAGGTAGGTTGTGAGAATAATTCGTTCATACCTTACATAAATAAATAAATGAATTAATAAATTAATAAATTAATTAATTGATTACTTAATTAATTAATTACTTAAGTTCTACCAGGTAAAATTAGGATAAAAGTAAAGTGGGAGTGATACGACATCGTGTCTTATATACCGAGAATGAAAGAAAAATAAGAAGAAAAAAAAAGCAAGAAGCAGAAGAAAAGAATAATAATATTAATAATAATAGTAGTAATAATATTAATAATAATAATAATAATAATAATAATAGTGATCGAAACCTTAATACCTATATATACCTACAATAACGAGATGAATGAGAAGAAGTTGATAAACAAAAAAAAACAAAAAAAGAGAAAAAAAGTAAAGGAAAGGAAAGAAAGCGAAATAGCTAGAGAGACAATATAACTGCCAAATTTAAATATTAATTATTGCAAATTACCAGCTAATAATAATAGTAGTTCGACTTAAGTGAAATATAAATAATAATTTCTAGAAGGAATGGAAACAAAAAAATATATATATATATTAATTAATTTATTAATTAATTAGTTAATTAATTAATTAATTAATTAATTATTGTTTCGATATAATAATAATAATAATATAACTTCTTTGTAACATGTGCTTATTGTTATTAGTATTTTTATATCACCGTAATCGTATTCTATATATAAATATATATATATATATATGTGTGTATATCTGTGTATAGGTAAATGCACGTGATTAAATGATCATCATTATCTTCAAAGAGTTTATTTCATTATTGTTATCATTCGTTTACTTTTTTTTTTTATGTTTATTTTTCTCATTAAGAACACACGTAATGCTACTTTATTTGAATATATAAACGCCTGAGCCTCCAAGTTAGTGAAAATTTTGTTAAGTTGGTAATTCGAATTACTGTTTGTGAAAAAAAAGAAATATGGCCGCTATGGGGCGGACCACCTCACGACTTTAGCCTCCGAGATCTTCTAGTTGAGTTTTAATATTTTTGTCATTCAAGTCTTGGGAGTTTCGCTAGAGCCTGCATGATCGAAAATCTTGAATATTATCGATTTCTAAACTGTTTTACGACCGTGGGATGTGAATGAATTATCATATTCTCTGACGTCAAGAGTTACGCGCCATGTTTGCAGTATAGTATATTATAAGATAAATTAAAAATACAGAAATAGTCCATAGAAGATTTACTATCTGGTTTATCATTTATTATACCCGCTCTTAAATATAGTTCTTTAAGATTAATTGAAAAAAAATCGGGATTTATTTATAGTTGTATGTATAGTGATATATCGAATTATATATTGTAGTATTATTTTTTAATTGTGGAATTCTACGTCTCGCTGATTTTATTTACGCATCTACATACTCGTATTATATATCGTACTTCATAAATATTACGAAGAACAAAAAATACTTATACGTATGAAGAGATTATTAATAAAGAATATTGTTCAATATTTTTATTTTCATTGATTATTATTGTTCCATTGGCCCGATCGCGGTTCGCTTAAATAATTTTTTTGGTGGAGTTGCTAGCGCGATTCTGCCAACCAAGGATATTCGAATAAATCTAAAATCAGCGCCTGCGCGCTTGGATCGGGCTCATTCCACGAAACCTCACGGTATATTATTACCCGATTATTTAACATTCGAATAAACTCAATGTCATTATCGCCTTTATTATACTTTACCGATAAAAACTAAGAAAAAAAAGAGAAACAAGAAGAACTTCTATTCTAAATCGTAGATCCATCCATCAGAGTCTTGTCTGTCTTTTAATGAATTTAAAATCCGAGTTGCGCGGTGTGTTGAAATTCGTTGATCTAACTTGCGCAGTAGGTTAAAATCGTTTACACTGCGCAACTTGTTCAAATAATTTAAATATCGAACACACTATAATATTATTAGCGCGCTATGCTATGCGCTGGTAATTATAATATGAATAAATAAACTAATATCTAATAATTAAAGTTTAATCCTAATCGTTTATATTATATAATATATACACACCTATATTAATTATCTAAAGTGAGATTCGCTCGTAATTTGTTATACAATAACGATTCTTAAAAAAAAGAAAAGGAAGAAGAAAAAAAAATGAAGCAAAAAAGAGATGATCGATTAGTAATTATAGTGTAAATATTATGATTATTATTATTATTATTATTAATACGTATACTATATATAATGATTATTATAAAACTACAAAGTCCATATGTAAGGTAATAATATTATAATATAATATTGCTGATTTTAATTATTATAAATAATATACAGTATATATATATATATAAATATAGGTATAGAGAGAATTCATACATAAGTAAGGAAGTAAGTATACATAAGAAAAAAAAATTAAGAAATAAGTGACGTAAGCGTAAAAAAAAAAAAAAAAATATTGTTCTAAATTCAAATAATATAATGATAATGATAATGATAATGATAATTGACGGGAAAAGAATAAGTGAAAGAAAAAAAAAGAAATAATTAGTATATTGTGTAACAAGGGATGAAACAGTGTGAATGCAGGCCAGGGTGAAGTTGTCAGCCCGAAGCCGAAGGCGAGGGCTGACATCACCCGTGCCTGCATTCATGTTTCATCCCGTGTCACACACTATGTTTTTCATAACATCTGCAAAAAACTTCAGGTTTGAAATGAGGGACGAAAGCAGTTGCTTTCTGCCCACAGGGATGAAAGCAGTTGCTTTCTTCCCTGTGGGACGAAAGCAACGCAGCTTTCAGACCGCTAAAACATTGAAGTCGCGATTGCAGCGTACGTCACAGCTTTTCACGGCATTCGCATGAAATTAGCTTGTTTCGACTCGCTAAACAGGCACTGAAAGCTGACGTTTCAGAGCAGATGTTATGAAAAATAATAATAATAATAAAATACGATTTATAATAATATGTGTAATAATAATATAATTAAATCATACAGATGAAAAGAAAATTTATAACGCGATTAAAAATAAATATCATACAGAAAAATAATAAAATACCTTATACATATATGATATAGTATAATATATAATATATGTATAGCTGAAACAGTAAAAAAAATAAATAGAAATAGAGCAAGTTAAAAAGTAAAAGAAAAAAGATGAAAAATTGATGATAAACTTTATTACTGAATAATTATTATTATTATTGTGAGGAAAAAAAAATTGGAAATTAAAAAATAAAAACAGTAAAAAAGAAATAATAGTAGATTATGCTGTTAGGGAGAGAGGTGAGCGATTTTGATGAGGGTGAAGTTTGCTGCGCGAGCGAAGCGAGGGCAGCTTCACCCGAATCAAAATCGCGCCTCTCTCCCGAACCACATACGATATTTTTTCTCATACATGCACCAAACTAACCCGATTTCAAGCGTGTTTTACGAGAGAGAAGACTCACATATCTCATTCGGCCGTGATATGTAGTCGTCGCATGCGCTTTCACGCGATTTGGTTAGGTATGAAGCCTAAGAAGCAAACGTGCGCATAGGCATGATAATATGAACGCATTAGTACACGATGCTGTTGGGGTGACGTACGCGATTTTGATTCGGGTGAAGTTTGCTGACCGAGCGAAGCGAGGGCAGCTTCACCCGAATCAAAATCGCGCCTGTCTCCCTGACAGCTTCATGTAATGCGTTCATATCATGCCTATGACGCGCACTTTTGCTCCCTAGGTTTGATAAGTAACCAAATCGCGTGTCTGCGCATGCGTCGAATAACATATCACGACCGAGGGAGATATGTGAGTCTTCTGTCCCGTAAGACATGCTCGATATGGGGTTATTTTGACGCATGTAGGATAAAAAATAATATAAAAAATTAGATATATTAATATAATATAATAATACTGAATAAAATAAAAATGAGAAATAAATGAATAAAAAAAAAGACTAACGGTCGCGCCATACTTTGGGGGGGCAGTGAAGGAAATTTAGAAAGAAAATGAAAAAAGAACAAAAAAATAATAATATATTATAATGTAATGTAATTTGAGACAGAATAATTGTTACGCGTAGTACTACGTCCAATAATAAAAAAAAAAATCATGAAAATCATAGAAAAAATGAACACATAATATTGTTTTATACTTCCAATTACACACTATATAGTATATTATATATATATAATTTGTGTATATATATATATATATATAATATTATATTATTACAAATATAGGATATAAGCGTTGAATATAGCTAATTTAATTATTATTATTATTATTATTATTATTATTATTATTATTATTGTATACACTTAATTATAATAATAATCTTGTCAAATATTGGTTGAATATGTATACCTACCTACCTACCTTACCTACCTATACCTACCATCGTGTAATGTAAATTAAAATTCTAAGCACACATGAAAATTTTATTATTATTATTATTATTATTATTACTATCATCATTATCATGTTAATATATAAATGAAAAAAAAAGAAAAATAATCATCGTGTATGTATTTGAAAAATTTTCCTGAAAAATGTTTTTCTCGTTTGATTTATTTTTGTTAAATTTTTTTTTTTCACTTTGTTTCATTTTATTTTATTTTTCTATTTCTTTTTTTCTTGTATGTTTATAATATTCTCTATCTGAATTGGGTGATAATATTATCGTAGTGTGTATCCATGATAACATCTCATATAGGTAAGAGTTGTAAGTATAGTTGCAGTTACAGTTGCATTAAGAAATTATTTACGCGCAGATAAGAATTTTCGAACTTAGAAAAATCGAAATGATCAAATATATAATGTATTATATTTGCAAATTTTTCGAGTATACTCTAAATTTAAATTATTTCAAATGAAAAAAGAAAAAAACACGCAGACAATTAGGAATTGGAAAATCGAATTTATAGAGTGAGAACGCGTAAGTCTATTGATCAGCAGTTTTCGGTCTAAATATACAAACTAAGTAAATAACATCGCTGACGTTCTTTATGATAAATCTTCGAATCTGTGAATTTATACATAAGTATATCGTTTGAAAAATTCGCGCTGCCCCGCCGCGCCTTGTTATACGCAACTCGCACAGCACGCATACATATCTAAACCCCTGAATTCAGGCTTTAGAAATAATTCACCCCTGTGGCGATCTAGCGAACTAACTTTGCCGCAAATAAAGAGCGGGAATCGGTTCGAATTTCTAATACCAAGGAGCGTGGAACGAACAGCAAAATAATGATATTCGAAGTATTTAGAGCCGAAACTATACAGATATTGATATTTATCAATTTCAAGATCAGTTAGGGTATCAATAATCGAATAAAATGTACAAAAACAAGGGCAACTGTAATAATCATGTATTTAAGACTATAATTCACATTCGTTACACCATTGAAACCGAGTTTCGTTTCATTCACAAATCGTCATTTCTTAACTAGAATGATTCCCATAAAGCAGCCATTCGGTCAATAATTGCATCTTATGTTGTTTTCCCATTGAACTATCCTTGCCCAATATATCGTCCAACAATCTCTGCTCCTCTTCCGAAAGTTCCTTAACAGCGTCCAACGAACTGACCATCATACTTGGGAGTACGACGTCGTAGTACAAAAATATCTGTGAAATAAAAACGATCGTCGATCAAATTCGAATTCATTTGTATCATAAGCCGCGTATTTCCAATACCTACTTTGTTCTGAAAAGTATTATAGACTAAACAGGGGCTCGATGAACCACTAGCGATGCTGTATTTTCCTGTGCAGAAGGCTCGCACTGGTTCCTCGAAGTGAAAACGAACGCTGTTCTTACGCTGATCTAGTATATAAGTCTGTCCGTCCCAAGCGCATGCCACAATCTCGTCTGTTCCATCACCAGTCACGTCTAGTTTACAGAGCGCGAAGATCTGATGATCGACTTGCATCGCCCTGCGGAATAAATGACGTCTAAAGTGTTCGGATCTCCTCTTGCGAGGGGGGGAAGCCCCCCTAACGTAATTAGCTACCAGAGAATGACTTCGTCCTGTACGAGCATTATCGTTCCATCAAGAGTGGCCAAGGCGTAGGGTTTCCCCTTCTCACTCTCGGAGTGATTCTCGGTTTTATTATCCGCCCTGTCCGGACCCTCAACGTTGTTGTTATTCTCATTTTCGCCCCCCAAAGCTTGCGAAAAGTCCTTAATAGTTGGAAGTATGGATTTCTTAGCTATCTCAGGCTCGAATTCACCGAGCACGACGTTTCCGCCTACGAGGTTTCCGTCCACGGCGTCAATACCTGGTGAATTGTAACGCGGGTAACATCTCACAGTCTCGTTAAGCTGCGGGGTGAATTCTCGATTTCTAAAATGCTCGGCGGCGTCGAGACTGGCTTTTCTCATCTCTGGTTGAGAGTAGTTTCTTCTAAACTCAAGAGATGCTGGTTTGAACTGATTCAAATCTAGCTGACTGTCGTCGGAGAAGGTCTGCCTTTTCGTAGAAGCCGTTCTTTGGTCAGTCTGATATTTCGCCACTTCGTAATCCAACGAAGATACAAACTCGTGTCTACCTGGCTCCAAGTCTCCAATTATCTCCGTAGATATATTCGGATTTCGCATCCTCGATATACCCAGAGTCTGGTAGTCGACGCAACTCGCAGCAACCTCGCTACTCGTCTCAGTCGAATCACCATCGTTGAAATTTATCTCTTCCGGACTGCATTTTATCCTCATAAATGTTCCTCCTGGCTGCGCTACCAACAATGTTGGAGTTCCGTCTCCCGTGTGCTGTAAGGCAATAAGAAACATCAAGATCAATATCTAAGTCGACAAAATTCAATCCTCGATTCATTCTCGTCAGTATTTCAGCTACCTGTAAGGTAACTGTACCGATTTGATCAGTACATTCCCATTTATTTAATCCCACAAGTCTGCCGGTACCGAGTTCAGCGTTGCTAGACCATCGATAAGATCTAACGACTCTGTCCGTCAGTCCCAGGATCATTTCCATCGCTCCGTCTTTGTCCACGTCAGCCAAAAGCACGACTTTTGTATTAGTGGGTATTCTCTGAACGTAAACACACTCCATTTTTCCTGACGGCTCGCTCGACTCAGGGGAATTTTCCAACTGGTCAGAACCGATCGAACTTATCATACTGCTCATCCCAGTAGCTGCGTCAACACTGGTCGGAACTGTTGGAAGGAAGATGACGATTAGGATATAGTTTCAGGCGTTAGAGCGGCTTTAGCCACATTTCAAACCCACCAGAAGCGGGATTGAACTGTTCTTGGGAAACGGACTCTTTTATGGAGGCGAGAATTCCCAGAGATCCCAAAGACGCAGCGGCTGGGTTGACGGGGCGTGGGCTGTAGAATATATGCACCCATCCATCGCCGCAGATCACGACTAACGCGTTTCTTCCATAGTTGAAGATGTCCCCGATTGTCAGACAAGTGATCAGACCAAGGCCGGTTATTTTCTGCCACAAATCCGAGCCCTGGAATAAACGGGGAAAGTTAATATCGGCGATGAGTGTGCAGATTATTTTTTTTCCAACTGTTTCTAGTTACTTTGAAGATGTATAACTCTCCCTCCGCCGTTCCTACTACGAGTTCATTGTCCCCATCGTTGTCAACGTCGCCTATAGACATACCGTGTCTGAATACCGTCCCTGGCACATCCCATTGAACACGTTTCACGAAGCTTACGGCTCGCATTTTATCAGGAATCTGTATTTCTTCGTTTAGACTCTTAGGCAGCTGATCTCAGGATATTCAGAGGCACTCTATGATCTCGAATTTCTGGGAGAAGGAATTGCCAACGATTTGGAGGCCAGACTATACACGTTGCTTTAGCTGTTACTAAACCAAGAGATATTGGACCGAAAGTGTTTGAGTCCATGGAATGACCAGTGTGGTCACCTTCCACCCAACAATGACCCTCTGGGACCTGGAGAAATTGTTCTGCGAGTTCTTATTTTCAACAAAAGTTTGTAGATGCTAAAACATGTTCTGTTGTAAAACCAAATGGGTTTTTTTTTTGCGTAAAACATGTTCATGAAAATATAAAACATTGCTATTTTACACAAATCTGGCTTCTCAATTACAAATAATGAATTTACTCGCTCAGAACATGCCTTTTCGATACAAATGAAAATTGATTTTGGTCTTTTGAACATGCTTTTTGATGCGAAAAGTGGTCATTTTAGCTAAGAACATGTGTTTGTCAATACAAGAAATGTATTTCAGTCTTCAAAACCCTTTTTGTTCAATACAAAACATGTTTTTTAATGCAAAATATGTTGATTTCAGTTGAAAACAGGTTCTTATAAATAGAAAACATGTTCTTAGAACACAAAAAAATGGATTTTGGTCTGTAAAACCCGTTTTTTTCAAATACTAAACATGTACTTTAATGCAAAAAGTGATAATTTGACTGAAAACCGGTTTTTTATAAATGCAAAACATGTCTTTTCAATACAAAAAATGGATTTCAGTCTTTAAAACCCTTTTCGTTTGATACAAAACATGTTTTTTAATGCAACAAGTGTTGATTTTGGTTGAAAACAAGTTCCCAGAAATACAAAACATGTCTTCTCATCTTTAAAACATGTTTTTTGGGGTACAAATCATGCTTTTTAATGCAAAAAGTGTTGATTATAGTTGAAAACAGGTTCTTAAAAATACAAAACATGTTTTTTGGGTACAAATCATGCTTTTCAATTCAAAAATGTTGATTTCAGTTGAAAACAGGTGCTTAAAAATACAAAACATGTTTTTTTGGGTACAAATCATGCTTTTCAATGCAAAAAGTGTTGATTTCAGTTGAAAACAGGTGCTTAAAAATACAAAACATGTTTTTTTTTTCACACAACAAAGTGTCTTTGCATGCGAATGTTTTTTTTTTTGTCTAATATAATAGCATTCAATCAATCCTCTGATGATTCTGAAAGATTATAATCGTTATACCGAACCTGTATAAATTCTGTTTTATATCCTATTGTCCCGACGACGTCACCAGGCAGTCCAATAACTCGTTTGATAAGTTTTTGATTAGGATACTTTGGGGAACTCAAAGAGATTATATCCCCACGGTCTATTTTGTACCCTCTAATAGCCCATCGATTTAAATAAACATAATCTTCCTCTTCGATGAAAGGGTTCAATGCTGGCTGCATAGAGACACCTTCGACTCTTGCCACATATCCAACAGTGTCCAAAAACGTTATCCCTATAGGTATGCCTATGAGGATGTTTCTCAGAAAGGGCGGTAGCCCCATGTAATAATCTCGAATTTTGTGTAAGGCGTTGTATCTGGATTTTGTACAATATTAACTTTTTTTTAACGAAATTCGTGTTGTTAATCAAGTTTAAAATTCGAATCTTTTAACAGTCAAACGAAACTAGGTTAGATTTGAAAATCGGCCGTCAAAAATTAACTACTTATATCTGATAACGAGAACTCGACGCTTTAGTATAAAAGAACATAAAATCGTTCGAAAATCGGACTAATCTAGTTGGCTTAAAGGAAAGAACTTACATAACCTATCAACGAACGACAGAAACTTAACCTCAAACACGCATCGATAGCATGGATCGAATGTACACCAATTTAAGTAGTTGAACGAGTTGAAACAAACTATAATAACAGTAATGAAACCGTTAAATGAATGTTGATTGAGTTGATTCTTTTTTTAGGTTAGGTTAGATCGCTGATACGAGAATAAGGCTGTGACGAAGAATTTAATTTAATTAGACAATAAGACTTACCGTTAATAGCTAAAACAGGTAAATAGAATAGACAATTTTATATAGGAGTCGGTAGATAGAATGACAACAATGAACAACAACATAAATAAATTTTGATTATAATAATACAACAATAACAACGATAATAATTAAGATTAGATTAGGTAGCGGTGGGGGTTTCTCTCTCTGAAATTGCAGTGTGCATGATCTTCTATAATACACGTCTAATCAAAAGAAGAGAAGGGATGATTAGAATCGACGGATGGATGCAAACGCTTCGAATTATACCAAGTAGTTGACGATTCCACCGCTAGATGTAGCCAGGAGAATCTCATCTCGTATGTATCTCGTATTATATCAACATCGTGTTTCGACCTCGGCTTTAGTCGCTATTCCTGCGCGTATCCGCACGGCGTGTCAATAGCCAAAATGGCTCTGGGCGTGAGGTGAGCGTTATTTCTTAACATTAATACTAACAATGTACGCATTTGTTTCATTATTGAATATCCCGACATGTTAGAGGCTAAATTTAACGATAGATCGTCTCACAAATAACCGTTTAACAAATTTACTAGATTTTTAATTTAACAATAACAACTAATGCAACTATGCTACGATATTCATGCGCTCGTAGACACGCTGACGTGTCGCATTCGTGCCGGTGGTAACAGCGGCCGGCTTCACCAACTCCTCCTATTGCTTCTTTTCTTTATTATGTACTATATGATATCGTGTTCTTTTTTTTTTTTTACATACAATTATCATGTTTTCTATTGTTTCAATAAAGACTATACACATATAACGATATCGTATAGATTTATTTATTCATCTTTCATATTGTTGAACAGGTTTTTCGTTCGCATTATTACACGTAGTTTTTCGTCCTCGCTCTATGACGTCACGTCGAGTTTGTTAGCTTAGTCTGTTCAATTCAGTAATTCAGATATTTACGATTATGACAATGAAAATAGAACGTTATATCAATAAACTGAAGTTGAAAGATGATAACTTAAGATTATACATATCGAGTTGGAAACCGTTAAAACGATATTCAAAAATTGGAATCTCAATCCGTTATTACGATTCGCGATTTGGAATTTTGAATTTCTAACGTCAAAATCGAACGCTATTAACGATCACTTGCTGATACTAGACCCGAAATTCGAATTCTAGATGTAATATAATGGAATAAAACAACCTGTTCAATAAAAAATGTAGAAAAATGCAAACACATTCATTTTCATACGATTTTTAAATCATTATTATCTAATCTATCCTACTCCTATCTCTTATAACAATATAGCATAACTTACTTGCATATGGTTATCATCTTGTATAAACAAACTGCTTCTTTTCTGCTTACATGCGTACATGCATGCATACATACATACGTAGTAGTTATATCATGAGAATAAACTGCATTTCGAATGTGTGAGCAGAAATGATCATGAGATCATCAATAAGAATTAGAGATTGATAAGAGATCCTTAAATATTCATATCATATCTTAATTAATATTTCAGATTAGGCCTTCTTCTGGCTGCAGTTTACTGCATTTATTTAGTAAACGCTGTGGACAGAAACAATTTCAAAACATGCGAACAAAGCAGCTTTTGTAGGCAAGTATAAAAAAAAAGAAATTAAAACGAAGATCCGAGTATGGGCCTTACACCTTACAAAATATTGACCCATATCTTCTCTTGGAAAGATCATTTTTATCACATATCACCATGTTAGCTTTCATATTATCATATCTAGTTTTTTTTGTTTTGTTTTTTTTCACTTTTTATTTGAAAAGAAATTAAAAACTGGCTCTAAGATGTTAGAAATATTATCATTATCTTTCATATTACAGCTTCTCGTGTATGTCTTTTTATTGCTAGGTGTTCTTTTTTTTATCTTTTATCTCCACAATTTTACATGAAAGAGCTGCAATTCATATTAGGTCACAGTTCAATCTAGTCTTAAAAAATACAATATCTGTACATACGTAATTATACTGTTAATTTATGTATATTTCATAAAATTTCATAAAAACGCAATAACCCGTTAGATGTATGCGTGACTAATCTAAATTGAATGAAATTTACTCAAAAGAATTCACCTTGATCCATTCTGGCCGAAAAAAAAAATTCATAAAATTACCCTCCCAGACAACACAAAATTCAAATGGGTCCTAAAGACGTCGTATGGACGTCAAATGCGTCGATTTCTGACGTCTTGAAGACGTCTTCAACAATTAAGACGTCTTTAAGACTTGAGACGTTTGTGCGACGTCAGAAATCGACGCATTTTGACGTCCATATGAAGTCTTCAAGACTTTGTGTTGTTTGGGCTATCTCTAGTCTCTAAAATCACAGAACAATCCATTTTCCTAGATATAGAATCTGATTTTTTGAATCCCCTATGTTCAGACGTTGCCGTAAAGTTCAGCCGGACAAAACTCCTTACAAATTATTAAACAGCGTAGAAGTACAGGGTTCAGAATTGGTTGGTGAATTATTCAACAAGGATACTGGGGTCCTGTATGTATTTCGTCTGACCGGTTTGGTAGACAATACCTTCAGGGTTTATATAAACGAGAAAAATCCTCTGAAGGAGAGATACGAGGTTCAAGATGCACTGCAAAGCGATCCTGTACCGGCCAATATCAAACTTGTTGAACAAACCGCAGAGCATATAATAGTCGCCTCTGAATCTGCCAAGGCTAAAATATTCCTTGAGCCATTCAGGGCAGACTTTTACATCGGCGAACAACTCCAAGTCTCTGTTAACGCCAGGGGCCTCATGCGGTTCGAACATCTCCGGCCTAAACCACAGCCGTGAGTTTTTCGATATAAGAAATCTTGGATTCTTTGTTCGAACGCTAGCCGATCGCCCAACTCATCGCTATCTCGATTTACGTTTGCAAAAATAGAAAACCTGAGGGAGAGGAGGGAGAGAATCCTGCAGAGGCGGTGCCCGAGTTTCCTGGGGACGACGCAGAGTCGGATCCGGGTGCGTGGGAAGAGAATTTCAAATCTCATCACGACTCTAAGCCGTATGGGCCGGAGGCTGTTGCCCTAGACTTTACCTTTGTAGGGGCTGAATACACCTATGGAATTCCTGAGCACGCCGGATCTTTCGCGCTTAAATCAACCAAGAAGACCGATCCCTACAGGCTCTATAATCTCGATGTATTCGAGTACGAAATAGACGACTTCATGGCACTCTACGGAGCCATTCCAGTCCTTTTTGGCCACGGGTGAGATTCCTCGTTGAGAAAGATCGCGCGAAGGTGAAAGATCGTCAAATTTTATCCTCTTTTTTGATTTAACAGAAAGGAAGGAACATCTGGTGTGTTTTGGCACAACGCAGCAGAGACTTGGGTCGATATCGCCTCCAGTTCTGATCACAACGTCGTTGAAAGTATCGTCAATTTTGTATCTGGTTCTAACAACAAACCGCAAGTCAACGCACACTTCATGTCCGAGTCTGGCGTTATCGATATATTCGTTATGCTCGGACCGAAACCGCTCGACGCTTTTAAGCAATACACTAAACTCACTGGTACCGGACCTTTGCCACAGGTGAATTTGCTTCGCTTAGATAAAAAAAAACGGAGTCCCTCCATCTTTGGCCACGACTAATTGACTAATTCAACCCCATTTTTCGTTTAGATATTCGGTTTGGGGTACCACCAGTCTCGCTGGAATTACAACGACCAAGACGACGTGCGTACGATAGCGGATACATTCGACCGTCACGATATACCAATGGAAGCGATGTGGCTGGACATCGAGTACACCGATGGTAAAAAGTACTTCACATGGGACCAGAGGAAATTCCCCGAGCCTTTAGAAATGGTCAGAAATTTGACTGAGAAAGGGAGGAAGCTAGTGATCATTGTGGATCCGCACACCAAGCGAGATCCCAACTATTTTCTTCACAACGAAGCAACCAGCTTGGGATATTACATCAAGGACAAAAACGGGAAAGACTTTGAGGGGTGGTGCTGGCCTGGCGCTAGCTCGTATATTGATTTCTTTAATCCTGTTGTCAGAGAGTATTACATGGGGCAATACAGCCTCGATAAATTCAAGGGGACTACAAACGACGTTTATCTATGGAACGACATGAACGAACCGAGCGTTTTCAACGGACCCGAAGTCACCATGCCTAAGGATATGATTCAGCACAAAGACTGGGAGCACAGAGATATCCACAACATCAATGGCCTCATGGTCATCGCTTCTACTTTTGAAGCTTTGTTCAGAAGGTAGATTGGATGATGAAAACCATTGAAAATCATCAAAAACTAATAGAATATCTGTAATAATTTTACAAAAAATGTTTTTCTTTCCCAAGGTCTGGCGGTTCCCTGCGTCCGTTTGTACTCACGCGTTCGTTCTTTGCCGGATCGCAGCGTTACGGCACAATGTGGACGGGCGATAACACCGGGGAATGGAGTCACCTGAGAATAAGTTACCCCATGTGTTTGTCCATGGCGATAGCTGGCTTCTCTTTCTGCGGCGCAGACGTTGGAGGTTTCTTCAAGAACCCAGACGTCGAGCTATTCACACGTTGGAATCAGGCCGGTGCCTGGCTTCCATTCTTCCGTCAACATTCTCACATAGAGACTAGGCGCAGAGAGCCGTGGACTTTCAACGACCAGACTACGTCGATAATGCGCGAAACTTTCAAGCGGCGTTACTCATATCTTCCTCTTTGGTACACGACCTTCAGAGAAGCTGAGATAAACGGGGATCCGGTGATCAGACCAATCTGGGCTCATTATCCGACCGAATCCGAGGCTTTTGGAATCGACGATCACCTCTTGGTCGGTGATTCGATTCTTGTTAGGCCAGTACTTGAACCCGGGGTCACAGAAGTTACAGTCTATTTCCCAGGCGAGGGTAAAGTCGCTTGGTACAACATAGACACTATGCAGGAATACAGGAAACCCGGAGCTGTAAGCGTCCCTGTGACTATAGAGAGAATCCCGGTGTATCAAAGAGCTGGATCTATAGTTTCGAGGAAATTAAGATCACGGAGAAGCACAACGGCGATGAGAAACGATCCTTATACTCTCATCGTAGTCGCCGATGACTCTGGTAACGCTGCTGGTAATCTGTACATCGACGATGAAACCAGCTTCGAATATAGACACGGGAAATATCTATACATCAAATTTACATTGACTGGAAAAACTGTCCGAGCCAGTTTCATAGATAGTTTATCTACTTATGATACCAAGAGCTGGTTGGAGAGAATCGACATCGCTAATCCACCCAAGGGAATCAAATCAGCACGTTTGACATCCAAAGGTGATTTTCTTAGATATTGATTAAGGATTCGATAACTATCTTTGGGAAAACCTTCTGAAATCTTCAAAAATTAATTGAAAATGTGCGGAACATGGGAATTCTGGGAAATTCGTGGGAATTCTGGGAATTTACGGGGAAACCGTGGGAATTCTGGAAAATCCGTAAGAATTCTAGGGAATCCCCGGGAAATCCATGAAGAAACCGTGGGAATGCCGGAAAATCCGTGGAAATTCTGAGGAATCTGTGGGAATTCTGGGGAATCCCCGGAGAAATCCGTGGGAATTCTAGGAATTCTGGGAAATCTATAGAAAATCTGTGTAAATTCTGAGAAATCTATGGGAATTTTGGGAAATCTATGAAGGAACCGTGGGATTTCTGGGAATTTATGGGGAAACCGTGGGAATTCTGGAAAATGCGTAAGAATTCTGGGGGATTCCCGGGAAATCCATGAAGAAACCGTGGGAATTCTGGAAAATCCGTGGTAATTCTAGGGATTTCCCGGGAATTCTGGGCATTTATGGGGAAACCGTGAGGAATTCCGGCAAATCCGTGGAAATTCTGAGGAATCCGTAAGAATTCTGGGGAATCCCCGGAGAAATCCGTGGGGATTCTGAGAATTCCGGGAAATGTATAGAAAATTCTGAGAAATCTATGGGAATTTTGGGAAATCCGTAAGAATTTTAGGGAATCCCCGGGAAATCTATGAAGGAACCGTGGGAATTTATGGGGAAACCGTGGGAATTCTGGAAAATGCGTAAGAATTCTAGGGAATCCCCGGGAAATGCATGAAGAAACCGTGGGAATCTGGGAAATTCCGGAAAATCCGTGGAAATTCTGGGGAATCGGTAAGAATTCTGGGGAATCCCCGGGAAATCCATGAAAAAACCGTGGCAATTTTGGGAAATCCGTGGAAATTCTGGGATTTTATTTTAAAATATAGAGATGTTGATCGTTGATAGTTGTATGATTCTATGTGTTCTTTTTTGTCCCTGAGCTCGATTTTGAATAATTGTTGTTTGATTTTTGTTCACAGGTCTTGGAGTTGTTGATCTAGAGGCAAAATACAATCCATCTAACAATGTACTGACTATTCGTAAGCCAGGAGTGAACATGGGATCGGAATGGAGCATAGAATTGCTTTAAATAGAATTCAATGTTTTCCTTTCCTTTCCTTTTCTATACTTTTCTTTTCTACTATTTCCTCTTCATCGATTAATGATTGTCTATTCATATTCCCAGATCTCATTCCAATATTATATAAAATAGTAAAATAATGATAATATGAGTAGTTTGTGGTGTGAATACTAGATGCGATAAATAGCATATTGTAATTTAGACTTATGTCTTTTTTTCTTTTCTTTTCATATCAATAACAAACACCAAAGCACATTTCATCTTTCAATTATTAAAGAATCGACAAATTTCTTTTTTTTTCTTTTTTTCTTTCTCTTCTCTTCTATTAGAAGTAATTAGACTGTGTGCGCAATATATTTACACAGTATGAGTTGTTTATAAGAATAATAAAAGATATTCAATATGAAAAGACTCTTTCATCATTTTTTGTTTTCTTAATTTTTAATCGTATTTCATTCTTAGATGACTAGATGACATCCTAAGACTTAGAATTTTATATTTGTTCATGATTCGTATCGATTATCTCTATTTCAGAAAACTTTAGGAGAATTTTTCACTAAGCGAAAGTTTTAGCTCTTCTGATATCTCCTCAGCTGTAATTAAAATTAGGAAGAATTAGAATTAGAATTCTAATTCTAATTCATAATTCATAATTCATAATTTGGTAAAGAGTTTTTATAAAACTGTAGAGTAGTATATTTTTCATTAAAAAAAAAATAATAATAATTTATTAAACCCTGCTAAGCTCGTTCAGTGGGAGCCTGTTTATGGGCAAGATATAAAAATACAATAGAAGATAATGCGGATACTAAAAATATTACGTCAAACCATCTGTGATAAAAATTAAACTGCAAATCACCAAGAACTTGAGTTATTATAACTCTGTACTCGGCTGGCATGTTCATTCGCATTAGTAGAACAGACGATACGAAGTACATACCCTGTAAAATAATGAGAAAAAAAAACATCAAACTATCCATCGTGATCATAATAATTCATTTCACACTCACCATTATTTGAGCAAGTATCAAAACTATTATGTTAGATGATTTACTGCTAGATATAGCGTAGAAAAACTGAAACAATATAAACAATTTTCAAATATATTAAATTATCCATTTGAAAAATGATCAGATTTCATTTCAATTTTCAAAAACGCGGTGCGCAAAATTCGACATTTTGCACTAGTGCGAGAAACTGGCACTATTCGCACGCTCAAGTAATTCATTTTACGCACTAGTGCGAGAAACTGGCACTTTCGGCACGTTCAAGTAATTCATTTTACGCACTAGTGCGGGAAACGGACACTTTTTCACACAGTATAGAAAAAAAAAGTAATATGAGGAAATCGTGCGCGAATAGTACTATTCCAAGCACCTTTGTAAGCGTTAGCAAAAGCCCTCTTATTGAAGTAACTACGATGCAGCCGACAAGATAAAACGATATATGCTGAGACCAGAATGTAACATCTATGTCGAATCCTATCCAATGTACAGCTATTTCCATTCCTCGTGTTACCGGATCCTTTTTACCAACTCGATCGAAGACTATGTTGATTGTGGACTGAAAATTAAGAGTCAGAGTATTTTTATTATTATTAATTTATGTATGTATGTACCTAAATTGAATTAATGAAAATTTTATATCATCTGATTAATCATTCTTACTATGAATATCTTCCAGCTGCAATATAGTGAAAAAAAGTAGCCAAGAAAGTTGAAATACTTTCCCTGCCACGTGGCAGCCCATTCTAATCTTTCTCTAGCATTCTGGGTGTCGTGAGCTTCGAGAAATAATTGTCTTGATAATTCTTCTAATGCGGCTACTTCTTGCTGTAGTTGTTTTATGTCTGTGAAATGTTGAATGGTCTTTAGATCAATTTGTTAACAAATTTCATCTAATATATTATACATAGAAAATTTAATGAATATCACTAATGAGTCGACCTACTCTCCTGGCTTCCCTTGTTTCCGCCAAGAGGAGCTAACATCCCCCAGAGTCTAGATCTGACTTCGATTTGCCCTGCGATTTCCCCCTTCTTAGCCAAAGCAATTCGCTTTTTTTTAGCAACTATCATATCCATAGTCTGCAGCAGTCTCCTTTCTATCGACTGTACGTCCGTGTAAGATACGGATCGCATAAAATAAGCCATCGATGAATACGGGTAGTTTACTGCACCGAAACCGGAGAGAAGAGCCATTACTGTTACTCCGATTACTCCGATACGACTGACGCCCTGTTCTATAGACAAAAGTCCTTTTTTTGGACTCAGTATAGGAAAGGGGTCACCGACTTTCCAAAATAGGTACAAATAGAAGAGATAGACCAGCACCGTTAGCGGTCTTATCAGATTCAGTCTCACTGAAATGATTTAATCATCAATTATTGAACCGTTCATGTTTTGGTTTCCTTGAAACAGTAAAACTTGATTACGGTTTATCATTCGTACCAAATCTTATGTTGCTGATTATAAAGTACGCTATGTAAAACGGTATCAGTACTATCACCATAAACAACAACATGTACAGTCCGGCGTTCCAGTGAAAGTATCTAGAACTAGAATTACAAAATGATGCAAAAAAAAGAAAATTGCTTTTTTCTCATAACTTTTGATTCTAGACGGGCAGAAGAAGGGTAACTTAGACAGTAAGATACAGTAAGTGAGAGAGAGTAACTTAGTTATACCTAAAATCTAAAACGTCGACAATTTCGAATATAATTAACTCGAACATTGTACAAGACAGTGAAAATGTTGTAGAAAATATGAGTTGAACAAGTCTGTGGTGGACCTCGTAGTCTCTGAACAATTTCTTTACGAAGAAAACCCATCCTCCTAGGAAAAAAAGTACCTAAAACCAAAAAAAAAAAATTTGAATTTGACTTTTTTCTGAATATTCACACCCTTGGGATTCGTAGGATGTGAATAAACGATTCTAAGGCTCGTTATGAGCTGAGATTCGAATCTGAGATAAGAATTGGGGTGATTTTGAAAATAATGAATTCTAAAATATGGAAAATTTTGTAGGTTATAAAAAAATTGTTGTACGATTTTTTTTTGCAATTCATCCGAGTTTTAGTCGTCTTATGATGGTTAGAATTTGTGTATTTATTGGTAAAGATCAATAGTGCATAAATATAATGAGATTGGTAAAAGAATTTCGGGCTTTTGATGTAGAATGTTGACGTTTTTTTAGGTTATAATATCGAAATATATGACATACGGTGGTATAATGAGAGATATAAAATCGCTAACCTGTGTGACTAGGATCACGAAAGTGTCTTCTAAAAAAGCCATGCTAAATAGTATGAGGTTTAGTTATTTAAACATCGTAAATATATACATTATGATAAATATGACAGATCTTAGAGAAGCACAACAGTAACCACGTACATACATACATACATACGTGGATGTGTGATTGTGTGTGTTTAAACACGTTACACGTGTTCTGAAAGTCGAGAGAATCGACCACACCGGCAATCCATGTATTGAAATTTTGAATTTAGAACGTTAATTCAAGTTTGAAAAACTATTGTATTTTGAATTTGAATAGATTTTCATCGGTAGCGATTATTCTAGTGTTAATTTCCGATCTTTGTGATCGCATTGATTACTTAAAATAGTTAAAAATAGTCACTTTATGATACGAAGAGTTTTTAAACTGCGGGACTTCCCCGTAAAATCGTTCCAAAATAATATACTCAAGAATACGTGACTCTATTTTATCTGGAGACAATAGTTCACAATATTAGTTTCAATTTTACTTACATTACATATTACACTCTATTATAGGAGGTGAAAAGACTTCTTGTTTTGTTATCTTTTATACTTTACGTTTCTAAACAACGATATATCTTCCACCTCTCGCATAACGGAAGAAATATTTGATCTTGAAGACTCGATTACAACTATTTGCTACTATTTGATACTATTGTCATCATATGACTTCATTTTTGGGACACCCTCATGCATCTCGATACCGTTGCTCCGCGAACCGGTTCTAAATAGTAAGAAACTGCTAAAGGCCCATTACAGTTATGTATCGACGGTTCGCACCTGGCCTGGCATTGCATCCCCTCATGGCGTCGGAACGTCCATGAAGTAGTCTCGAATTATTTTTTAGATATAGTTTCTTCAAACTGTTGTATTTGGTCCGTTAGGAATTGAAAATACGAATAATCATCATCAGCCGTTAGTAGACACTGATATTCACGGAGGCGGTCCGCCGAATAGCATGGAGCGAGCTCATCTACGTCGTTATTCCGACGGTGAGGTAATAGCTGACAGAGTACAGGTCCATCAAAGACGAAATTCGGACGATTCAATTTCCTCACAATTCTGTAGAATAAAAATAGTCATAAGGAATCGTGGATTTCTATATGCAATGTGAAGTAATACGTCCAGTAAAATGGCAAGACATCAACTGTTACCGTTTCAAAGCACGATTCAGCTTCTTCTCGATGCGGTACCGCGACATTTCAATAGCAAACTGGATTTTAATTAACTTTGGACATTGGTGGAGCAGCTGTTCTATGGATGATACCAACAGCTCTAGAGAGTAATGCTGATGGGCGTCAGTCAGCATACGAACTCCCTCGAGTTTTGGATTGTTTGAAAGCACGATGAACACCTCAGACATGTTGTCTATTAAGTATTGACTGATTGAAAAATTCTTTAAATTTTTACAGTGTCTCAGCATTTCGCACAGTTCTTTGCCATAGTAAAATTTTCTCTCAGAACCGAGGCTCCATAAGCTTACTTCCTCCAATTCAGGACATCCTTTTCCAATCTCGATAAGAAAGCTTCCATCGTCTATCGGTATACCCGACAAGCTGATAGCCCTGAGATTTTTCCAACCCGGGATTAAATACAGCGCGTCCAAGTCCCACCGATCAATTTTACTGAATCTGTGAGAATACTCATGAAATAATGCAACTCGTTTTATTTTCAACACGAAAGTATCTTTACTATCTATATTCAATGAGGCGAAGCAGCTCAAGCTTCAGATATCTCAATTTCGAATCACTCAAAGGACAATGATAGAGTTCCTTACGTGGGCTGCGGAAGGATTATCAGGCTCTTCAGGTGGGGTGTATTTTCGACGAGCATTTTGAACGAACAATCTATATTGCTCGGATCATCCAGTTCCTCGGGTGCAGTACTACCTCTCTTTCTCAGTCGCCTCTTGGAGGCCATTGTGTGATTCAGAGTCGTCACTGCAGTTGCATAATTTTTGGGATTTTTATGAGGAATTTGTTAGTTTCGGGAATAGATAGGACCTCGATCGTTTACCATGAGCAATAAATAAATAAAAGCTTGAGTTTTTAAGATCTGAAGATTATTTGTGTCGATGAACAATTTAAAATCTCACCATTCCTTGAAGATATACAGCCGATGCTGAGTTCGGTAAGATTCGGAAAGGCCGATACGACTAAGTGTGCGTCATCAACTGGCTGTATGTCATGTATGAGATTCAAATAAGAAATCTGATATCCAGGATCCTTCAGCAGTCGCTGGAATATTAGAAACATCTGGTTTATTTCAAGTTTAATGACATAAACGTGTCTCAATTCCCAACAGATTCTATCATTTTTAATACCGAAACAATACACGACTGAATTCGATGTAAATTCTACTTTTACTCATGATTCTACCTTTGCCTCTTCCACCTTTAGTAGACATGGTTCGCCACAGAATCTCAAACAACTGAATTCCTCTGGCGTGTCTTCGTGAGTGAGCGCGATCACTTCTTTTAATAGGTATTGGGAAATTACATTCGAGATCTCCTCGCCATTGTAGCTCGCCTCGTACAATAAACCATAATTGAACTCCTCTAAGTGGCTTTTACGCATAAGCCTTTCGTCCAACACCTTGGATATTACTTGCCGCAATTCTTCACAGACTTCCACGTTTCTTTCTGAGAAAAAGTACAAACGCCAGCGATTGACCATTTGCTATCTGTTCCGGTAAATCTATTTATTAAGTGGAGTCTTCGAGGTTCAAAGGTAAAAAACTCGAAAGGAGAAAAAATAGTTTGAGTCTGATTTTCAAACACTGCTGTACTCTGGAATAGTTGCTTTCCAAATTCATTTCAGGATTAAAATTGGAGAACCTCGACTTGTGGAATTCAAGCAGTAGCCTTACAAGATTACTTATCTGATAAATAATTATGTAGATCGATAAATTGATTGCTTGTATTGATAATTATCTGAATATACCTAAGTAGCCCTGACAGTGCGGATCAACGATGTAAAAGTCTGTCCAATTATGAGGATCCGGAGTGATGTGTATTAAATAGTTCTTTACCACCCAGGTATCGTCTATTCCACGGAACCGAACAATTTTCAGGTTCTTTAGTTTGTTGGGTGCCAGATTCCAATCCTTGATAGATGAATAAAAGGCGAATGTTGTCACCATGCGCAGTTCCTCGAGCTCTTGGCATAGTTGTACAACGCTGAGAATTATTCCCCCTTCCCTACGTACCCCGATCGACAAATATTTCAGCCTATTAAACGGATTTTCTAAAAGCTTGCAACAATTATTGGCGTGCTGAATCTCTTCAGATGTTGGCCAATCGAAGGACAATCTTTTCAGATGAACCAGAGGTTTTAGAAAAATCGCTAGCTGCTCGGCCCTTTCAAATTCTATTCCATGTATATTTACGTCCACTAGATTGATCGCTCTCCCGATCGAATTGTTCAGCATGCATCCTGCCTTGAAGCATCTAACGTTTTCAATATTAACTTGACGCACTAGCTTGCGCACGTTTTCCTTACTGAAATACCGCTGGATGTTCCCCAGCGTTGTCAGATGACCTTTTTTTGAAAAATCCAAATCTCTGAAAGTTCAAAAAGCGGTTGCGTAATGGTGACGTACATCAATTGAAGAAATCCTTCGCACAGAGGTTCTATCAAAAGATATGAAACGTGAATTGATGATGATAAAATCCATTGGAGTGAATAATCCTGATGAATTGAGCGTGAAGCTAATCACTGAATGAACCTAGCTGCGTGTCCCTTACGGATCGTTCGATTCCCACTTGATTGACATTCGATCAGGCGATCAACTTGTGCACTCAGTTGGTCATGAGTTGGTCATGAGTTGATCATGAGTTGATCGTGAGTTGATCGTGGGTTGGTCATGAGTTGATCATGAGTTGGTCATGAGATCAGTTTTGGTTGATGGTGTAGTGGGATCGACCGGAACTCAACTCATGATCAACTGAGTGCACAGGTTGATCCCCCACTCAAGTGATCCGTCAGGGGTAACTTATATACATGCGTGTGTATCCACACTCTTTAGAAAAGTATCCCAATTGACACTATGGTCAGGGAAGATCTGACGAAAAATACAAGATCAGATTACCCCACAGATGTAATTTAGCCGGAGTCTAATTGCAGGGTTTCGAACGAGACCTGCATACCTTTATCCGATGTGCTCACCTCAACAGTGCTTCATTTTCAAATACAATGTTTTTGAACCTTGTGCAGGACTCAGCCAGTATCAGTCGTTCTCTCGCATCAAGATATTCGATAATTTCGGCCAAAATTTCATCAGGAAGTTCTAGAATCCCGCAGACACTGGAGGAGCTGAGACTAGTTGAATAATGTCTTTGTTGAATAAGTTATGCTACGTCCTAGATATTATTTCCTCAAAGTTACTACAAACCTGTAACTGTTCACCGAATAAACTTTACGAGACCTTGCGAACCTTGGGTAGCAATTTAGATAGCTCGAAAGCGTATGGTATAATGACTCCATCGCCGACCTTTTTCACACTGTTTGTAAGTTAAAATTTCTCGACGATAGAATGGTGAGAAAGTCTTGTGCTAGACTATCTTCGTCTATGACTAAGGAGATTGAATGTGATTAGATAAACCTGCTGATGTCAGGATTATACGAGGCAATCTAGTATCAACGATCGTTTTAAATCATTTGATAGACACGAAATCGATTGAAGTCTGATAACTCTGACGAGACAGCAATAGCCAGAGTGGAATTGCGTTCCTAACAAGAGCTGCATACCTTTACCAGATGTGCTTACCTCAACAGCTCTTCACATTCGAAAAATTTCACTGCAGAGATCCAGAATGTTGCAAACACTCGAAGAACTGAAACAACGTCGAATAATCTATTTGTTGTATCATTGAGGCTCATTCGCGTTATTCTAGATTTAAATTACTATAAATCTGGTACTTATGTCGTTGGGTGAACTTTACGAAACGTTGCGCAACTTGGGCAACAATTCACACGTCTTGAAACCACGTGGTATAACGACTCCTTTGTTGTTAGAAGAAAACTAGAGCGTGTAAACATGAAATTGTAACGAAATCTTCGTTCCTACTTTGCGATGATTATTTTCCCCGAATCCTATATGTACAAGTTAATAAATAAGCGTTGAAAAAAAGAAGATAAATACAAAACGCTTTTCCTCAATGCCTTGCAAAAACCATGGATAGATAGAAAATAACGAATCTCGATTTGTCTTATAGTTTTTAATTCATCCACAATCATTGAAATTTCAATACAGAATATATTCACATCGTATTTGCCTTATAGTTTGCAATAAATTAGTTGAGGAAAACATTTAAAAGTCTAGTATCAATTTAATTGACCATCGTAAGATAGTCAGAAGACTTAGAACAGACGAATATCTCTCTGTTGTATACCAACGAACTTTCTCATCTGGAGACAATGGTTCACAATATTAGTTACAATTTTACTTACATTACATATTACACTCTACTATAGTAGATGAAAGAACTCCTTGTTTTGTTATTTTCTTATACTTTACGTTGTTAAACAACAATATATCTTCCACCTTTCGCATAACGAAAGAAATACTTGATCTTGAAGACTCGATGACGACTATTTGCTACTATTTGATACTATGACCATCACATGACTTCATTTTTGGGAGACCCTCGTGCATCTAGATACTGTCGCTACCCGAATCGGTTCCAAATAGTAAGGAACTGCTGAAGGCCCAATTTCGCAATTCCCCATAACGATTAGTTCCAATTTGCTTTAGGAGAAGAATTCTGAGAACAATACGTTTTAAGAATATCGCCAAAGATTCAATCTTCAAACAAAGTGCAAGTAGCAAGAGTGTTTGCGACTCATGCGTCAGCAAGACTGCTAAGTTATCCTGAATTGCTTATATTCTATCAGCGTGTGCAAATTAATAAATAAAAATTGAACAACAAGCAAGAACACGTCCTGGCCTGTGACTTTCATACTACCTTTCCAAGCATGGTTATTTGTTCTAACGATTGAACTGTGCTTATTGTGTCGCTCATTAGGTATCGATCGTTCAGACCTGGCCTAGTATTGCATCCCCTCATGGGATGGGAACGTTCATGCGGAGTAGTCTTCAATTATTTGTTGAATATAGTTCGTTCAAACTCATGTATGTCGTCTGTTTGTATCCGAAAAGCGGTATAATTATAATTACTCATTGGTGAACACAAATATCCACAGCGGTGGTTCGTTCTATTTTCGATGCCTATCCTACTGTTAGGTAGTAGGTGACATAGTTCAGATCGATCAAAGACCAGATTCGGACGGTTCAATTTGCTCACGATTCTGTAGAATAAAAATATTCATAAGAAATCGTCGATTTGACGCCGTATACCTACACTTATGCAATGCGAAGTAATCAGTCCAGAAAAATGACGCGACATCGAAGTTTACCTTTTCAAAGCGCGATTCAGCTTATTCTTGATGTGCCACGGCCATATTTCAGTAGTAAACTGGATTTTAGTCAACTTTGAACATTGGTGAAGCAGCTGTTCAATGGATGATACCAACTCTGGAGAGTAATACTGATGGGCGTAAGTCAGCATACGAACTCTCTCGAGTTTGGTATTGTTTGAAAGCGCGATGAACACCTCAGACATGTTGTCTATGAAGTATTGACTGATTGAAAAATCCTTCAAATTTTTACAGTGTTTCAGCATTTCGCACAGTTCTTTGTCATAGTAGAATTGTTCCTCACAACCGAGGTCCCACAAGCTTACTTCCTCCAATTCAGGACAACCTCTTCCAATCTCAATGAGGAAGTTTCCATCGTCTATCGGTATACTCGACAAGCTGATAGCCCTGAGATTTTTCCATCCCGGGATTAAATACAGAGCGTCCAAGTCCCACAGATCAATTTTATCCTCCCCATACACACTGAATCTGTGGAAATACTGCGGAATGATTGTTAGGCTTCTCAGCTGGGGTGTATTTTCGACGAACATTTTGAACGAAGAATCCATATTGGTCGGATCGTCCAGTTCCTCGGGTGCAGTACTGCCTCTCCTTCTCAGTCGCCTCTTGAAGGCCATTGTGTGATTCGGAGTGGTCACTGTAGTTGCATAATTTTGACGAATTTGTTAGTTTCGGAAATGGACAGGAACCCGATCAATTAGCAGCAATGAATAAATAAATGCTCTAGTTTCTAAGATCTAAAGATTATTTGTGTCGATGAATAATTTGAAATCTCACCATTCCTTGAAGATATACAGCAAATGCTGAGTTCGGTAAGATTCGGAAAGGCCGATACCACTAAGTGTGCGTCATCAACTGGCTGTATGTCATTCCTGAGATTCAAATAAGAAATCTGATATCCAGGATCCTTCAGTAGTCGCTGAAATATTGGAAACATGTGGTTCATTTCAGACTCAAACGTGTCTCAATTCGCAACGGATTCTATTATTTTTAATACCGAAACAATACACGACTGGATTTGATGTAAATTCTACTTCCACTGATAATCATTCTACCTTTGCCTCTTCAAACTTTAGTCGACATGGTTCGCCACAGAATCTCAAAGAACTGAATTCCTCTGGCGTATTTTCGTAAGTGAGCGCGATGACTTCTTTCAATAGGTATTGGGAAATTACATTCGAGACATCCTCGCCTTTGTACAATAAATCACAATCGAATTCTCCGAAGTATTTTCCGGGCATAAGACTTTCGTCTAACACCTTGGAGAATACGTGCCGCAATTCTTCACAGACTTCCAAGTTTCTTTCTAGGAAAAAGTACAAACGCCAGCGATGGACCATTTGCTATCTGTTCCGGTGAATCTATTTATTAAGTCGAGTCTTCCAAGTTCTAAGTTAAAAAACTCGAAAGGAGAAAAAATTGCTTATGGATCTGATTTTCAAACGCTGCTGTACTCTGGAATAATTGCTTTCCAAATTTAATTCATTTCAAGATTAAAATTGGAGAACCCCGACTTGTGGAATTCAAGCAAAAGCCTTACGAGATTACTTATCTGATAAATAATTACATAGACCGATGAATTGATTGCTTGTATTGATAATTATCTGAATATACCTAAGTAGCCCTGCGAGTGCGGATCAACGATGTAAAAGTCTGTCCAATTATGAGGATCCGAAATGATGTGCATCAAAGAGCTCTTTGCCTTCCAGTGATCGTTCATTCCACGGAAGTGGACAATTTTCAAGTTTTTTAGTTTGTTCGGTGCCAGATTCCAGTCCCTGATAGATGGGTAAGAGGAGCATATTGTCACCATGCGCAGTTCCTCGAGCTCTTGGCATAGTTGTATAACGCGAAGAATTATTCCCCCTTCCTCATGTACCCCGATCGATAAATATATCAGCCTGCTAAACGGATCTTCTAATAGCTTGCAACAATTTTTGGCGTGTTGAATCTTTTCGGATGTTGGCCAATCAAAGGACAATCTTTTCAGATGCACCAGAGGTTTCAGAAACATCGCTAGCTCCTCGGCCTTTTTAAATTCTATTCCATGTATATTCACGTCCACTAGATTGATCGCTCTCCCGATTGAATTGTTCAGCACGTGTCCTGCCTTGAGGCATCCAACGTTTTCGATATTAACTTTACGCACTAGCTTGCGCACGTTTTCCTTACTGAAATACCGCTGGATGTTTCGCAGCGTCGTTAGATGAACTTTTTTTGAAAAATCCAATTCTCTGAAAGTTCAAAAAGCGGTTGCGTAATGGCGACCTACATCAATTGAAGAAATCCTTCGCCCAGAGGCTCTATCAAAAGATATGAAACGTGAATTGATGATCATGAAATCCACTGGAATGAATAATCCTGATGAATTGAGCGTAAAGCTAATCACTGGATTAACTTAGCTGTGTGTAACTTATATACATGCGTGTGTATTAGACTGTTTCAAAGAACATCTCACTGTTCATTAATAAAATTTTTTGATCAACATTTTATTGAAAATTTATAGATATTGGTTTTGAAGTTGATAATAGTGGGTATTTAAATTATATGAGTCGATTTTGTCGCGTTTATCATTTATGAGTAAAAATTATCATCATTTTGAACAGTTCAATGGTAGGGCTTGATAACTCCGAAACGGCTCGCCTCACGCAAATTTTCAATCAAACCTTTTTTATAGAGCGTTAAATTTCCTACTAGAATCCATCCATTAGTTATTGATGTAAAGTATTTCGTTTTTGAGTAATAAAATTCCAAAGTTTAGAAATTTTTTTGTTTAGACGTACTCTGACGATTTTTCAATGTTCCTTGAAAAAAACAAAATTATCCGTTTTTTTGAAACAGTCTAGTGTGTATCCACACTCTTTAGAAAAGTATCCCAGTTGACACTATGGCCAGAAAAGATCTGACGAAAAATACAAGATCAGATTACCCCACAGAGAGATAAACAGAGGTGTAATTTAGCCAGAGTCTAATTGCAGGGTTTCGAACGAGACCTGCATACCTTTATCCGATGTGCTCACCTCAACAGAGCTTCATTTCCAAATACAACATTTTTGAACCTAGAGCAGGACTCAGCCAGTATCAGTCGTTCTCTCGCATCAAGATATGCGATAATTTCGGCCAAAATTTCATCAGGAAGTTCTAGAATCCCGCAGACACGGGAGGAGCTGAGACTAGTTGAATAATGTCTTTGTTGAATAAGTTATGCTAGGTCCTAGGTATTATTTCCTCAAAATTACTACAAACCTGTAATTGTTCACCCAATAAACTCTACGAGACCTTGTGAAACTTGGAAAGCGATTTATATAGCTCGAAAGCGTGTGGTATAGCGACTCCATCGCCGACTTTTTTCATACTGTTTGTAATTTGAAGTCTTAAGCAAGACTGTCTCCGTCTATGACTAAGGAGATTGAATGTTAGATAAATAAGATAAAAATGCTGACGATAGGATTAGACGAGGCAATCTAGTCGATCAACGATCGTTTTAAATCATTTGATAGACACAGTATCGATTGAAGTCTGATAACTTTGAAGAGCCAGCTCGGGGATTCCCAAAAATAATCGTATCCCTTCTCAGAGGGAAATAAATAAAGTAAGCATTACTGTATAGTTATATATAGGTATATTGAGTCATCGTCAGTATTAAAGGGTTTACAATACGGATTGAAACAAATAAAATAGTATTCATTTTGTTCAAGTTACATAATATAGTTTTAAAACCCACAGTATCCCAAACTAAAATTCTTAAGGCACATCTACTCAGCGTCGTATAAGTTCTTAACGTGTCATACAAGCACAACTATAACATATAAGTAAATGCGAGTCGCAGTCTCAATGGTATGATTGAAGTATAGAAAATCAGCTCTAATTTTGGTTCCCCATTTCGTCATGTGTAGAGAAACTTGAGAGGCAATTTTTAATGCAGAAACTGGACATTCACTACACACTACATGACGATACCTTTGGCTTGTCGGTGTTCGGCAGATATCGCTGATGATGTAGACTCATTGAAACAACAAAGTTGTTGATATGGAAACCGAACGTTTCTGGGAGGAGGCATCACAGTATACGGTCGGAAGTATTATTCTGAAAATCGAAGTACATAGAAGTAAATTATCTGATCAATTGGCATTGTTATAAGTTTGTTATTGCATATAATTCCGAAAATGTACCATAAGGTAGCCATCGCATTGCGGATTGACCGGGTCAAAAGTGTGTCCATTAACCAGATTCCAACATCAGATCCATCTTCGCCGAGCCTGCTGGTCCTCGACCCCAAAATTGAGCAATGTTCAAGTTTCTTATCATATCCGTTATATTTATCGCTTAGCATGTTTCGAGCTGAGCTATTCTCGCCTCATTTTCTTCGAAGATGTTGGTTGATTTTCTTCAATTTCCGTTACTCTGTCTTCTACTACCTCATATTCTTCAGCAGCATTCTGTCCGTGGATTTCTTCGCCTTTTCCATTGTCTATGTCGTTATCATTATCGTTGAGAATATCAATAATGTCTGGCTGGTTCTCGCAGGCATGTCCGCTGCAGTTTGAGCAAATAATTGAGCATTTAAGACCGGCTTTGCAGCATGGACAACCGGTCACACATTTATTCCTACATCTGCAAGATATTGAATGAAGCAAAGTTGTAGGTACGGGAATCATCGTATTTCGAACGGGCTGGAATCCACAAGAGGTTTTTTTCCAGCCTCAGAACATTTTGAATAAGTAAATGATGGGAATTGTAAACCTTTTTGAAAAGGATGAAACGAACTCATTTTAAAACATATTATAATTATGTGAGGACATGAGTAGTGATGATACATTCAATCATAAAAGATATATATCCTTAATATTCAACGTTTGAAAATTTCACATTATTTCGTACTTTTATTAATATACATTAAGGCCCATTCTGCGTTATATTATACAACTCACTTGTGCGTTATTCAAAGAACGCATTGGAGGATCTTTCTTGAAATCAAACCGGCCCATGTAGAGAGAATTGGAGATTCGGACGATTTAATTCGCTGATGATTCTGTAGAGTAATAATATTGATGAAGATTCGAAGATTTAGGCGTCTAATGGCTGCTTAACGTCAATCAATGCCTTTGATGAATTCAAAAAACGATTTTTACCTTTTTACATGACACCTCAGCGCGGCACAGAACTCGTAATCGTGAAGATATATCGAGAATTGTTTGAACTCTAGACATTGACGAAGCATTTTTTCAACAGATGACTTCAGCTCAGAAAGATAACAGTGTCCGATTATAATCTCCAAATCGAGATTTTCGAGTCTTAAACAGTTTGAAAGTATGTCAAACATCTCAGGCACATGGTTCAGGCTCGTGACCCCAATTGCAAGTTTTCTCAAATTTTCACATCGCTGTAGCATTTGAAAGAGTTCACTCTCGCAGCTGCATGCTTCATCAGGACTGAGATTGCGTAGCACTACTTCCTCCAGTTTTGTACACTCTTTCCCAATACCGATCAGAAACTCCCCATCTGTTATTGGCACGTTATACAAGCGGATAACTGTGAGATTCTTCCAACCCGAAATCAGATACAACGCGTCCAAGTCCCAATATTTCATTATGTTCTCCCTGTGGCGAATGAATCAAGTTTTTTGTCAACTTGGAACGATCGAATCTATACGATAACATATTTTACACATTTTAAAGACGAGATCATCTTACCGAATATCCGGAGAGATCTCCAAGACTTTTAAGCGTGGTGTATTTTCCACAAGCATTCCAAATGAAGAGTCCATATTCCTTGCATCGCTAGTTTCCTCGGGTGTCAGGCTTCCTTTCCTCCTCAGGCGCCTGTAGAGGGGTTCGGTCTTCTCTGGTGCTGGAATTGATGAAATATTGAAAATTGCATTCCAGAACTATTATCAGGAGTAAATTTTGGTGCGCGAATTTGTTTGACTAATTTAGAACTTTGTCAAGTGGATGGATTGAACAAATGAACTCACAATTTCTCCAACTTATCCCGGATAGAACAAGCGTGGTCAGATTCGGGAAAGCAGATGCGACCAAGTGCATGTCGCAATTTTTCTCTATCACGTGTGAGAAACGTAGGTAAGAAATTTGGTATCCAGGATCCTTCAGCAGTTTCTGCAACATGAAAATATCCGAATTCACAAATTGGGTGAGAACGTGTATGAAAAAGCTTATCTCAGGTTTGAAAAGAGATGTTGAGAAAAAGCACCGAACGATTTAGGAATCAATCTTCTATGTATCCTTCGACTGAGGTAACTGAATTCATCTTTTCTGAGTTAAACGCATCTCAATTTAAAAATAGCGAAAATATACAGGGCTGAATTTGCAGAAAATTTGTAATAATCTATCTACTCGCACTTATAACTACACCTTTGCCTCGTCGATCTGCAGACGCAGACATGACTGGTAAGAAGAATATTGAGAGAAAGATAAGCAACAACATTTTTCCGGCACATCTTCGTGAGTGACTTTCATTACTTCGCTCAACAGAAGTTCGGGAACCAGAGGCCAACCCTCGTCTATCAAGAAGGTATCACGGAAATTCTCGATATAATCAGGCAGTGGCATCTCCTTGACTTGCGCTAATTCCGCACAAACTTCTACGTTTCTTTCTGAAAAGCCATCAACAAGTCAGCGATCAAGATTCAAATATCTGGAACATCGTATTCAATAATTGAGTGAAGGTTGCTGAGATTAAACTGAGTTATCCTACAAGATTGACTATGGGATAAACTGGGATATACTCCAGACTGATCAATTGCAAAAATATACCAAGGTAGACGTTGTAGCTTGAATCAACCAGAGAAAAGTCTGTCCATTGAGCAGGGTTCGGAATGATACACATAAAATCATTCGCTAGCGGCCCAAAATATTCATCCCCGAAGAGCTGAACCGACTTGAGGCTGCCTACTTTCATGGGTTCTCGACGCAATTCTCTTTCGCCGTCAAATGCGTCAAATGAAACCATCATGTGCAGCCGCTCGAGCTGTTGACAAAGTTGTACGATGAGTAGAAATTTCTTTGAGTAACATTCTGATTGCACCGATAAATACGTGAGCCTGCTCAAAGGTTCTTCCAAAACTTGGTTTCGTTCGGGATCATCATAGCTTATTTCTAGGTCTGGCCAGCTGACAGACAATCGTTTGAGATGAACCAGAGGTTTGAGAAGACAAGACAATTCTTCAACAGACTGGAAGAAAAAGGCATCTAGAATGTTCAATTCGACTAGGTTTCTCGCCTTCACGATTAAACTGCGTGAAATGCTGACTCGCCGCAGGTGTTTAATATTAATCCCGACTATTTTCTTGTATGTGTTTTCGTTGTTGAAATATTGTTCGACGTCTGAATCTTTCGTGAGGTCCCCTTCTCTGGTAAAATCCAAATTCCTTCAAGCGCAGAAGCATGAGATCAACAGAGAAACAAATAAAGCAAGGAAAAGACTGGACAATGAATTCGAAGGTGTGTGTAAGCCCTGAACTGAGGTTCAAGACCCAATCGTCTCTTACCTCAATAATTCTTTGTCACCGAACACAAGATCGTTGAATCTCTGGCAAGAATTTGCCAAAGCCAGGCGTTCTCTGGCATCAAAATGCAGAATAATCATCACTAAAATTTCATCAGGCATATCCAGAATACTGCAGACACTGAAACGACGTTGAATCAACAATGTTAGATCATGTCGTTATTTCGTTAAATTACTACAAACCTTGAAGCACTCATGTTGTGGAATGGAATTTACGTGGTATCAACTGAATCACCAACGGTTGAAGCTGGACCGAGCTGGACGACCACACACACACACACACACACACACCGACACACACTGTACCGATTAAGTAAATGACCAGTGTATGAACTTACTGACCGATAATAGCGTTGCTGTATATCTATACATCCGCACGGTATAGATATACCGCAATGTTATTTCGGTCGGTAAGTTAGGACACTGTTCAATCTTTCACTGCTCATTCGCCGGTTTTATATTATATTCAGCGTTAATTTGTCGCCGGCGAATTCGCTTTGCAAAGTGTAAAGGTATGTCGGTGTGAAGATATAATTGCAGGAGTTTTAGGAATGATTTTTTAATTTATTATATCATAATAATTTCGTAACTCGCGGTGTTTACCGCCAAATTTGATCGGGGATTCCTGCGGTATGCTGTCACATGACCGAAGACTGCGGGAATCCCCGAACGAATTAGGCGGCAAATATCGCAAGTTTGGAAATTATTATAATATATATTGAAAAAATAACGATCTAACGAGGCTGATGTCTGACTAGGAATTTTTAGAAACGTAATCAACTTCTAAAACAGAACTATGAGGGGTGAAGTAGTTGATATAGTTGAAAAATGAAGTCCGAAGGTAATAATAACTGCAGCGGTAGTAATCCTTTGCAAGTATCTTTACAGAGCGTGAAATTCAAGAAAACTTATACAGAGTACGTTGAGACGAAGATAGCTGGTTGGAATTATGAGGTTTTTTTGTTTTTTTATTCTCTGTATTGTAGAAAGGCGTTTAGTCCAGTCATTATGCCCCAAAATTCCCTTTGAAATAACAAAAATTCCGTTGTTGCTCTTTCTTGTTTTAAGCGTTAGGGGGGGTCAATGGTAGTCTAAATTCAAAATGGCGACCAAATCCTGCATTTGCTTATGTCCGATATTTTGAATTTTATGAAAAATTGTTTTTCTTCAATATCTCGGCCATTTTCAATTTTAACGAAAAATTGTAGAAACCAAACTTGTAGAAAATTCAATTTCCTACAACTTTGGTCTGTGTTTTTTTTTCTATCAGATCGATATTTTCCGAATCAAACCTGAAAAAAGCGGCGAAGTGAAACTATGGCAATATCTCGTTCATTCTCAACTTTAGGGCAGAAATGAACATAAACACACTTGTTGGGAATTAAATTTTCGACAGTTTTGATCTTCACCTTTTTTTTCCTACAGTCAATATTTAAGGTCGTACGCTAGCGGCGGAGAAAATGAGCACCTTTGAAATATTTTTACGCGAACCATTCGACAACTGAATGCCTCTGTGAAATAAAATACAATTTTTTTTTTTTGAAAAAGCCTTTTCCACACCACCACAGGGTAGAGTTCTGTTTTATGCCATAACTGCAGTGGAGAAAGTTGCGAGAATGTTTCTCAAATTCGGGACCTACTTGAGGAAGATAAACTCCCCTTAACGCTTAAAACAAGAAAGAGCAACAATGGAATTTTTGCAAGGTTGAAAGTACATAATGACTGGACTAGTTCTTAATTCAAATTTTTGTCATATCATATTCAAGTTTCTTACATACAATAAAAATGTCAAGTATGAACAATCAGAATGTTACGTAATATAAAAATATAAAAATATCATATATTTTTTTCTTATGAAAAACTACGTCAGTCTGTGTACAATATTTTTTAAGGAAAACTATGAAATGTATTAATTTTTTTTAAATTAGGTGGAATATAGTGAAAATTTCTGCCCTGGGATGAGAGAAAATTCATGAATAGGTACAGAGATTAATGTCATGTTGAAAAAAAAGTACAAAGAATCTGTCGACGATGTGGAGAATCAGTGAAAAATTTATCAGGTCGATTATAGAAGCAGCAATATATCCCAAATGGCCGAATAGGCAGTCTTTAAACTCCGCGCGATATGGAAACATGGAGCTTCTCAGAGTTGGCATCAAAGTGGCTGCTCATAGTTCGGCATACATTCGGAAGCCTCTATCTGAAAATTGAAGTAGAAGCAAATTATCTGATAAATTGGCATCGTTTTACGTTCGTTACTGTATATAATTCCGAAAATATACCAAGGTAGCCATCGCAATGCGGATCAAACGGGTAAAAGTGTGTCCATTGAAGATATTCCAACATCAGATCCTTCTTTGCTGAGCCTGCCGGTCCTCGACCACGAAATTAAGCGATGTTGAAGTTTCTTAGTTTCACGAATTTAAGATCCGTTGGTTTTTGACAAGAGTAAAACCAGCTCTTCGACTTCTTCAAATTCTATTCCACGGATGTTCGAATCCGTTAGATTTATCGCTTAGCATGTTTCCCGACTCCAAGAATTCAGCGTTTTCAACGTTACGAAACCAGCAGTGCATAAAAGTCTTGGAAATTTTTTGACCCAACGGTTTTATTCCAGAATTAATGGTCAGAACTATGTAATATCAATAGACGGTGTTTTGGAGGCAAGGACATCGATCAAATGTACTTATGATTCGTTTATAATAATCAAACATCTATTCATCCTTATTCGAATATCGAGTCTTGTTTATTAATCAATTTACTTGCGTTATATGTACTGCGAAGATGTTGGTTGATTTCCGTCGATTTCCGTAACTCTGTCTTCTATTACCTCATATTCTTCAGTAGCATTGTATCCGTGAATTTCTTCGGTTTTTTCATCTTCAATATCGTTATCATTCTCTTTGAGAATATCAATAACGTCCGGTTGGTTTTCGCAGACATGTCCGCTGCAGTTTGAACAAATAATTGAGCATTTAAGACCGGATTTGCGGCATGCACAACCGTTCACACAGTTATTCCTACATTTGCAGGATATTAAACGAAGCAAATTTCCGGACACAGGAATCATAGTATTTTCAACAGGTTGGATCCCACAGGAGGTTCTTTTCCAGCCCCATCGCTCAGGGCTATGATTAACTCCGAGCCAAGTCTGGACCTGGTGATAAGTCCTCAAGGAATGTTGACACAAGGCACTTTGTGTCGGGGGTAGAGCCGTGGGACTTAATTTATTTTTGTTCGCCAATTCGCCGAAGATCTTAAACCTGAGTGCGTTTATCGAACTTTCAGATCTGCTACCTCCGTATAACGCGACGAAAAACCGTTCCCCGGCTTCGGCGATCGTGTTAGGATCCACCGTTGTTCTTTTGAATAACTCGACGTGTGCGGTCAGGTCTTCATTATTCTCTAAAGTTGATAGAAATTTATCTTTTCCCATATTGTAGACAGCCGATGTTGTGTTGCAGCCACTGAACGCGTGAAGAAATAGTATGTTATCTCTAACAGCTGGACTATTATACTTGAAGTTCTTGGGCCTGTACAATTGTTCAGGAGTACTTCCATTTTCTGGTCTGCGGAAGTATATGTCCATAGATTGGGGCTTCAATGCAGTCAACAAAACTAGAATATCGACATCATCGCTGACGATGACGACCTCCTTGAATTTTGGAGCTATCTGGATGGCTCTATGCACAATCAATGTGCTAGCATGTGCCTTGGTTTGTCCAACGAAGTATCCTACTTCCTCGAGTTCTGTTTTCAGCATGTCTATAAATACAGCCTTGTTGTCTTTGTTCGCAAGGAATTCCTCTCGCGATATAACGCAAGTCGTTTTCTTTTTGATGACTATTTTTTGCGGTAAATTTTCATCCGATCTTCTTGCATTTTCTGGTCCTGAATTATAAACATCATCGGGACACAAGTCGAATATTATTGTTGCACTTGGGTGGAAATTGTCTCGTACGTATTTTGTATACTTTTTACAGATGTCTGAGAACGGTACATTGATATCCCACACGACACAGCGCAGAAGATATCGTCCGTCCACGACTTCGATCATATTGAACCAACGCCGGCAATCGTTAATCAGCGATAAGAAACAGTCGTACATCGACGACTTGTCGCCTCTCAGCATTCCTCTCTCGGTGAATAAAGTCAATGGATACGGCGCTAGCTCGTACATTAGATGAGCTTCCAGGTCCTTTTGAGCTTCTTTGGCAGCGCACATTCTTTGGAAAATAAGCAGTGGATCAATTGGCATTAGCACTGCATCAATAGTGATTCCGCTGGTCATTGTTACTAGAGGAAGCACCCTTTCTGTCGGCTTGGGTGTCAAAGAGCGAAAGCTCAGGCCTACCAAGCGGCTGATCATTCCGGTGCCAATCTCGCTAGAAAGATGGCAGTTTATTGATGAATCTCCAACGATCCCTGTGCTGATCGATCGCAATTCAGTTCCTCTGGGAAAAGGCGGATGTTCGGCTAACCACTCATCTATTTTTCTAACGTTCTTATCTTCATTGAAAATTTCAAAGCTTTCCATACCGACATTCTGTTTTTTGCTGACGTCAGATACGCCGCAGAAGTTTTCAACAGTTTCGCAAACTTTCTGCAAAAATATCAACCCCATTGTCCACCTGGTGAGGACACTCTCGAATATTCCACGTCCTTGGTCGGCTACTCCGGCCATTTTCATTGTCTGTATCAGCGACTGCTCAATCGTCACCTGGGACGTAATACTGGACCAAAATCTGTGTGTGCGTCTAATCGTGTAGTAACCGTTTTTAGTGAATTGATTGTATTCTCGCAAGGGAATTTGTTTCCGCAAATTAACCATATCCTGTATATATACGTGGGCGGCTTTTGCGTGAAGCGATTTACCGCTGGCGTGAAAATAGGGTAACATTCTTTGCATCGTGTCCAGGTGGAGATCCCAATCTCCCGACCTCTCAGCTTCGATGTACTGCTTGACTAATGTTACCATGCGAAAATACTGTAGCCAGAGCTTGGCGGTGGGCCCTCTGGCTTCGATTTTTTGCGATTGGTCGTCAAATTTAGCAGCAACGTTCTTTATGACAATTTCATTGGCCGATGTGAGAGGGGTAGACCTTTCCGCGTCCCCAATTATGGAGTCTATTTCTTTATGCTCATCCTCCGTTAACTCGATTGAATTTATAATTTGCTTGGCCAATACCAGGTGGGTTAATACGTGGCCTTTTATAGCCTTTGAGAACGCCCCACCCGACATGATATTCTTTACGTTTTGAGTGTGGAAAATAATTGTGAATAGATCTTCAAGGCCACTGCCAGCCATGATGTGCCCTATCGAGCCTAGGAAGGAAATTAGTAAATGGCAACCTTCAGGTCTTAGGATTACGTGTTTTATAGGAGAAGTCGGATCGGCATTATCAATGATTTCACGAGCCCTAATGTACGGATGCAAATCAAAAGTCACTACGCAGCTCCTTTGATTCGCAGCCTTGGACTTTTTGACAGCTGAAACAAGCGCGTTGTGGATAGTGTCGTTGATCGAGGATGGTGAATCAACGCAAAGTATTTTAGACATAACAAGGTTCTTATTGGTTTTTCTATCCTCCACAAACCCGTTCCAAACAGATATGTTAGGAACACACGACCGATTTGCGTACAACCACATAAAATCGTTAATTGTTGGCTGAATGTTGTGGCTGATGGGTCGTATGCGATCTAGATTTGCAACCAACGTATTCTGTGTAGGATTGGACTTTGGTTCTGCATTGTCGACGAGTGAAACGGTTTCCATACTCCCGGAAGCCGATGTAGACTGCTTCTGTAATATACGAGGTTTGGATAGCTTGCGTTTAATCAGATTTGAAGGATTGATGTAATGGATTTCTCCAATCGCGAGGGCGGTGCTGTGTCTGTTGCAGGGGTTGAGGTCGAAATCAACGTTCTTTAAAGCCAATTGAGATAATCCTCGATCTAATTTTGGAGGCTGCTTACGGAGATTGCACAACGATTCAAAAGCCGCTACTTCCGTATAACTGGAGCAGAATCCTAAGGCTGACAAAAGGTCGATGATATGCCTGGAGCCAAGTTTTTTGTAAAAAAACCCGCCGACTCCCATTTGAAGAGTTGAAAAAAACGTCTTAGGTCTAACGGCTGATATAATAGCGTGCGCTATGGCCGTGCACTTCCTTTCCCATTTATCGAACAAACTACGCTTTGGTTTCATCACGACTTCGCTCAGAAGAACCCTGAGAGATTCCGGCACGACGGAACCTACGTCTTTCATGAAATCTTCAAGAGGAGGATAAACCTCATTTTCATAAGACAGTGATTGTATATCCTCTAAAATAATAGCTGCAGCTTCTCGGACTTTGCCTAGTCTCTCCTCTTCTTTGCTAGCACTCCTCTTCTGGTATGGAGTCCGAGGCAAAACACTGCATGATGCTTTGCTGAAGCAAACGAATGCGTCGTCGCCCTGATAGTCAAACATCCTAATCTTGTCTCCGTACTTTTCTTCCAAACGTGATTTAACGGCGTATAAATCAGGCCGATAATCTCCCTCGATCTGTTCAACGAGTTGTGAAATTTTGAAGAGACAATTCCGGCCATCAGCTAAGTAGGAATAAACGGACTCCACCGCATCGTCGATCCTGTCGCAAGGAGGTGCTCTCTTCAATCTCTTAGAGGATGAATCGGCCAACTGCGCGATACACTTTCTGTGGTATTTGGCACCGGCTGTATCAGCGTCCGACGTCATACCAATGCGCTTCACTATTTCTTGAGCATGTTGATCGCATCGATTTTCGAGGTAAGGAAAAACGACGTTCTTCAATGCCGAGAATGTTTTGACGGAGTGAACGATCATCCCTTGATCTTCATTGTGGGTCTGAAAATCATCTGGGATTGTTTCGGCGCAGATGAAACACTTTGTTGAAAAATCGAAATCTTCGACACTACAGGAAGATGGCGACGTTGGGGTTTGCGGCGAGGGTATATCAGTCAGAAATTTTCTCTTAAGAGCGACGGCCGGCAACAACCTGCCGTCTGTATATTTATTGTAGCATAGACTGTGTAGGCTATAAAAAATAATAAAGAAATTTACTCATCAGTATAGAATGGAAATAAATTAAAAAAAATAAAATAAAAGAATAGAAAAAACGAAAACGTTGCTGTTTTGAATTACCTCACGACGTCACAACCTTGAAGAAATTTCTCGTTCTGTTTATGTCCTCTCAATTTACTCGCCTCTAATAGTGTCCTGATACCCCTTGTACCCACTATTCTCAGACGTTTTTTTGTCGAAGATTTACCACATATGAAACAAACGGTCATTTTGATATAGAATTTTAGGAGAACGTGGGACCGTCACAATGCAGTTTTCAAAGCCATAACCCTATTCTGCAGTCACGAAGCGAGTGTGAGTGAACAATATTGTGATATTGATTATTGAAACTCGGTGGATATCTGTTTTGCGATCACCGATTTACCGACTGGAACGCGAAGAGTCTCCGCGATGATACGTTACAATCGCGCGGAATACACCAGCTGAGACCATGCGCGCGTCTTTACCGACTGCGTAGAACATCGTGTAATTCATCAATTAATAAGGATCTGATTGATCAATGACTTGATTTTAATTGATGAATGAATAAATGATGCGAAGATATAATTTTATCTGTTTCAAGAATGATTTCTTAATATACTATGTTACAATAATTTCAAAACTCGCGGTATTCACCGCCAAATTTGATCGGGGATCGGGGATGCTAGAATAAACAGAGTCTAGCAAACGCATGACTCTTTTTGATTGGTCAGTTTGAACTCGCTCAAACATGGCTGCCGATTTAGTGACTTTTGTCTAGTAACAAGCTTGAACCTGGCATTCTACCCTCGACTTCCACAGTCCTCAACCTCATGTCGTGGAGTATGGACTTGCTGTTAATGTAAGTCGACATTCAATATACCATGCTGATTAGCACAATAAAGCACAATAATTCGGAATAAGTAGTTTCTTGTTCAATATTTATTTCTACAATACCCCACCCGCAAGGCGCGCGACAATTCAAACATCGCGCGTACAACTCGCTCAAACATGGCGTCGCGTTTGCTAGACTCTGTTTATTCTAGGGACTCTAGGGGATGCTGTCAGGTGAACGAAGACTGCGGGAATCCCCGAACGAATTAGGCGGTAAATATCGCGAGTTGCGAAATTATTATAATATATATTGGAAAAATAACGATCTAACGAGGCTGATATCTGCCTAGGAATTTTTAGAAACGTAATCGACTTCTAAAACGGAACTATGAGGGGTGAAGTAGTTAATATAGTTGAAAAATGAGTACCGAAGGTGATAACAACTGCAGCGGTAGTAATTCTTTGCAAGTATCTTTACTGTGCGTGAAATTCAAGAAAACTTATACAGAATACGTTCAGACGAAGATAGCTGGTGAGAATTATGAGGTTTTTTTGTTTTTTTTATATTCTATATTGTAGAAAGGCGTTCTTAATTCAAATTCTTGTCATATCGCGTGTCTAATGGCAAAAGGGCATAAACGCCATTTTAGCCATTTTCGGTTTTGTTAAAACCAAAAGGACCTATAATTTTCGAAAATTTACAATCGACTTACTACCTTATTGTGATGCGATAGTATTTATGTGCTGTGTTTTAGTTAATTTGCAACCACCACTATTTAAAACTGTCATTGAAAAGGAAGAGTGGGATCATTTTTGAGAAAATAAAACTATGAATAAGTAATAACATTTTATTGAATTACATATAAATTATGTAATATGTTTATGGTATGTAACGCAACTTGTAATAAATTCAATACACTTTCCGAGTAACACTTCTTAAAATTTAATAATCACAGCTCTTAATGGCACGTAATGATTAAGAATAATTGCTCAATATTTTTTTAAATATAAATTATAGAATTTTTTCTTTATCACTTTCCACTAAAACTTTTAAATAATACGTGAAATAAAATTTTTTTATCTTTGGAATAAGAGTCGCCAAAAAAATATTATCTTTAGGGATGTGCCGGTGTTGCGAGAGACGATAAGAGGTTCTTTAGATGTGGGTGAACAAATTAGCGAGAGAGAAGCCTAGGATGAGTGACTGACGGGATTAATGTTTAAGAAAAGCCTTACACGGGGTTTTATTCGTATTTACTTAAAACTCGTGTCTTTATTAAATTCTCACGATGAGATATGTACAGATATTTGACCACGAGGCCGATAGATGATATTACTATGTTTCCCACAGGGAGATCTGAGACATACTGATATACATATGGACTTCGATTTAGTCCGTAGGAATACACATATACATATACATTGAATAGTTCTAACGCTCGGTGCGCAATAATGAGAGTTGAGGTTCGATTTGAGGCAGGTAAACACTGCACGATGGTGTGTGTGCTCTCGATATAGACACTGTCGTCCAGCTGATCTAAACAATCGATTATACTTTGCCCGAACATACCGCCCGCCTCGCTATCGTTAGACGATTGCGAAATCATGATATGCCGCCCGCCGTGGGGGGTTCATTTTGAGAGTTAACCGGTAGCACGCACAATTTTACTATCGGCCGTTTTAACACCGACGATTTCGTTTTCACTGTCACAACGCGAACTAGTCCATCCGATCCTGGGTGGACGTCGATGACCCTCGCGAGTGGCCAGACTGATGGTGGTAAGTTTTCATCCCTGATGAGAACGATGGCTCCGATGTCGATGTTTCCGTTGATTGATTGCCACTTCGGCAGATTTTGAAACGTCTGAAGGTATTCCGTGCTCCAACGTTTCCAAAAATGTTCGAGCATTTGGCGTGAGAGTTGCCAATGCGATAGGCGTTGGACGGGTACGTCCGCGAGCGAGGGTTCTGGCACGGTATTTAGAGCTGTGCCGATGAGAAAATGCCCTGGAGTTAAGGCACCCGAGTCTGTCGGATCGTCCGAGAGTGCACACAGTGGTCGTGAGTTGAGGGTAGCTTCCACTTGCGCGAGGAAGGTTTCGAATTGCTCGAAAGTGAGCTTGGCTTCGCCAATGACTCTTTTGAGGTGGAACTTCACTGATTTCACCCCGGCTTCCCACTTACCCCCGAAGTGAGGTGCTGACGGAGGGTTAAAACGCCACTGTGTTCCGTGTGACGCGAGGATGTTAGCGATTTGCGCGGATTCCTTCGATGATACCGCGAGTAAGCGACGAAGTTCAGCATCAGCGCCAACGAGATTTTTTCCGCAATCGCTTGCGATAGTTGCACAGATTCCACGTCGCGAGGTGAAGCGCTTATATGCTGCGATAAAGGCTTCCGTAGTGCAGTCCGAGACTAGTTCGAGGTGAACTGCTGACGTGGAGAAGCATACAAAAACAGCGATGTAGCCTTTGTAAGTTTTTGAATTTCTCCCGCGGGAGGCTCGAATTGCGAATGGCCCTGCGTAGTCGACGCCAGAGTGCAAGAAGGGTCTTGTCTGCGAAACGCGAGACTGAGGAAGCTGGCCCATCTGCTGAACGCTGAGAGTAGCACGTTGACGCGCACACGAAACGCAGCGATGGATGTACGAGCGGACCGGTACCCTTCCACCGATGATCCAGAAACGTTGTCGGATGGTGGCGAGGGTGAGCTGCGGTCCCCCGTGGAGAGTCGCTTGATGATAATGATCAATCACCAGCGTGGTGAATGACGATTTTCGAGGGAGAATGAGAGGGTGCTTCTCGTCGTAAGCTAGAGATGATTGCTGCAACCGTCCTCCTACTCTGAGAAGTCCGTTTCGGTCCACGAATGGAGCGAGCCGATAGAGTGAGTAGCGCCGAGTGAGACGCGAATCTTGTTTGAGCAATCTAATCTCGGCTCCGAAGTAGGCGTTTTGAATTGTTGCAACCCAGAAGATGCGAGCGTCCTCTAGTTCGGACGTCATGATCGGGCCGCGCGCGATATTTTTCTTAGGAGCTTTCGCGACCGATTTGGATAAGAATATGCTCGCAGCACGTTTGCAGAGAGCGGTGATTCTCACTAATTTCGTTAACGATGAGTAACGATCGATGAGATCCCAGATTGGTGGCGGATCAGATGCCGCGAGGTGATGAGTTGTTACCTGCTTTCTTTCTTCGAGAGGTTCATCTCCTTTTAACGTGGGAGATGAGGATGGCCAGCTAACCGAAGGCTTGGCAAGCCACGATGGACCGCGAGTCCAGAGTTGTGAGGCGCGAACTTGCTCTGGAGAAGCGCCGCGAGACGCGAGATCCGCTGGATTTTCCGAACCCGATACGTGATGCCACCGAGCACGCGCGAAATCTTGTATTTCGGTGACACGATTGCGGACAAAGTCTTTCCAGCGAGAGGGGTGACTTTTTATCCACGCGAGCGCGACTGTCGAGTCTGACCATAGATGAACCGGAGCTTTCGCGAGATTGAGAGTGCTTTCCACGTGGCGCACGAGTCTCACGAGGAGGAGCGCGGCACACAGTTCGAGACGCGGAATTGTCACTTTTTTCAGAGGCGCGACTTTTGTTTTCGAACACATTAGCGAGACGCGCACTTCGTGAGTGTCGATGTACGTTCGCAAATATATTACCGCCGCGATAGCCTCTTGAGAAGCATCCGCGAACCCATGAATCTCCACCGCTGGAGACTCTGAGCTGAGCCCGATCCACCGAGGGATTGTGATCAGGGAGACATCTTGTAGCTCTTGTCGGAAGGTGTTCCAGCGAGACGCGAGTGAGTCGGGGAGTGGCTGATCCCAGCCGAGGCCGATTGCCCACAGCAGTTGCATAAAAATCTTCGCTCGAATCGTAATTGGCGAGAGCCAACCAAGAGGATCGAACAGCTGAGCCGTTTCCGAGAGGATTTTTCGTTTCGTAAGAGTATGCTCATCCTTGCCAAGTTGAGGCGCGAATGCGAACGAGTCGATCTCGGGTCTCCACATGAGACCGAGTCCACGAAAGAATGGACTTTGATCGAGATTCTGCTGTTTTGCGATTTCCCGATCACCTGGTGAAATGTCTACAAGCGTTTCGGGGTGGCTCGACGTCCACTTTTTGAGTTCAAAGCCGCCCGCCTTGAGCAGCTGATTGAGTTCTGCGATTTTCTCGCGAGCTTGCAGTGGGTTGTCTGCCCCCGAGAGTACGTCGTCGACGTACGTGTTGTCGATAATGACCCGATTTGCGAGGGGATAGCGTTGCCCTTCGTCTTGAACGAGCTGATGAAGGACACGTATCGCGAGATATGGAGCGCATGCTAGACCATACGTTACCGTACAAAGTTGATACTCCTCGATTGGGAGCTGTGCGTTTTCTCTCCAAAGGATCCGCTGAAGATCCCAGTCGTCTTGATGAACCAGAATCTGTCGGTACATCTTGGCAATATCTGAGGAGAAAGCGACAGGATATTGTCGCCACCGCAAGAGAACGTCGGCGAGGTCAGTCTGCACTTTTGGCCCTACGTAGAGATTGTCATTTAGAGAGAGTCCTAGTTCTGTTCTCTGAGATCCGTTGAACACCACACGTAACTTGGTAGTTGAACTGCACTCGCGCGCGACACCGTGATGTGGTAGATAAAACACGCGAGAGTCACTGTTTGATCCACTGGGAGCGCGACACATATGCCCGAGGTCAAGGTATTCGCGAAGGAAGTTCGAGTAAGCTTCCTTCAATTTCGAATCACTCACGAACCGTTTCTCCATCCGTAGGAGCATTTGATGCGAGGGGGTACGCGAGTTACCGAGATCGACCGAGCCGTCTTTGATTGGCAACTGAACGATATAGCGACCGTTCGCATCGCGAGAAACTGTTTCGCGAAAATGCTTCTCACAGCTTTCTTCATCAGTCGTGAGTGTGACTGGAGTAGACACTTCCTCTTGCACCCAGAAACGCCGAACGAGGTCGATCAGTTCGGTATCCAGAGTGCATTGCAGCCCTTGAACTGCGGTGTGCGAGATGTGTGCTGCTTCTGATGAAACAGGACCCGATAATACCCATCCGAACTGGGTTTCTTGAGCGATTGGTGTGCCAGGAGCTCCCTTACGTATTCCTTGGATGAGCACGTGGCCATAAATATCGGCACCGAGGATGACGTCAATCTGACCCGGTTCCGCGAAGCTTGGGTCTGCGAGAGTGAGACCATGTAGATGAGGCCAGTCTTCCACGTGAACTCGGAATGATGGCAGGAACGATGTCACGCGAGGGAGTATTAGAGCTTCCACGAGACACGAGAATTCGGTGTTCACACGAGATTTTATCTGGAGTGTCGTAACACCGCGAGTTACTCCGGATTGTTGAGCTCCAACTCCGATAACTGGGATTGACGCATGACGCCGAGTTGATCGCAGTCGCTTCGTGAGCGACTCCGAGATGAACGAGCTTTCGGAGCCTTGATCCAACAAGGCTCGAACGGTGATGAACTCTCCTGTTTCGGGGTTCGAAACGAGAACTTGTGCTGTCGCAAGGAGGACTGGTGAACACTGCGCGTTCTTCGGTTGAGCTGCATGGCTGCTGACCTGTGCTGAGGTGCTTGGTGTGACCTGAGATGATTGGCCAGCGGTAGTCTGTCCTTGCGAAGCATCGTTGCCAGATGCTGATGCAGATGAAGAGGATCTGCGATGGAGTAGAGTGTGATGTCGACCTTCGCAAGTACGACATCTCTTGTCTGATCGGCAGTCTTTTACTGGATGTGGACCGAGACAGTTGAAGCAAAGACTGTGAGATGCAACGAAGTCTTTTCTTTGCTCGAGCGGTTTCCCTTGAAACGATTTGCACGCCGCAATGTAATGATTCCCCTTGCAATAGGAACACGATGATTCTTTGGATTGCACCACGTGAGATTTTGTGGTGGAACCGCTAAGTTTTCCTGGTGAAGCCTGCGTCTTGTTGGATGCACTCTGACCTTGGGCTTGTTCCACAGCCTCGAGGGTGTGGATGCGACCGAGAAGAAATGACTCGAGCTCTGCGAAGGCTGGGGGATCACGAGTTTCACTGACGCGCTTTTCCCACTCTTCAAGAGATCCAGAGTCGAGTTTGCTGATAGTCATGTGCACGAGAATGTCATCCCAGTGTTTGATAGGGCGACCGAGGGCTTCCAGAGCACCGATTGCTTCGCAGGTATCACTATGCAGACGTTTGATTTCTGCCGATGATTTCTTCCCGATTCGTGGAATCGCGAAGAGTTTTCCGAGATGAGAGTTCGTGAGTAATCGCTTGTTTTTGTAGCGCGATACGAGACTCTTCCAGGCACGAGCGAAATTGTCACCGGTGACAGCGATATTTCTTATTAGTTGAGAGGGCTCACCGGTCAAGCTAGTTTTCAAATAATGGAGTTTTTCAACATCCGAGAGCTGTTCGTTTTTTCGAACCATTGAATCGAAGAGATCGTGAAAAGGTTGCCATTCAGAAAAACTACCAGAAAACGATGGCAACGCGATAGGAGGTAGCCGTCGTACCGTAGGTTTAGCCGCTGGGGCTAGAGATCCATCCACTTGAGGTGTATTTGTCGGTTTGAGCGACTCCAGGAGATCAAGCATGCTTCCCCGCGAGTCTAGGTATTTTTCTTCGCACTGCCCGAAGAAGTCTTTTGAAAAATACGTTCGTTGCTCGATCGCTGGAAGCTGCTTTTCGTCGGCCGCGGATTTTAGTTTGACCATCTGGTCGTGATTCGTTTGGAACTTTGTCCAGGTTGACTCGAGAGCGTTGAGTCGCGATTGCACCTGGCCGTAGGTGATCTTTGCCTCCCCGAGCTTCTGAAGATTTTCTAGTGTACGCGCGATGCGCCATAACAGTTCGGATTGACGATCGATTAGCTCGCTGAGCGACATGATACCGAGATATATCAACAAACGATTCTACGGGAATCTGACTTGAGTATTTAAACTGTGAGAGAGACAGACGCGCACGACACACTTACTTGCACGCACACGACACTCGAGTTGTTGACACACACTGACTATGAGTCTTGATACGGTGATCAGTGACTTTGCGAATTTGAAATTAACCGTTTTCAGTTATCCCACCGAGAGATTTCACTTTTAGCGTTTTCCGTAACGCTGTGGATAAGCTTTTCACAACACTCCGTGTCACTCACCCACTAATTTGTTCCCCGAGATTCGCGACGATTCAAAGATAGTTCAAATCACTTCGCGACCGATCCGGCTCGAAGGACCAAAAATGTTGCGAGAGACGATAAGAGGTTCTTTAGATGTGGGTGAACAAATTAGCGAGAGAGAAGCCTAGGATGAGTGACTGACGGGATTAATGTTTAAGAAAAGCCTTACACGGGGTTTTATTCGTATTTACTTAAAACTCGTGTCTTTATTAAATTCTCACGATGAGATATGTACAGATATTTGACCACGAGGCCGATAGATGATATTACTATGTTTCCCACAGGGAGATCTGAGACATACTGATATACATATGGACTTCGATTTAGTCCGCAGGAATACACATATACATATACATTGAATAGTTCTAACGCTCGGTGCGCAATAATGAGAGTTGAGGTTCGATTTGAGGCAGGTAAACACTGCACGATGGTGTGTGTGCTCTCGATATAGACACTGTCGTCCAGCTGATCTAAACAATCGATTATACTTTGCCCGAACAGCCGGATATGCCCGTCGGGTGCGCTGCGGTGTTTCTTTCGTCTTGCCTCTCTGCCTCAGTGTTCCCCTCCCGTAGCTCTCGTACTTGTTTTTCATAGGGTTCCTTGATCTTTAGCCTCTTCCCATACTTCTTCACGTGTCTGGTGCACGTTGAGTTTTCGATGTTTGTCGTTTTGCTTTCTTTGCCTCTCGGGGCAATTTCTTATTTTGTGACCGTAAGGGTTATTTAGGTTTTATGTGATCTTCCAATACCTGGGGTTCGCTTTTACTTGCTCATTTCAAGTTTTCGCACGTGTTCATACTGTTTCGAAATTTTATGACTTTAAGAATTTCCAGTGAAGCTTATTTTGAAGATACATACAATAAATTGTAGTTTATAATTTCTTCTCTTAATGTTAATTTCTTAATATTTAATATTATAAAATATTATCTTATGCTAGGTGTTGAGTGGATATTTTCTTATCTGCCTTTGGTCTGGGTCCGCAACCTGTCTCGCTCGGTTAGGGTGGTTGGTATTTGAGACTTTGGTCTCTAGAGTGTTCCAGACGTTAGGGTGTTTGAGGGGGTGTCGAAGCGAGCTTTGGGCTCTTTGTGTTATGCCGTTTGAGAACAAAGGATAGAGGGTGAACTATATTGTAATGTAAACCAAGGATGGTCTCCAATATTTAAGCTGCAATTAGTTAATAAATCGTTTGCTTGGTTGATTATATGATCCTTTGACAACTAGTAAAATGATGGTTTGAATTATACAATATTACGAATTGGAGGTTTCAGTGAGTTAATAGGTTGGCACTATTAATCTAGTATGATAATCTAACTTAGTGTTAGCCGAACATCGGATTAACATTGTCTTAATAATTAACATGCAGGATATAATATTCTAAGGTGGATAATATAAAAGAGTAATTGTAAAAGAGTAATATGCGTATATAGCATAGTCTAACGACTATGGTTAAATGAGTATATGGTTATAATATATGAGTATGTGTGTATCGTTATGAGTATAACTTATAATTAACATGCAAGATATAATATTCTAAAGTGGATAATATAGAAGAGTAATTGTAAAAGAGTAATATGCGTATATAGCATAGTCTAACGACTATGGTTAAATGAGTATATGGTTATAATATATGAGTATATATGTATCGTTATGGCATTTGTTAAGATTATAAGACATGGAACAAATGCGTAATAGTTCGATCATATATAAAGTAACAACGTAAAGATATAACTTGGTGTTTCGTAAATGAGTATAACTTATAGTTAACATGCGAATGTGGGATTAGGGTGTAGTATGAATATGATATTCAAATAACGGATCTGTAGTGATCTGGTCATGTGAAGGATTGATATTGTTTATAGAATAGTTGATGATATGATGTTGTTGGGGATATATGGTCGTTGAGGAGCCAGGCTGGGTATTGTAGGGTTAGTGAGGATATTATTTTGTTAGTATTTGAGTTGTTTCGTATGGTTAGTGTCGTATAGGTTTTTGACCGTTGGGTGGGTAGGTGGCTTGAGGGGGTTGTTGGGCGGTTTGCGTATGTGTAAGGGATTTGGGACTGCCGTTCGGTTGTCCGTGTGCGCGAGTGGGTTTGTGTGGGATGTCTGAGTGCGCATCATAGTTTTGAGGAATGTGCTTACGTCTAGGCTTAACTAAGTCTAAAGTATGTACTATTTGGCCATCTCGAACGAATGGTCCTAATGCAATATATAGTTGATCATGTTTGTCTATATAGTATTTGCGTTTAATGGTCCTCTATGAAATAGAGTGATGAGTTAAACGTTGTGCTAATAATGGTACAATAATTATTTTACATTATGGGTAGTATGTACGTGAACAGATCAGGGGGTTTAAAAGGTAAATGTCATAATTTATGATTAGGTGAATATATAATAGTGTTAAAGTAAATATTAGGTTCGATTAAAACGTAAGTCTTATAATTATAATAATGGTTATAAGTATGTAATAATATTTGGGTAATGTAGGTTTAGTGAGTATAAGGATGTGAACGTTATGGTTATTCGTTTTGAAGGTGATGCAGGGTGTATATCCATAGTTGGTTACTGTGTGGACAATATGTACGTACCGTGTGTTGGTTCGGTAGGTTTCTATGTTTGGTGATAGTATGGTAAGTTCTGGTGATTTTAGGTGGTGGAGAGCGTGAATAGGGTATGTCGTCCGCTCGGACGTTACGACAAATCGGACAAAAACCATTCGTGTACGATTCGACGATTCGATTCGCTGATGATTCTGTAAAACAATAATATTGATAGACATTCGTAGATCTGGAGGTCTAATGATTGCTGAACGTCAATCAATACCTTTGATTAATTGAAAAAACAATTTTTACCTTCTTACATCACGGTCCACCCAGTCCTTATACCATTTGGCTCTAGAATAAGTCGAAAATTGAGTCAACTCTTGACATTTGCGAAGCATATTTTCCACAGATGACGTCAACTCAAGAAGATCACACTTTTTGGTTTCAAACCATAAACGAAGACCTGCGAGTCTCGAACAGTTTGAGAGTATATTAAACATCTCAGACAAGTGCCTAAGGCTCATGTCGCTTATTGAAAGTTTTCTCAAATTTTTACAGTGCTGTAGCATCTGGAACAGCTCGCTCTCGTAGTCGTGATATTCGTTGGGACCGAGATTGCGCAGTGTAACTTCCTCCAGTTTTTTACATTCTCTTCCAATATCGATAAGAAACTTTCCATCTGGTATTGGTATGCCAGACAAGTAGATAACTGTGAGATTCTTCCAACCCGAAATCAGATACAACGCGTCCGAGTCCCAATCTTCCGGTTTTATCTTTATCATCTGGTGGCTAGTCAATAAAGTTTTATGTCAACTAGGAACGATTGAATCTATGGGATAACATATTTCACATATATTACAGCCGAGATCATCTTACGATGGTTCGATCTTCAGGACCTTTAGGCGTGGCGTATTCTCTACCAGCAGTTTGAACGAAGAGGCCGTATTCCTTGCATCGTTATCTCCTCCGGATGCCAGGCTTCCCTTCCTCCTCAGGCGTCTGTGGAGGGGTTGGATATTCCCTGGCGGTGACATGGCTGAAATATTACAAAATTTTATTTGAAAATCATTATCAAGAGTAGATGTTGCCACAGCAATGTGTTCGACTAATCTGGAACTCTGTCAAGTGGGTGGATTAAACGAATGAACTCACAATTTTTGTTACTCATCTCGGATAGATGAAGACTCGTCAGATTTGGAAAAGCGGATGCGAGCAAATGCACGTCGCAATTTCTCTCTATGACGTGCTCGATATATAGGATAGAAATCTGATGGCCGGGATCCTTCAGCAGTTTCTGAAACATGAGAATATCCAAATACATGAATTGTCATTGCGTGAGAACGGGTATGGGAAAACTTATCCGACATTTGGAAAAAGAAGTTGAGACAAAGCGCTGAACAGTTTAGAAATCAATTCCCTATGTATCTCTCGACTGAGGTAACTGAGTTGAACGGGTCTCGAATTCGAACAGATTCAATTGTACAAAATAGCTAGACTATACAGGGCTGCATTTTCTGGATATTTGTGACAATTCATCTAATCGCCCTTATAATTTCACCTTTATCTCGTCGATCTTCAGAACACGTGATAACCCGTCACGAACTAATCCAAAGACAGGCAAGCAGCAAAATTTCTCCGGTGCATCTTCGTGAGTCACTCTAACTACTTCGCTCAACAGCTTGTTGCAGACCAGATCCCAACTCTTGTCGGTCAAGTTGGTTGCATAATTACGTAGTGGCATCTGTTTGACTCGACTTAATTCCGGACAAACTTCTACGTTCCTTTCTGGAAAATAATCAACAAGTCAGCGATCGACGATCAGAGAATCTGAACTACTTTATCCATTCATCACGATAAGTTTACTGGGATGGAACCACGTTATCCTACAAGATTAAATATCGGATAAAATGTGGTATATGGACCCGGATTGGTCATTCTGATAACATACCAAGGTAAAGTCTAGGATTCCATTGATCAGCTGGGTGAAAAACTGTCCATTGAGCAGAGTCTGGAACGATACACATGATATCCGTTTTTATCGCCTTTAAATTTACATAGCCACGAAGCTGAACCAACTTGAGATTGCGTAGTTTCAAGTGTTCTTGACGCAATGGGCTTTCAAGAACATGTGCTCTTATTACACACGATATTATAATACGCAGCTCCTCAAGCTGTTGGCAGAGTTGTAAGAGGAGTCGAAACTGGTTAGTGAACTCTACTATTTCTACCGACAAATACGTGAGTCTGCTCAACGGTTCGTTTGAAACTTGGGTCCAATTCTGATTATCATAGTCTTTTAGCGTTTCCATGGATAAACTTGGGCAATTGACAGACAATCGTTTGAGATGAACCAGAGGTTTTAGAAACCCAGACAATTCTTCAATCGAATCAAATTCCAATCTATTCCGAATGTTCAATTCGACTAGGTTTACCGCCTTGCCGATTAAACTGCTCAAACAATACGGTTCATCCAGGTCTATAGCATTTATCCTAAATATTTTTTTGTATGTTTTTTCATCGTTGAAATATTTCTGGAGGTCTGAATCTGATGGGCGGAACCCAGCGCTGGTAAAATCCAAATTCCTGAAACCGCAGAAACATGAGATTAGAGATGCTAAATACGAAGAATGATGAAATCCTCAGATGATTGAGGAGATTCAAGGAGACATTGAGTTACTCTGAAGATGTATTCTTGATGAACTCAGATCCGAAGAGCTTTGAGGCTTACATACACCTTGACATCAAATTTTGTTACCTATGTTTGGTAATGGATTGTGAATTGATCGAGGCAGGGATCAATTCAGCTTCGAGTCAGGTGTTACATTCAGTATTTGTACATGAAATGCCGTGTAGAAGTATCAAGATAATTCAGCCAGTGAGGATTACAGCGTTTATACCAAGGGATAAAACCCGAGCATCTCTCACCTCAATAATTCTTCATTGCCAAACACAAGATCGTTGAATCTCTGGCAAGATTTTCCCAAAGCCAGGCGTTGATTGGCATCGAAATGCAGAATAATCTTCACTAAAATTTTATCAGGAAGATCCAGGATACTGCGGATACTGAAACGACGTTGAATCAACGATGTTAGTGTAGTATTCAGGCAGGGTTTAATCAATGAAAGACGTTTGAATGATGATGTGATAAACGGTGATACATGAATACTCCTGAGAGATTATACGTCTTCGGTGTTCAATGGCTGCAGACAAGAAGGGAGAGGATTTGTCATCAATAGTTATCGTCATATGCTTGTGACATGACTTGTTAGACTAGAACGAAAACATTTTCTGACTGACCTTGGTTGTTGGCTGTTCCTCGACTTGATAGCTGATTCCAAGGCCGTGGCTAATTCAACTGCTCGTAGGTAGTTTAAATTAGGCTCGCCAAGCAGTCTCTTCTTTATCGCCGCACTATGCAAACCCGAAACAAACTGGTCTCGTAGACGACTCTTCAGATTCTTACCAAAGTCACAATTCATTGACAAATCCTTCAGAACAGCTAGGTATTGTTCGATATCTTGACCTTCGGACTGTTTACACTCTTCAAACTTTTGACGTTGAGCTATTCTGCTAGGTGTCGATTCAAGGTAATTCTTCATTATCTCATCAAGTTCCACGATGGATTTGTCAGCAGGTAATTCAGGAATGCACAGTCTTCTTAATACGGCATACGCTTGTGGACCAATAAGCACCACGAAGAGAGATATTTTTCTAGCCTCGTCAACGTTATTTATTATCGCACAATGCTCAAATCTCTCCATCCACATCGTCCAGCTATCATCCATGTTAAATTCGTTTAATGATCCGATCGTTCCGGATCGCACCTGAATCCTCTGTGATTGACTTGCTTCCAATTTTCTTGCAGCTTCTCTTACCAATCTCTGTTCTTCGACTAATTCAGCTCTCTCTTCGTCAAATTTCTTCCGTTCGAGCGCGATTTTCTGGCATTGCTGCACTAGTTGCTTCTCAATTTCGTTTAATTCCGCTGCCATGATACTTGATTGCCACGCCCTTTGTAACCCGAATAACACACTCTTATCTGTTTTCCTGTTTTTTTTTCTTCCAATCGTAGTGTTGATGCAGCTGGATTTAATTAATTAAAGACGTTTGATTGATGTGATAAACTAAGATTTATTAATATTCCGGAGAGCTTGTGTATATGTACGTCCTGTGCGTTCAATGGATGCAGACAAGAAGGAAGAGGATTTGCCATTTACAATCAGTGAGAGAATGGCGATTCCTAGGCTAGTCAGGTACGAAAGCTGAAAGTCCATTATCAGCTGTGATAAGAGGATTACGCCTGATTAGATAAAAATCTCGATGTTCTGAGACCACGCAGATTGTACGTGGCTATGGTTTGATATTGACACTTGAGAGCCACCTTTGATCGAAGAACGATAAGGAGCGACGTTAAGTGCGGTAAGATTCGAAATGTTGAAAAATTGAAATAATTTCTACTATGCGATTGAAGATATGTGCAAATATGCTTTATTACCTCGCTGGCCATCTCACCGAATCACATAGATTCATTTCATTCAAATACATACTGGCATATTATTACACATACTCATAGAATAATACCTATAATACCTATTTACTGTAACTGGGTATAATGTTAGATGAAAGTAATGAATTATTTTCAACTGTATAATAATATTAGGACGTGTGGATGAATTACGCGTGTGTATATTTACCTGGTGCGTAAAAATAATGATATTGATAATAAAAGAATTTCAATCAATATGGTTTGTACAGTTTTCTTTGTTCTTTCTTTTCATTTAATCAGGCACAATCAGAGAAGGGCACCAAAGGGCTTGAAAAGAACACATCAGAGGAGCCTTTTTAACGGTTGATTGCTATACCAAGACTGAATTTCAAATTCGGACGATTCGATTCGCTGATGATTCTGTAAAACAATAATATTGATGAAGAAGCGTCGATTTGGAAGTCTAATGATTGCTTAACGTCAATCAATACCGTGACGAAATAAATTTAAAAAAAAACGATTTTTACCCTTCTATAGCAAACCTCAGCCTGTCTATTAACCATTTGGAGCAATAAGAAGAATAGAATCCTTTCAACTCTTGACATTTGCGAATCATATTTTCAACGGATGACGTCAGCTCAAGATGATCACACTCTCTGCTTATAGTCTCTAAATTAAGAGCTTCAAGTTTTGAACAGTTTGAAAGTGTGTTAAGCATCTCAGACAAATGTTTAAGATGCGTGTTTCCGGGCACAAGTTTTCTCAAATTTTTACAGTGCTGTAACATTTGCAACAGTTCGCTCTCGTAGTCGTGATTTTTGTTGGGACCGAGATTGCTCAGCATTACTTCCTCCAGTTTTTCACATTCTTTACCAACATAGATCAGAAACTTTCCATCTCTTATTGGTACGTTGGACAAGCGGATAACTGTGAGATTCTTCCAACCGGAAATCAGATCTAACGCGTCCAAGTCCCAATCTTGCAATTCCTCCTCCCTGTGGCAAGTCAATAAAGTTTTTCGTTAATTTGTCATGATCGAATCTATTTTACTTATATTACAGCTGAGATCATCTTACCAGTGATTCATACTGATATCCAGGACCTTTAGGCGTGGCGTATTGTCTACAAGCATTTTGAACGTAGAGTCCGTGCTCCTTGGATCGCCATCTTCTTCGGATGCCGGGCTTCCTATTTTCCTTAGGCGTCTCTGGATGTGGAGAGGTTTCGTCTCTTCTGCCAGCGACGGGACTGAAATACGAAAAGTTTCATTGTACAATTATTCCCAGGAGTAGATTTCAACACACGTATCTTCGACTAATCTAGAACTTTGTCGAGTGGATGCAGGATCAAACTAATGAACTCACAATCGGTGTCACCTATCCAGGATAGAACAAGCTTGGTCAGTTCCGGAAAAACAGATGCGAGCAAATACAGGTCGCAATTTTTGTGTATGATGTGTGAGCAACGTAAGTAAGAAATTTGGTGTCCAGGATCCTTCAGCAGTTTCTGTAACAGTAAAATATCCGAATTCATCTCCTGCCTCGAATTCACCTCTGCCATGCAATAGGCTTAGAAAAAAAGTTCTCCCAAGTTAAACGCGTCTTTATAATTTCACCTTCGCCTCCTCGATCCCCAGCAGACATGGATAGAGATCAGGATATTGAGACGCAGACAAACAGCAAAATTTTTCTGGCACATCTTCATGGGTGACTCTGATTGCTTCTTTCAACAGATTTTCGGGGATCAGAGGCCAACTCTTGCCGATGAAGCCGGTATCACAGAAATCGCCGATATATTCAGGCAGTGGCATCTTTTTTACTTTCCTCAATTCCGCACAAACTTCAACGTTTCTTTCTGAAAATTAATTAACAAGCCGGCCTATAAGTCATCCTATACAAGGTTAATTATGTGATAAAATTCGATACAGTCAAGAATTATTAATTGCGAAAATATACCAAGGTAGGCTTCGGAATAGAAATCAACCAAGTAAAAGTCCGTCCATTCAGCAGGTTTAGGAATGATAGACATTATATAATTCTTTAGCAGCCCCAAATGTCCATCAGAAACATCGAGCCGGACGGACTTGAGGTTGCTTAGATTCGTGAGTTTTGTACGGAATGGTATTTCTAAAGTAAATTCGTGTCCTGGAATGGACATATGCAGCTCCTCGAGCTGTTGGCAGTGTTGTAAAATGAGTAGAAAGTCGTGCGTATGGAAGTCTACGTGTAACGACAAATGTGTAAGTCTGCGCCAAGGTTCTCCGTAAACTTCGTTCCAATCTGAATGATCAATGTCCTGAATGGTAGAGGACTGTGGCCAATCGACAGACAATCGTTTCAGATGAACCATAGGTTTCAGAAAAAGAGACAAGTCTTCAGCAGAATCGACTTCCAATTCATCAAGAATCTTTAATTCGACTAGATTTATCGCCTTGCCGATTGAACTCCTCAAAATTTTATCTACGCGCACGTCTTCGATCTTTAAACCAAGTATTTTCTTGTATGTGTTTGCGTCGTTCAAATATTGCTGGATGTCTGACTCCCTAGTGAGGTACCCTAGTTCTCCGGTAAAATCCAAATTCCTGAAACAAAAAACGAGAAATTTGCTTGACGACGAATCCCGAGCTGTGTGTGTGTAAACCAGCTGAACCAAAGTATAAAACCCAAGCGTCTCTTACCTCAACAATTTCTCATCGCCAAACACAAGATCGTTGAATCTCTTGCAAGAATTTCCCAAAGCCAGACGTTCTCTGGCATCAAAATGCAGGATAATCATCACTAAGATTTCGTCGGGCATGTCCAGAATACTGAAGACATTGAAACGACGTTGAATCGACGATTTTAGATCATGTCGTTATTTCGTCAAATCACTACATACCTTGTATTACTCATGTTGTGGGATGAAATCCACGTGGTTTGTAACGGTCAGTGAGAGAATCGCTTTTTCTAGGCTAGGAAGGGAAAGGAAGCAGAGAGTCTATTCCCAGCTATGATAGAGAGCATCAAGCCTGATGAGGTAAAAATCTCAATGATCTCAATGATTTGACAATTTTCCAAAAATCTCAAAGTTTCGCGACCACCCGGATCGCACGTGTTTTGACATTGACCGCCACTTTTCAATCCACGCAAAAATCGATTGAAATCGAAGATCGAGGGAGCGACTCGAAGCGCGGGAAGATTCAAAGTTTTGAAAAATTCTTACCTTTGAAATTGAGAATACATTCTATATTATAAGATAATAATAATAATCATAATAATAAAGAGAATTTTTTTTTTACCACTTTACTTGATACCGTTTATTTTTATTTCGTTACATTTAATTGAACACAATCGAATTGGTCGAATTGAAAACTCAAGGACCACCTAGTACTAATGGATTCGAATCAAGGATATACATTCATTATTATAAAATAATAATAATACATTCAATTATAAATGATGTAACTTGAGCCAGTTTGAGTTTTTTTTTCTTTCTTTTTTTTCTTTTTATTAACCCTTTGCGGCACAGTGGGATTGTGGGATCCCACCTCATTTCAATCAGTTTTTCATATATTATAGGAAAGAGCTGATAGAAAAATGTATGCGGCAAAGGGTTGAACGAATGATTTCATTTAAAATCGGTATATTACACATACTGATAGATTATAATACCTACGCTGTAACTAGAAATAATATTAGATGAAAAGAAGTGAATAGTTTTGAAATTGTATAATAATATTAAGACATGCGAATGAATTATGAGTGTGTATATAATTTAACTAGTGCGAAATAACAATTATAATGATAATAATGATGAAACGAATTTCAATTACTTTACTGGATAATATTTTTTTTTTGTATATTTGATTAAGCACATAATCAATCTCATAGAGATTATACAAGTTTTTGATATTGTATATTTTTTTTAGCTTGAATTTTTTCGTTTTCGAATAAATGCAGTTGAAGAAAAAGGTTTTACATTTTTTGTTTATTTTCTAAGATACAAGTCGTTGCGGTCATCCGTAACGGAGAAAAGCACCAAAGGGTTCGAAAAGTAGACATCGGAGGAGATTTACGAACTGTAAATCGGCATACCAAGATGGACTTTGAAATTCGCACGATTTAATTCGCTAGAGACGCGTCTTCGGCACAATCGACTTCCAATTCATCCAGAATCTTCGATTCGACTAGATTTATTGATTGTCAAGTATGACTATAGCTGAAGTTGAAATTCGGTCGATTTAATTCCTCAACGATTACGTAAAATAATAATATCGAAAGATAGATTCGTCGGTTTGGACATCCAATGATTTATTAATGCCTTTGACGAATCGAGAAAAACGATTTTTACCTGTCCATAGCAGGTCCGAGCACCTCAAAGGTTCGTAACGGGCTAAGATCAGGCAAGAATTTGTTCAACTTTTGACATTGGCGCAGCATTTTTTCAAAACACGTCACCACCTCAACAAAATTATATTTTTTAATCTTGTTTCCTAATTCGAGATACTCGAGTTTTGAACGATGTGAAAGTATGTCGAACATCTCAGACATATGATTTAGGCTCATGCCCCATATACAAAGTTTTCTCAATTCCTCAGAGTGATGAAGCATTTGCAATAGTTTGCTCTCATAGCTGCAATTGTGACCGACATTCATCAGCCATATTTCTTCCAGTTTCTTACATTCTCTTCCAATATCGATCAGAAAGTCTCCGTCTCTTATTGGTACGTCAGATAAGTATAAGACGGTCAGATTCTTCCAACCCGAAATCAGATCCAACGCGCTCAAGTCCCAATCTTGCGATTTCTCCTCCCTGTGGCGAGTCAATAAAGTTTTATGTCAACTTGGCATGATCGAATCTATGGAATAACATATTTTTCATATATTATAGCCAAGATCATCTTACCAGCATTACGGTGAGATTTCCAAGACTTTGAGGCGTGGCGTATTCTCTATAAGCATTTTGAATGAAGTGTCCGTACTAGGCTTCCTTTTCTTCTCAGGCGCCTGTGAAGCGGTTGGTTCTTGTCTGACATGGTGGGAACTTTACAAAAACCTCTCTCCTCTGGCTGAATCGAAGGATCGAACTTACAATACCTGTTACTTATCCGGGCTAGACGAAGCGCGGTCAGATTTGGAAAAGCAGATGCGACCAAGTGCACGTCGCAATTTTTCTCTAGGACGTGTTGGAAATGTAAGTAAGAAATTTGGTATCCAGGATCCTTGAGCAATTTCTGAAACATTCAAATATCCAAATTCACTAATTGTTTGAGAATGAGTATGAAGAAGCTTATCTCCTGCCTTGAATTCTCATTTGCTATGCAATAGGTACAAAAAGATGAATTCAGAAGAAGCACTGAACGGTTTAGGAATCAATTTTCAATGTATCCCTCCATTGAGGGAACTGAATTTAGTTTTACTGAGTTTAGCGCGTCTCAATTTTCAACAGATTCGATTATACAGAATAGCGTAACGATACGGGGCTGAAACGGCTGAAAATTTGTCACAATCGATCTACCCGCCCTTATTATTTTACCTTCGCCTCGTCGATTTCCAGTAGACATGGCAGGCCACCAGAATAAAAAGACCAACAGAAACAACAAAAATTTTCTGGTACATCTTCGTGAGTGACTCTGATTGCTTCGGTTAACAGATTTTCGGGACCAACAGCCCAACCCTCGTCGATCGAGTGGTTATAACGGTACATCTCAACACAAAAAGCCAGTGGCATTTCTTTGACTTGACTCAATTCCGGACAAACTTCTACGTTCCTTTCTGAAAAGTAATCGAGAAGTCAGCGATCGAAAATTAGAAAGTCTGAATTACTGTTCCCATGAATCAAGTTGAGATTACTGAGATTGAACCAAGTTATCCTACAAGATGATTTATATGATGTAATGTGATATGTGGACCAGAATTGGTCATTCTGATAACATACCAAGGTAATGTTTATCATGTGAACCAGCTAGGTAAAAGTCCGTCCATTCAGCAGGGTCCGGAACAATACACATGATATGCCTCCTCAGCGACCATGGATGTTCACTGGCAGTGAGCCGAACAGACTTGAGGTTGCTTAGTTTCATGGGTTCTTGACGCAATCGGCTTTCAGAACCATCAACTTCTCCTGAAATCGACATATGCAGCTCCTCGAGCTGTTGGCAGAGTTGTAAAATGAATAGAAACTTCTTTGTCCACGAACCTATTTATAATGACAAGTACGTGAGTCTGCTCAGAGATTCTTCCAATACGTGGTTCCAATTGTGATTATCATAGTCTTCTAGCGTGGGTAAACTCGGCCAATTGATAGACAATCGTTCGAGATGAACCAGAGGTTTTAGAAAACGAGACAATTCGTCAACAGATTCGAATCGCAATGCATTCAGAACGTTTAATTCGACTAAGTTTATCGCCTTGCCGATCGAACTGCTTGAACTGCTGGCTGCCCACACGTCTTCAAGATTTATCTCAAGTATGTTCCGGTAAAATCCAAATTTCTGAAACCACAGAGACATTAGATTAAAGTTGCAAAATATAAGGAGTTTTGAGATATGTACTCAGATACTCGAGTTGATTGAAGAAGACAGAGGAGTTACTTTGAAGACGTATTCTTGATAAACTGAGATCTAAAGAGCTTTGGTAATGGATTGTGAAATGATTGAGGCAGGGATTAATTCAGCTTCGAGTCAGGTGTTACATTCAGTATTTGTACATGAAATGCCGTTGTAGAAGTATCAAGATGATCCAGCTAGTGAGAATTTACAGCTTCCATAGACAGACTTTGTACGGGATTACTTATGCACCCGATCATCCGAAAAAAAACATATTTCGCAGGAGTATTCGAAAAATGTATATATACGGTGTGAACTACAGGAATCGGATTAAACTTATGACACCGATCCCATTTCTGCGTCTATCGCGCAAGTTTCTTAACTGATTTCAATACCCTTAGTTCATACCGTGCGAAAATGCGTGCTGAATAGGTAAGTTGAACCTTAACCTCCTAGGTGCAATGGTTTACACAAAATCGTGTACAGAGTGCTAAAGACGTTGATTCGCAGAAAAATATTGACTTTCGTTGGAAAATGTTTGGAAAAGATCAAGCCAACAGGGAAACAAGCAAAACGAGAAAACGGCTTGACAATGCGAATTTAAAGGTATACAGTGCGTTTCTGTGGAAAATCATGCGCCTAAAGGTAGGCCAACGGGAAACGCCCAAATTGAGCAGATCAAACATCGACGATTGGGTTTTATTTCCCACGAAATGAATAAAACCCAATCGTCGATGTTTGATCTGCTAATTTCAGGCGTTTCCCGGTAGCCTAACTCTTAGGCGCGTGAATTTCCACAGACTTGCACTGTATGTAAGCCCTGAACTAAAAAGGTAAAGTATAAAATCCGAGCATCTCTCACCTCAATAATTTAGAATCACCAAACACAAGATCGTTGAATCTCTGGCAAGATTTTCCCAAAGCCAGGCGATTTGTGGGATCGAAATGCAGAATAATCTTCACTAAAATTTCATCAGGAAGATTCAGGATACTGCAGGCACTGAAACGACGTCGAATCAACAATGTTAGTGTAGTGTTCATGCAGGGTTCAATTAATTAAGGACGTTTGAGTGATGTGATAAACTCTGATTCATTAATACTCAGGAGAGATTGTATGTCTTGCGCGTTCAATGGCTCCAGGCAAGAAGGAAGAGAATTTGCCATATACGCAGTGAGAGAATAGCTATTTTTGGGCTAGAAAATGTATGATGTAATAATCTCGGTTCAACTGGGTTCAAGAATCAAGGCCACTACGCACTACGCAGATCGCACGTGGCTCCATGCACGTGGTGATCATGTTTCGACATTGACAGTCACTTTTCGATCCAGACGAAAATCGATTAAGAATCGAAGAACGCAGGAGCGACTTCAAACGCGGGAAGAAGATTTGAAATGTTGAAAAATTGAAATAATTCCTACTACGATTGAAGATACGTGCAAATATGCACGGAAAAGGTTTCGGGAATGCTGCAGCGCCAAGCGGCAGAACGGTGAGTACGCGCGTTTAAAGACAGGCGCTGTCTCTGCGACGGAACGCTGCGTTCCCTCGCGAGAAAGCTGCAGGACCGAGATTTCTGAGACGGCATGCAGCTGTGACGTCGCAGCGGCGTTCGCGGATAATTCTAGAGGCTAGCTACTGGAAATATCGCGGCGGACAACCTAGACGTTCACTCGAGAGTTCTGGGTTACCAATTATCGATAAAGTATTGAAATACAGTGGACTGGATTAATCTAGTATCAAATTCAGAGGAGTCGCGCTATCTAACTATTTATGCTCTTATCTAACTACTCGTTTGAATATCTTAGTATTTGAATCTTATCTTCTTGATTCGGACTTAAAGTCTGTTTTAATTGAATAATGCGAGAATGGATTATTTTAGAGTGTTATTATGATTGCTCTTACCTTGAGTCGGTTTCTTCTGGATCTTCGATGAGGGCTCGTTCCTTGATCTTCGGTGTTGTCTAAGTTTGGACTGGATCAAGGGGGTGGCGAAGGATAAATGATTTCGTTTGTTCTTACTCGAATTTAACTGGTTATTTAACTTTATTGATATTATACTATGATTCCTGGTTTTAATATAACCCTCACTGGAATCTGTTATTTTAAAAATGAGTCTAGTTTGAAGCTAAGTTCCGTATTCGGAAAGATGTGAATGAATGGACGTTTGAAAACTTGAGCGTAATATGTGAAGGGTTGAGTTCTGGATCTTCGTTTGAGTTTCGATGCGTCTTCAAGTCGGTGATGTGAAATTGGAGATACTGCGAAGCTGGTGTGAAGAGTCTTCAAGTGCGGAACGGTGCGAGGCGAGCGAGAGCGAGATGCGAGAGTATGCCGTTGCTGGGTCGTGGGGGTTTTATATGATGAATCGGGGGTGCGGGGTTCAAGATTAGGCTGGTGTGAAGGGCCTTAGCTGATTGGGCCGTAGCTTCATGGGGGGGCCTGTCAGCCTATGATTGGTCTATGGCCCAAAGGTTTTTTCTTCGTTTTTGTTAGTTTTATTTTTCCTTTTAGCGGGTGGTTTTTTGTGGGGTTACCCTCCTCCCGTCGGGTGCACTACGGTGTTTCCTTCGTCTTGCCTCTCTGCCTCAGTGTTCCCCTCCCGTAGCTCGCGTACTTGTTTTTCATAGGGTTCCTTGATCTTTAGCCTCTTCCCATACTTCTTCACGTGTCTGGTGTACGTTGAGTTTTCGATGTTTGTTGTTTTGCTTTCTTTGCCTCTCGGGCAATTTCTTCTTTTGTGACCGTAAGGGTTATTTAGGTTTTATGTGATCTTCCAATACCTGGGGTTTGCTTTTACTTGCTCATTTCAAGTTTTCGCACGTGTTCATACTGTTTCGAAATTTTATGACTTTAAGAATTTCCAGTGAAGCTTATTTTGAAGATACATACAATAAATTGTAGTTTATAATTTCTTCTCTTAATGTTAATTTCTTAATATTTAATATTATAAAATATTATCTTATGCTAGGTGTTGAGTGGATATTTTCTTATCTGCCTTTGGTCTGGGTCCGCAACCTGTCTCGCTCGGTTGGGGTGGTTGGTATTTGAGACTTTGGTCTCTAGAGTGTTCCAGACGTTAGGGTGTTTGAGGGGGTGTCAAAGCGAGCTTTGGGCTCTTTGTGTTATGCCGTTTGAGAACAAAGGATAGAGGGTGAACTATATTGTAATGTAAATCAAGGATGGTCTCCAATAGTTAAGCTGCAATTAGTTAATAAATCGTTTGCTTGGTTGATTATATGATCCTTTGACAACTAGTAAAATGATGGTTTGAATTATACAATATTACGAATTGGAGGTTTCAGTAAGTTAATAGGTTGGCACTATTAATCTAGTATGATAATCTAACTTAGTGTTAGCCGAACATCGGATTAACATTGTCTTAATAATTAACATGCAGGATATAATATTCTAAGGTGGATAATATAAAAGAGTAATTGTAAGAGAGTAATATGCGTATATAGCATAGTCTAGCGACTATGGTTAAATGAGTATATGGTTATAATATATGAGTATGACTTATAATTAACATGCAAGGGTGAAATAATATTCGAGTGGTGAATCTGTAGTGATATGGTCATGTGAGGGATTGATATTGTTTATGGAATAGTTAATGACATGATATGGTCATTAGGCCGAGTGTGGTTGGTGTGAATATTATCTCGTCAGTATTCGAGTTGTTTTGTATGGTTGGTATCGTGTAGGATTTTGAGCGTTGAGTGAGTAGTTTGCATATGTGTAAGGGATTTTGGACTGCCGCTTGGTCGTCCGTGTGCGCAAGTGGGTTGGTATGGGGTGTCTGGGTGCGCGTCATAGTTTTGAGGAATGTGCTTACGTCTAGGCTTAACTAAGTCTAAAGTATGTACTATTTGGCCATCTCGAATGAGTGGTTCTAATGCAATATATAGTTGATTATGTTTGTTTATATAGTATTTGCGTTTAATAGTCCTCTATGAAATAGAGTGATGAGTTAAACGTTGTGCTAATAATGGTACAATAGTTATTTTATATTATGGGTAGTATGTACCCAGCAAACAAAACCTGCCGTTCAAAGCTGCGTTTCGCTAGACTGACGCCAGATCAGGGTCAGATTTATGGTGGCTGTAGCGCCAGATCCATAGACTTCTGTGTCGCTACTTGCAACGGTTCTAGCGTCAGTGACTAACGTTACTGAATGACGTACAGCAGGTGCAAATATATAGCCATTCAGTGCTGCCGCCATATCAGCGTTAGGTTGTGACAGCATTCTAGCGTTATGTGTAAACGGCATACTAGCGTTCACCGGTAACCGCAATTTTTTGATTAACAGTCTCACTTCACTTTATTTGTGCAAAATGTACCAAGAATCGCATAGTGACGTATCGCGAATTGGTTCATTACATATTTATATTTACATTAGTCATAAGCAGTTGTTGGCGCAGCGGCAAGAGTTCGGATTCATGTGACGAGGGTCGTAGGTTCAAGTCCTCGTGTTATCACTTTTTTTTTCAGTTTCTTTCCAATTTTTATGATATTTGCAGCATTCTCACGTCACTGGCTAGCGCTAGTATGCCGTTAAAATTCGATTGCATCCTAATGTTACTGATTGACGCAATTAGTACGAACTTTTTTTTCTCGTGTTTCTTACTGATTCAAAAGTAGCGCCAATTTTGCGTCATGGCGTAACGCAACGGCCGCACGTTAGATATTGAGGTTTATAGCGACACAGAACTCTACATTATTTGCGTTACAGCCTGAACGGCACGTTAGTAGCTAACGCATATCTAGCGTGTTTGTTACGTTGGTTGGTTTGCTGGGTACGTGAATAGATCAGGGGGTTTAAAAGGTAGATGTCATAATTAATGATTAGGTGAACATATAATAGTGTTAAAGTAAATATTAGGTTCGATTAAAACGTAAGTTTTATAATTATAAAACCCCAAAAAGCACCTTTGGTGCAAAAACCTTCCGCCAAGTCCATTAATGTGTAGATCACTCCACCAAAAAATAATCAAAGGTTGTGCTCGCTCACTCGATTGGTTGATGATTATCAACATACAAAAGCATTGAAATCAGATACAACTGCCAAGTACCTGTGGAATGATAAAAGTTTGGAATTGAAAAATTTGTTTAAACTAAATAACGTTGTACTCGTTCGCTCGCTGCGCTCGCTCACTCTATTGGCTTATGATTATTGGTTGAAAAAACAATTCGGATGAAGAGATTGAAGATGTCAACATTTATCTAAAAATATTCATAACGAAAAAATAATTTTAAAAAAAATTTTTTAAAAAAATTTGGAGTCCGTGGTACGTTGGCGGGCCAATGTTTGAATATCTATCAGATGACATTGACATGGTTCGTGATCGATATTTTATATTTCTTTTTCTACAAAAGGCCCCCCAAGTACCACTACCTCCAAATTTTTTTTTAAAATTTTTTTTAAAATTATTTTTTCGTTATGAATATTTTTAGATAAATGTTGACATCTTCAATCTCTTCATCCGAATTGTTTTTTCAACCAATAATCATAAGCCAATAGAGTGAGCGAGCGCAGCGAGCGAACGAGTACAACGTTATTTAGTTTAAACAAATTTTTCAATTCCAAACTTTTATCATTCCACAGGTACTTGGCAGTTGTATCTGATTTCAATGCTTTTGTATGTTGATAATCATCAACCAATCGAGTGAGCGAGCACAACCTTTGATTATTTTTTGGTGGAGTGATCTACACATTAATGGACTTGGCGGAAGGTTTTTGCACCAAAGGTGCTTTTTGGGGTTGATTTCACTACTTTTTGTAAAATTTTGCTTGACCACCTAATAATTGTGCTCGCTCGCTACGCTCGCTCGGTTGTTTTGTGCTATTTCATACCGCCCGAAGTCTCTCGATAAGCAGGAACGTCAACAGCAATGAGCACGCGTGTGCTCATAATTTTCCCCAAGTCTCAAATTTGTAGAGTGACGCGTAATGTACTTTCATAGCGTTTACAAATTGTTCCACTACAATAATTTTTTATACCTACAACATCTAACCCTGCGTGCAGCCCTCCTCCTGTCTCATCTGGGCCTGGGACCGGCAATGACGGAGTTACTTGCACGCAGGGTTATAGTTGCTGCTCATGACTAAATATGTATGGATATCAGATATATGTATTGCAATTCGTAGGTAGTTTTTTTTTTAATGCAACTAGGTCCTCTGCAAAAAGAACATGTACGCGTCCCGTACTTATAACGTCAACTTCCAATTCGGGTCTGAACAGAAGGTATCAAAATATTTAGAATTGAGCCTATTCATGCAAGACTAGCGTAGAACATAAAATGGAAATTTATGAAGTCAAACACCCACATTCTGCTCTCTTCGTCTGACTTTTGCCATTTCTCGTATCAAATAACACTATCCTGATACTTTGCAACCCAAGCGTTTTCTCTCATCATCCTCTCGTCTTATATGGCGACCCGCTACAAAATTAAATAATCCATAAATAAGTAATTTCATTCCATTTGTCGTGATAGCACTAATCTCAATTTGGAGAAAGCTTAATAGAGTCGAACATATAGACACAGGTTGCATACCAAAATGTAACAAATTTATTGAAATTTGACATTAAATTATTAATATACATTATGGATTAAAAAATTATCTCCACCGAAGGTCAAGGCACTACGTTGACGTGGAGTGTAGAATAAAGCCTATCGGAGTCCAACAAACAACATTGACTGAAAATCTCATTTTGACTAGATGATACGGAGTTAGATTATAGGACTCGTCGGAATCCTACGTATAACGTTGACTCACAATTTGAGTCTCAGCAGACGAGCCTTCGGAGATGAGCTTAACATGGAGCTTGAAGTAAAATTCGTTGCAATCCAACGCTTGAACTCGGCTTTATTGGTCTGGCTCCTTGCCGTTCCCTATATCGAATAATGCTATCCTCATATTTTTCTACTTCAACATTTTCTCTTGATTTTCTCTTGTCAGACTTCCTCAGGCGATAACTTGCTAAACAATTGAACCGAAAAAACCGTTTCTTCTGATAATTGCATTCATAAATCAGTTAATATTCATCTGACAGTCTTGTCCGTTTATAATTGTTATTTTATTTATCACCATGAATTTTACACGTCAGCCGATTCGCATAACCTCAAAAGCTCGAGATCGTAGGATTTAAGATTAACCCATCGAAACATTTTTATTGGTGACTATCACATTAATGTACTTGGCGTAAGGTTTTGGCACCTGAGGGGCTTGCGGTGGGTATTCACTAGTTTTTGTACGTTCAAATTTTGTATTAAGCATTGCTCGTATTTCTCTTATTTCCTTTATTAGTGGGATTTAAAAACATGAAATGACAATACGCGTCTGCTAGTGTAGGAGACCATAGACATAGAGCATGGACTGCGCATTCGGGCCGAAAATAGCTCGGTCGGTAGAAAGAGACAGCATATACACGCGGCCAAATCTGTTTCTTTCTAACCAACAACGTCGAATGCATAGAAAGAGACAGATTTGGCCGCGTGTATTACCCTTCTCTCTCACTTTCGGCGTTACCATAGGCTCTATAGGATTCAATTCAATTCATCCTTTTATGACTTATCGTCCTTTCGGACATGTAGTCGATAGGCTCTATAGGGAATGCGCAGTCCATGCTCTATGTCTATGTAGGAGACGGTTTCTGTCTGCGATACTGGCGCTATCTACGTCGGAACTGTCTCGTACTGACGTCACTCTACAACTTTTGTGTGGATTTTCCCGTCTAGTGATTGCATGGGAATGGTTTGATGTGAATCTTGGTCTGAAGAAGACTAAAGAGAAAACCAAACATTGTACGAGGAAACGGGGTATCAGAATCTGAAGTTAATCATATCTCAGTACTCCGGACACCGATTTAATCGATCTAGGGCTCAAATGAAAGCTTTTCATGCCCACATCCTAGATTAAATCAGTTTTAATTCGTGTATGTTGTGAGGTGAAAGAAAACGAAGATACTAGTTCGCGTTATAGGTTAGGGTAGTTGCCTCTCGGGTATATAGACTCGTTGAGTCTCGCGCTTGAAAAATTTTTTTTTTTAATGTACTTGGCGCGAGACTCTACCGAGTCTCTTGATAATGGTTATAAGTATGTAATAATATTTGGGTAATGTAGGTTTAGTGAGTATAAGGATGTGAACGTTATGGTTATTCGTTTTGAAGGTGATGCAGGGTGTATATCCATAGTTGGTTACTGTGTGGACAATATGTACGTACCGTGTGTTGGTTCGGTAGGTTTCTATGTTTGGTGATAGTATGGTAAGTTCTGGTGATTTTAGGTGGTGGACAGCGTGAATAGGGTATGTCGTCCGCTCGGACGTTACACCTCCCCCCTTAATTGAGAATGGCGAGCCATGCTCGATCATTCGCGTTGTCGTAATTTGAATATCGTTAGTTCGTCGCGTCCTTAGGTATGTTGGCCGTTATGGAAACATCCCTAGTATTGGGCGTCGGTATTGAGTATCGGGGTATCGGTCTGTTGAGATGTATTTGTTCTGTCGGTATTGTCAATTCTCGGTATAGATTAGGATTTACTTGGATCTCGTTCAATGATATCTCCTCGGATGATTGGGACTGTTATAGAAATATCTTTGATATTTGGCGTATTTTTCGCATTTTGATGATTTTACTCCGACGTTTGTTTTCGTCTGAATAAATACCTGCGGACCATCGTCATTGTTTTCAAATATTACCTGTTTAGATTCCATACTTCCAGGCATTCCTGAAATGCTTGTTAGAAGTTTGTTAAATTATTCATTTTCAATCGTTTCTATAAGTATCTATAAAAGTTAATGCGGAATCGAATATTAGTTATAGGGGTGCAAAACACAGGTTTCCGTAAAAGAATATTCATTTTAGCAATTGGTTGAATTCAGGAAGTTTAATAATAAAAAGAGAGCTAGTGACTGAATTGAACGCAAGGTATAAGTTTATCAGATGGTGCTCGAAGTTAGTTTGTTATGTATTTACAGGCAAAGAAAATCTTATCACACATAAAGAATTAGAAATTTCAGGTAAAAATTATGGTTACAAATACAAAAGTTAGCACGAGAAAAGGGTTCTAGCACAAAATTAGATCTCAGGATTATTGATGTATATTTCCTGCGTTCCTTTCCTCAAAGATTCTACTGGTAAGTCACCTTGTTGTTCATCTGAAAAAGATATAGTGGTCCGTTAATTATCATTAATACTGCTAATTCCTCAATTCTGGGATACAGTTTCATGTTTCGATCTGAAACATAGGAGGTTGTGAGAGTTCGTATACATAAATTCTGAATTCCTCGGGAAAAGTTCTTTTTATTAAATTTTTTACGATGTCCCAGTGGAGTCTGTCCAGACCACATCCTAGTTTCGGAATCGCTATTGCCTTTAGGCCGAGTTCGTTAAGTTCGGTGTATAGTGACTTTAAAGTGAGCGACAGATTCTCATAGGTGGGCTTTCCTCTACTTCGTTCTTTTGTCACGAGATAAAATATTAGGCGACCCTCCTTGCGAAGTGTCAAGACGTCGCCGACTTCTGGGTTCTGTTTCATGAGTGCCTCAACAGAACCGAACCTATCCCTAAATTGTAACGCGATTCCTGCGTTCATTTTGAGGTCTTTGGCTACGCAGTGGGCCAGCGGTACGTTAAGTGGTGCATTGAACAGGTCATCTTCTATCTCGGTTATTTGTACCCTGTTGACGCGTCCCTGTCTTTCTTCTCTCCTCCCATTTTCTTCAAATGGTATGGTCGCTGTAGGCTTACTCAGGATTAATAAATTGTTTCCGAGGTCTATTATCGCGTCGGTTTTGTCTAAGAAATCTAGTCCTAATACAAGAGGTATTGACAGTTTTTTTTATTACAATCGCGCTTTGGGTTATCGTCACGCGGCCTATGTGTAGGGTTAGCAATACCTTTTCCCCGTTAAATCGGAAAAAGTCCGAAAAAGCTGTCTTGATTTCTAATTCCGGTTTTTGCAAACGAGGCATCGGTTCAGGTGCTTGATTTTCTATATCGCTCAGCGTTTTTTCATTAATTACCGTTATTTGGGCTCCCGTGTCTATCAATGCGCACATGGGGGTTCCTAGTATAGTCACCTGAATGACCGGATGGGAATTATGATCGCTATAAACCGTGGCTGAATTTACTGCGCGTTCCGGTAGGGTTTCGCAGATAGTTATATCAAATTTTTCCGTAAAATTTTTCTCTAACAACTTCCTTACTTTAACCCAGTCGAGGTTACCTGGCTCGCAATCTATCCGGGGCATAGCTAATCGAGATATATCAAAGTCATTACATCTTTCACAAAGAGTTTTCAAAGCTTTGTCGAGGGCTTCATAGGTCGACTTAGTATTGCGTGATTCTCGGGTTATTAGATAAAAAGCGCGTCTGTCGTTGCTTGTGCTAATGATTATTGCGGATCCTACGTTAAGCGATGGCTCGAATTTGGGTAGTTCTCCGAATTTTTCCCTGAATTTTTTGCATAGGCCTGAGCTCATATCCAGGTCTGCTGATAGACTGATCACTAAAGCTACTTCTAAAGGTGTGTCAATGAGATCTCCTAACGTTTCGTTTATTTGCGGACCGAACCTTAACTGTTTCGTTACTGGTATGTTTTGACCATTCCCTAATTGAACCGGTAATTCGTTAGAATCGTTTTGACCTGCCTCCTGATCTACTGGTTGAATACCTGAGTTCTTGAATGGTTCGTCCGGTAACCGGGCAAGTTTGGTGCGATTCAAGTGTATGACTTTAGTTTTGCCCTTCTCTAGTTGTATTCTAATATTTTCTTTATCAAGTATCTCTAAAACTTCGTAAGGCCCGTTATAATGATCTCCGAATTTTCCCTCTTTCTCCTTCATTGTAAATACTTGTTGCCCTACCTCTACTACTTGCGGGTTCAATTTTTTATCATAGTAATATTTGTATCTAAATTTCGCTTTTTCTAGATTTTCTTTCGCGTCGGCTCTAATGCTATGGAACGTGTCTAGGAGGTCGGAAATATATTCGTTGTATGACCTGAGTTCTCCGTCCGACGGCACTATACTCGACGGGGTTCGCGCTAGTTTTCCGTACACTAATTCGTATGGGGAATATTTTGTTGCCTCGTGTGTGCTGGTATTATAGGAAAACATAGCTAATTCTATCCAATTATCCCAGTCTTGTTTATCGCTAATAAAGTGTTTTAAATATTCTACTAAAACATGGTGAGATCTTTCTAGTGATCCGTTTGACTGGGGGTGAAAGGCTGTGGTTTTAAATTGTCGAATTTTAAAGTATTTCGCGACCGCTTTCATTAGGTTCCCTATAAACGCCTGTTTAACAAATGCTTCGGCTATTTCTTGAGCGTTTGCTCTTTTTAGTGGTATTGCCAATGAGTATCTAGTTAAATTATCTTGCATAGTGAGTAGAAATGAATATTCGTTTTTTGATATCGGGAGTGGACCTACTATATCCATTGATATTTTATCGAACGCGGTGGTTGAAGTATCAGTTATTACCATCGGTTGTTTGGTTTTTATACGAACTAATTTCTTCTTTTGGCAACTCACGCATTGGGAGATATATTTTTGGATTTCCTCTTTCAAGTTCATCCAGTAATATTTCTGTTTAACACGGTTGTACGTTTTTGTTACTCCTTTGTGCCCTCCTATTGCCGACGCGTGGGCTTCTTCTATTATGGTCAATCGTTTTAATTGCGACGGTTCGATAATTTGGTTATTACAAATTAAGACTTTAGGGGAATCATCGTTAAACTCTAACCTGAGTAATTTAAGTATTTGTTTCCAAGGAATCCCGTTAATACCATCCTTAGTTTCTGACATATATACTACCGACATATTCGTTCGTTTCAATAGGGTTTTTAACTCTGAGAACGCGGATTTTAATTGTTCGATCTTATCCCCGTGCTCGGCTAAAATGATTATGTATTGTTTCCTAGATTTCCGTTTCCTATACCAAGTTTGCCCGGCGGCAAAGTCATTACCTTTCCCTAATCTTACTGCCCTATTTCTTTGCGTGAGTATTTTTCCTCCTGAATCTATTGGTTCTCCGTTTTCGCGCGCGAACCAAGCTATCGCTCCCTTTTTAGTACCTATGTTGTCCCTAATTTCGATAACGTTAGAATGGGTTCCTACGTCTTCCGAAAGATCTAATGGGGGGTCTGAGTTGACTTTGTTATCAATTATTTCCTCTATGTCGCTATCTTCGCTTGTTAGTTCTTTATCAGGTAGTATATTATTATTATTATTATTATTATTATTGTTATTGATTAACTCGCGATCAATGGATTCTTTGTCAATGGGTTCTGCATCAATGAATCTTTTATGAGTGAATTCTTCATCAAGGTATTCTTCATCAAGGTATTCTTCATCAAGGTACTCTTCGTCAAGGTATTCTTCATCAAGATATTCTTCATCAAGATATTCTTCATCAAGATATTCCTCATCAAGTGGTTCGAATTCCTCTATCTGATCTGATTCATACGCTATTTCTTCCGTGATAGGGTCGTCTAAGGTTTGGATTTTATCAATGTCGGGATTAATAATTTGTCGTTTTTCTTTTGCTAATTCGCGGTTAAGGAATTCCTCGTCGAGGAACTCTTCATCGAGTGGTTCGAATTCCTCTATCTGATCTGATTCATACGCTATTTCTTCCGCGATAGGGTTGTCTAAGATTTGGGTTTTGCTAACTACGTCGGATTTAATAACTTGTTGTTTTTCTTTCGGTTCGGTAGCTACAGGGATTTCTTCGATAGGATTGTAACATATCGTTATTCTACATAGGTTATTACCAAGGATCTTTTGAATTAACTTGAAAATTTCTTTCCATTCTAAATCGTCGATGCGCGGTGTCCTAGCTAGGGTTACCTTCTCTAGTTGAAGTTCGTTCATCGCATCTAGTAGTGATTTTAACGCTTCTATTAGTATCTCTCGGTCTAAACGCGTGTTAGTCGTTTCTTTTATGGGTAGGCCTATATAACGTTTCTCTCCTACCATCAATATTTTCGCTCTACCTAGGGTTAGATCGGTATACTGTGGCAATTTGTTTTCGAGTTGTAAATCTTGGGAGCCTTCGTCGCAAGGGTTATTTTTGAGGGTGATAAAGAATGCGACGTCGCCGTCCTGCTGCGATAGTCTACCTCTAAATTCCGAAATTATTCTGCACGGTAAGGTTTTCATTTTACTGTTATCTGGTTTTACGATTTTCCCATCTGGTTCTTCGTAGACGTGTCCCTGAATTGCTAGGGCTTGTGGTAACTTAAGGTTTCTGAATGTCGGTTTCCTAATTGTAATCGTATTTATCTGTCGCTTACGAGTGTTTGCTTCTTTTATATCACTTAATTCTCTTAGTTCGTCTAAGATTTCTAAACCTTCCTGCCTAAGTACCCCGTTTTCTTATATTACCGGATTTCTTGACAAAGCGTCCGCGTTGAGGTTAATTTTTCCCGCTTTATAGACTATTCTATAATCGTATTCCGCTAATTTAATTTTCCAACGCAATAATCGCGAGGTGGGATCTTTTATCGAGTGGAGCCAAACCAGTGGCTTGTGATCCGTGACCAGTGTAAATCTCCTACCGTAAAGATACGGTCGAAAATACAAAACGCAGTATACTATTGCAACTAACTCTTTTTCAATTGTCGAGTAATTAAGTTCCGCTCCGTTTAGAACTCTAGAAACATATGAGATCGGCAGATCCCTACCAATTTCTCCCTGGCTAAGGATTCCTCCGATAGCGAAATACGAAGCGTCAGTCGTTACTACGAATTCTTGTTCAAAATTGGGATACTGTAATCCCGAGCAGAAATTTCATGACGGCGCGATGTTGGTCCAACGTTGCAGCCGCTCGAAAAATCTTGGCCCGCGATTGCTATTCAATATTGGTCCGTGATTGAAATGTAACGCTGTTCCGTATTGGACCGATGATGTTACATGGGGTAGGACCAAGCTTGAGTGCCGGCACCGGACCAGGATTCTATGTTACGGTGGCTCAATATTGGCTAACAAGTTTGGGCCGCGTTGCATTTACCGTACTGGACCGTGATTGAAATGTAACGCTGTTCCGTATTGGGCCAATAACACCGAAAGGAAGTCGGACCAAGCTTGGGTGCCGGCACTGGACCAGGATTCGATGTTACGGTGGCTCAATATTGGCGGACGAGCTTGCGCCGCGTTGCATTTACCGTACTGGACCGTGATTGAAATGTAACGCTGTTCCGTATTGGGCCAATAACACCGAAAGGAAGTCGGACCAATCTTGGGTGCCGGCACTAGACCAGGATTCGATGTTACGGTGGCTCAATATTGGCGAACGAGCTTGGGCCGCGTTGTATTTACCGTACTGGACCGTGATTTAAATGTAACGCTGTTCCGTATTGGGCCAATAACACCGAAAGGAAGTCGGACCAAGCTTGGGTGCCGGCACCGGGCCAAGATTCGATGTTACGGTGGCCCAATATTGCCTGACGTGCTCGATGCCAGCAGTAACAATAAAAATTAGAATTTTGAAAATCTTAGTTTCAGTTCGCTCGGTATTGTATATACCAAGGCTGTGTTTCCCTACTGGAATGTAGGTATATTAACCAATTATGTTCGTCACGCATTCGGTTTGTATACCGTGTGTACCCCTACCTAGTTATCAACTAACCGCCTACATTATTCGTTACGCACGACCCTCTCTGAGAAAGGTAGGAGTTTTTTTTTTTCGTACTACGAGGGGATTTGAACCCAAGAACGCACGGTCTCTCATATTACGAATCGCTCGCTCTAGCCACTACGCCAATTCGTCGCATGAGTATCAGTACTACGTTCTGTTAGTTGAAATAGGTGTTTTGAGCCCAATCTTGTTCCGAGATTTCGGGCCGTGGTATGACCGTTTTCATGGGCTGCTGGTTCAAGTTCGACCTCAGACCAAGATTGTCAACCACGGTATAACTTCTGCAACGGCTGCTAGCTCAAGTTCGACCTGGGACCGAGATTGTCGACCACGGTATAACTTCTGCAACGGCTGCTAGCTCAAGTTCGATCTCGGACCAAGATTGTGAACTACACTATGACCGTTGTATAGGCTGCCGGCTCAAGCTCGACCTCGGACCGAGATTGTCAACCACGGTATAACTTCTGCAACGGCTGCTAGCTCAAGTTCGATCTCGGACCAAGATTGTGAACTACACTATGACCGTTGTATAGGCTGCCGGCTCAAGCTCGACCTCGGACCGAGATTGTCAACCACGGTATAACTTCTGCAACGGCTGCTAGCTCAAGTTCGATCTCGGACCAAGATTGTGAACTACACTATGACCGTTGTATAGGCTGCCGGCTCAAGCTCGACCTCGGACCGAGATTGTGAACTACAGTATGACCGTTGCATAGGCTGCTGGTTCAAGTTCGATCTCGGATCGAGATTATGAACCACGGTACGACTTCTGCATCGGTTACTGACTTGAGCCTGATCTTGGGCCGGGATACTGAGTTCCGATCTGACCGTTGCATCGACTGATGACTTGAGTCCATTCTCGGACCGAGATAATGTGCTTATAAATCACGGATTAGCACAACGAATCAGCTTTTAATATCGATCAACTGAAAATTCATTCTCTGGTCTGAAGCATTTAATTCCATTAAATTACACATTATCAAAGTAATGTGTAATTGAACTCGATTTAATTACACATTACCAAAGTAATGTGTACTTAAATAAGAATTCAATTACACATTACGAAAGTAATAAGTAATTAAAAAAAATTTAATTACAATTTTCACAACACTGGTTATAAGAAGCCGCTCATTTCAGTCGCTCTGAAGCTAAGACCTTGGTTGGTCGCATAGATGTATAAAAAAAAAAGCATTCGAAGAGAAAATGAATTTTTTCAGAGGATACTAATTCTCGAGTGTTTGCCTTAAGGGGGGGTATACCCACCTTGAAAATATTTTTTTGCAAATCACTGCTACGCTCTGAGAAAACATTTTAGTGACTCAGTATTTCTACAGTTGATCAGTGCTATTTTGATACATCGGTCATGTTTTTTCAAGATTCTGTGTCCTCTGCCGAACATAAATTCAGTCCATCGAAGAAAAAGTAGTTGTCATAGGGTACAGGCTGCTGCGTTGCATGAAATTTCTTCACATTTGGAGGAAATATTTTGTATGAATGTAATTTAGGGCCAAACCAATAATATTTCATGAATTCAATCTTTAGACATAGAATCTTTTGATTGTAAAACATTCTTTCCCAAACAATAGAAAAAAAAGTCTTACAATCAAAAATTTCTATACCTCAGACTTAAATTCATGAAATATTATTGGTTTGCCCATAATTTATATTCATACATTATATTCAGAAATTTGAAGAAATTTCATGCAACGCAGCAGCCTGTACCCTACCGACAACTACTTTTTCTGCGATGGACTGAATTTATGTTCAGCGAAGGACACAAAATCTTGAAAAATCATGATCAATGTATCAAAATAGCACTAATCAACTGTAAAAAACTGAGTTACTGAAATGTTTTCTCAGAGCGAAGCAGTGATTTGAAGGAAATTATTTTCAAGGTGGGTATATACCCCATTCTTGCACCGATATGTGCACAGTAGAGCCCACACATATCAATTATCACTGATTATTCTCCTTCATTTGAGATATCAAATGGTATCCCTCTGCATGGTATGGTTGATATTAATATTAGAGAAGATTTACCTAGCATTATTACATTTACCCAGGGTTCTTTGTGTTATAGTTTCACAGTATCCAGGATAAAGGTTCTCAAAATGAAAAAATTTAGTGTAGAATAAGAAACGCATACTTTATTTGTTATATACCCTATTGGTATATCTTTACTACACTGTAACAGGCTTTTTCATAACATCTGCTCTGAAACGTCAGCTTTCAGTGCCTGATTAGCGAGTCGAAACAAGCTAATTTCATGCGAATGCCGTAAAAAGCTGTGACGTACGCTGCAATCGCGACTTCAATGTTTTAGCGGTCTGAAAGCTGCGTTGCTTTCGTCCCACAGGGAAGAAAGCAACTGCTTTCATCCCTGTGGGCAGAAAGCAACTGCTTTCGTCCCTCATTTCAAACCTGAAGTTTTTTGCAGATGTTATGAAATAGTATATTACATACCTAGGGCAGTAAAATAAGGAAGGTCCCAGATCACATGTAATTGTCGTCCGAGGCGAAGCCGAGGTCGACAAACATGTGATCTGGGGATTTCTTATTTACTGCCCGAGGAGTGTATACGATTTTTCGCATCGACGGAGCCGAAAAACGGGAACTTCGTTCCGCGCAGCGGGACGAAAGTTATCGCTTTCGGCCCGGAGGTGAGAAAAACATAGTGTGTGACACGGGATGAAACATGAATGCAGGCACGGGTGATGTCAGCCCTCGCCTTCGGCTTCGGGCTGACAACTTCACCCTGGCCTGCATTCACACTGTTTCATCCCTTGTTACACAATATACTATTCAATAACCGAAGCCGTCGTCAGGTGAATGTCTCAAGCTGATATTGAACAGATATCGGACGCCAATCTTCGACCGGAGGCATGGTGATTGATCCACAACCAACGTTGGGTGAATGTCTCGTGCAAATGGCCGATATTGGGTGCACATCCGACGTTGACGACTGACCACTGCAACGGTTGTCAGCCAGTGGCCAATGTTGGGTGTACATCCGATGATGACGACTACCCGTTGCAACGGTTATCAGCCAGTGGCCAATGCTGGGTGCACATCCGACTCTGACGACTGACCGCTGCAACGGTTGCCATCCAATGGCCAATGTTGGGTGTACATCCGACGTTGACGACTGACCGTTGCAACGGTTGTCAGCCAGTGGCCAATGTTGGGTGTACATCCGAAGATGACGACTAACCGTTGCAACGGTTGTCAGCCAGTGGCCAATGTTGGGTGTACATCCGATGATGACGACTAACCGTTGCAACGGTTATCAGCCAGTGGCCAATGTTGGGTGTACATCCGACGTTGACGACTGACCGCTGCAACGGTTGTCAGCCAGTGGCCAATGTTGGGTGCACATCCGACGTTGACGACTGACCGCTGCAACGGTTGTCAGCCAGTGGCCAATGTTGGGTGTACATCCGATGATGACGACTACCCGTTGCAACGGTTATCAGCCAGTGGCCAATGCTGGGTGCACATCCGAAGATGACGACTAACCGTTGCAACGGTTGTCAGCCAGTGGCCAATGTTGGGTGTACATCCGACGTTGACGACTGACCGCTGCAACGGTTGCCATCCAATGGCCAATGTTGGGTGTACATCCGATGATGGCGACCAACCGTTTCAACGGTTGCGATGCGATGGCCAATATTGGGTGAACATACTATGCCGATATATAAACGGTCTATTGGCCACCAATATGGAGCCAGCACTGGCCTAATCGAGTGCAACAACATGTAGCCGTTGTCGCGGCTCATGATATTGTGCCGAACTCGGGGCCAGCTTGAATTAACAATGCAAAGCCGTTACATTGGAATGCCAATATTGGTTTGACGTTGGTACGTTCAATAAGAACGACCGCGGTTCATCAATTTCTGCACGGCATGGCGATTGATCCATAACCAACGTTGGGTGGATCTCGCGTGCCGAGCCACTCCTGTCGCATCGGAAGTCATTCTGGATCCGATATTGGACAGATATCGGACGCCGATGTTCAACCGCTGTCCCGGGGGTTCATTCGGAACCAACGTCGGATGGATATCTCATGCCAAGGTACACCCGCTATATTCGGTGCCGATCTGATACCAATATTGGGCCGAAGTAGTGGGCCACGGTATAACCATTAAATTAATTTTCGATACTGGGACAGTGTCGGGCCGCTAGAAACTTTCGATATTAGGCCGTCACATCGGGATGCCGATATCGTTTCCACGTTGGCCCGTTCTATAAGAACCGCCGCCGTGCTAGGATTTCTGCTCGGGTTACTACGTCCTCGCCTTCTAGTTGATATAAATTGCCTAATTCTCCCTGACATATGCTTACTGATTTCATGGGGCTGTATATTTCGTTAACCCGTGAAGTTAATGCTTCTATTGTATCAAATTGTTCGTCTTCGAATACGCGCCTAGCTGGACCTCTTATTTTATTCCTTATTATTCTCGTAAGGCTTAATTCCATTTGCGGCGTTACTATATCTTTCGCGTATTTACAACCTTGTATGAAACTACGCACCTCCGACGGTTTACCGTTAAATATTGGGACTGCTTCTAAAGCATCTTTAAGGGGAACGTAAGTGTGTGGGGTCGGACCCGTTGGTCCTGTATTTTCTCCTTCCGCCATTTCTCTATCTTTTGTATCGTTTTCGTTAATAGGCTTTTTCGAATTTAGTTCTCTCAACAAGTTTCGCCTCGCTTGCTTAGTTTCTTTAATTACTGTCTCGAGTTCGTGCTCGAATAACTGCGTTCCTCGACTACTTTTTGATCTAGTTATTCTTTGATAAGGATTTTGATTGGAGCCTGGGTGAAGACTCGGAGTTGCGATTATTCCCTGACTGGGGTTTTGATTCAAGCTTGGGTCTAGATAAAGATTAGAAAGATTTGGGTTCGAGCTTGAGTCTGGATTCGAATCAGCGCTTGTATCTAGGCTGGGATTTGAAGTTAGATTTGGGTCCGGGTTAAGGATCTGGCTCGAGCTTGGGCGTGGTTCGTCCGCACTAATGTCTACCAGAGCTGCTCCAGGCGGACTGTGGACTACTAGCGTTCGAGTGGGTTTAAAACCGTTATTCATTGATCATTTGGATTCCGTAATGATTTCGATTATTATTCGATTGATTATGCATTTTCTAGTAAATTTGTTATTTAGTTATTTTAGCTATCGTGGCTTTTATTATTCCGCGCTTCGTCTAAAATTATTTATTTATTGTCTCAACCTCGTTAAAAATCGTTATTTTAGCTATCGTGGCTTTTATTATTCCGCGCTTCGTCTAAAATCATTTATTCATTGTCTCAATTACTGCGGCCTGAATCTGAATTCAGTTTTAAAATTGTTGAATCACCGCTTTGAGAATTCTACTCTGCTTGGCTTTGCTTTAAAATAATTGTATTACCGCTAAAAAAAAAAATTTTCGACTTGCTTTGTTTTATTTCATTCCGATTTGGCTTCGTTTTATTTAATTCTGACCTTGCTTTGTTTTACCGCTTGACAAATTTTATTCCGACTTGCTTTATTTTACCGCTTGAAAAATTTTATTCCGACTTGCTTTATTTTACCGCTTGAAAAATTTTATTCTGACTTGCTTTATTTTACCGCTTGAAAAATTTTATTCCGACTTGCTTTATTTTACCGCTTGAAAAATTTTATTCCGACTTGCTTTATTTTACCGCTTGAAAAATTTTATTCCGACTTGCTTTATTTTACCGCTTGGAAATTTTTATTCCGACTTGCTTTGTTTTACCGCTTGGAAAATTTTATTCCGACTTGGCTTTGTTTTATTTAATTCCGACTTTTGCTTTGTTTTACCGCTTTGAAAATTTTATTCCGACTTTGCTTTGTTTTATTTAATTCCGACTTTTGCTTTGTTTTACCGCTTGGAAAATTTTATTCCGACTTGGCTTTGTTTTATTTCATTCTGACTTCGCTTCGTTTTATTTTATTCTGACTTTAAGATCATTGTCCATCCCGAACTTCGTCTAGGATAATTCGATTACCGCGTGGTCTACCTTGAGCTTTGTTTAAAATAATTTGGTTTCTGTATTCTGCCTTATTCGCTTTCTAATTTCAGGATCATCGTTTATTCTGAGCTTTGTCTAAAATAATACGACTACTGGATTCTGCTTTATTCGATTTCTAATCGTCGTTTCTCCTGGGCTTCGTCTAAAGTAATTCTGTTAAGAATCGTCGTCTAACGTGAGTCTTGTCTAGAAGTTAAGCATTTATTCGAAAGATTCGCTATTTGATCTCTTCAGACCGTCGATCGTTTACACGGCACAAAAGTATTCTCGTGTTAATGATCTGTTTTTCGAATCTGAAGAGGTTCTCTTAAATTTAACAACTAGTTTTTCCTATCCATCGATCGTTACACGCGTCACAAATAAGTTATTCGCGTTTTGTAACGTTTGGTTTTTCCCGGGCCGATGCACCAATAAATTTTATGTGACGTCGGAGCGGCGTTCGCGGATAATTCTAGAGGCTAGCTACTGGAAATATCGCGGCGGACAACCTAGACGTTCACTCGAGAGTTCTGGGTTACCAATTATCGATAAAGTATTGAAATACAGTGGACTGGATTAATCTAGTATCAAATTCAGAGGAGTCGCGCTATCTAACTATTTATGCTCTCATCTAACTACTCGTTTGAATATCTTAGTATTTGAATCTTATCTTCTTGATTCGGACTTAAAGTCTGTTTTAATTGAATAATGCGAGAATGGATTATTTTAGAGTGTTATTATGATTGCTCTTACCTTGGGTCGGTTTCTTCTGGATCTTCGATGAGGGCTCGTTCCTTGATCTTCGGTGTTGTCTAAGTTTGGACTGGATCAAGGGGGTGGCGAAGGATAAATGATTTCGTTTGTTCTTACTCGAATTTAACTGGTTATTTAACTTTATTAATATTATACTATGATTCCTGGTTTTAATATAACCCTCACTGGAATCTGTTATTTTAAAAATGAGTCTAGTTTGAAGCTAAGTTCCGTATTCGGAAAGATGTGAATGAATGGACGTTTGAAAACTTGAGCGTAATATGCGAAGGGTTGAATTCTGGATCTTCGTTTGAGTTTCGATGCGTCTTCAAGTCGGTGATGTGAAATTGGAGATACTGCGAAGCTGGTGTGAAGAGTCTTCAAGTGCTGAACGGTGCGAGACGAGCGAGAGCGAGATGCGAGAGGAGGTATGCTCTAGAAGAGGGGTATGTGCTGGAAGAGGCTGTTGCTGAGTCTGCCGGGGTGTTTTATATGATGATCGGGGGTGCGGGCTCCTAGATTAGGCTGGTGTGAAGGGCCTTAGCTGATTGGGCCGTAGCTTCATGGGGGGGCCTGTCAGCCTATGATTGGTCTATGGCCCAAAGGTTTTTTCCTCGTTTTTGTTAGTTTTATTTTTCCTTTTAGCGGGTGCTTTTTGTGGGGTTACCCTCCTCCCGTCGGGTGCGCTGCGGTGTTTCTTTCGTCTTGCCTTTCTGCCTCAGTGTTCCCCTCCCGTAGCTCTCGTACTTGTTTTTCATAGGGTTCCTTGATCTTTAGCCTCTTCCCATACTTCTTCACGTGTCTGGTGCACGTTGAGTTTTCGATGTTTGTCGTTTTGCTTTCTTTGCCTCTCGGGGCAATTTCTTCTTTTGTGACCGTAAGGGTTATTTAGGTTTTATGTGATCTCTCAATACCTGGGGTTTGCTTTTACTTGCTCATTTCAAGTTTTCGCACGTGTTCATACTGTTTCGAAATTTTATGACTTTAAGAATTTCCAGTGAAGCTTATTTTGAAGATACATACAATAAATTGTAGTTTATAATTTCTTCTCTTAATGTTAATTTCTTAATATTTAATATTATAAAATATTATCTTATGCTAGGTGTTGAGTGGATATTTTCTTATCTGCCTTTGGTCTGGGTCCGCAACCTGTCTCGCTCGGTTTGGGTGGTTCGTATTTGAGACTTTGGTCTCTAGAGTGTTCCAGACGTTAGGGTGTTTGAGGGGGTGTCAAAGCGAGCTTTGGGCTCTTTGTGTTATGCCGTTTGAGAACAAAGGATAGAGGGTGAACTATATTGTAATGTAAACCAAGGATGGTCTCCAATAGTTAAGCTGCAATTAGTTAATAAATCGTTTGCTTGGTTGATTATATGATCCTTTGACAACTAGTAAAATGATGGTTTGAATTATACAATATTACGAATTGGAGGTTTCAGTAAGTTAATAGGTTGGCACTATTAATCTAGTATGATAATCTAACTTAGTGTTAGCCGAACATCGGATTAACATTGTCTTAATAATTAACATGCAGGATATAATATTCTAAGGTGGATAATATAAAAGAGTAATTGTAAGAGAGTAATATGCGTATATAGCATAGTCTAGCGACTATGGTTAAATGAGTATATGGTTATAATATATGAGTATGACTTATAATTAACATGCAAGGGTGAAATAATATTCGAGTGGTGAATCTGTAGTGATATGGTCATGTGAGGGATTGATATTGTTTATGGAATAGTTAATGACATGATATGGTCATTAGGCCGAGTGTGGTTGGTGTGAATATTATCTCGTCAGTATTCGAGTTGTTTTGTATGGTTGGTATCGTGTAGGATTTTGAGCGTTGAGTGAGTAGTTTGCATATGTGTAAGGGATTTTGGACTGCCGCTTGGTCGTCCGTGTGCGCAAGTGGGTTGGTATGGGGTGTCTGGGTGCGCGTCATAGTTTTGAGGAATGTGCTTACGTCTAGGCTTAACTAAGTCTAAAGTATGTACTATTTGGCCATCTCGAATGAGTGGTTCTAATGCAATATATAGTTGATTATGTTTGTTTATATAGTATTTGCGTTTAATAGTCCTCTATGAAATAGAGTGATGAGTTATACGTTGTGCTAATAATGGTACAATAGTTATTTTATATTATGAGTACTATGTACGTGAATAGATCAGGGGGTTTAAAAGGTAGATGTCATAATTAATGATTAGGTGAACATATAATAGTGTTAAAGTAAATATTAGGTTCGATTAAAACGTAAGTTTTATAATTATAATAATGGTTATAAGTATGTAATAATATTTGGGTAATGTAGGTTTAGTGAGTATAAGGATGTGAACGTTATGGTTATTCGTTTTGAAGGTGATGCAGGGTGTATATCCATAGTTGGTTACTGTGTGGACAATATGTACGTACCGTGTGTTGGTTCGGTAGGTTTCTATGTTTGGTGATAGTATGGTAAGTTCTGGTGATTTTAGGTGGTTGACAGCGTGAATAGGGTATGTCGTCCGCTCGGACGTTACACGACTCTGACCCGCTCGATGGAATAGCACTCAATAAGTGCTCCCAATCGTTTGTAAATGTTTTGGAGAAATTCGAAAAACCATTTACACAGTTTGGAAAACAATGGATGGTTAATAATTAATTAAAATCAATTAAGCGTATAGTTGGCAAACTAATTGAGCGATTTTTTTTTTTCCTCTAGATCGTATCTAAATGATTTGGAAAATCGATTGGAAAGTATTTCATCATTTGGAAAATCATTCTCATGTATTTATTCAATAATTATATTAAATAGCGTCGTCCCTGAACTACGTAGTATGTATGTAGTACCATATGTTCCTTCCCCTTTCCCCCTCTACCAGGCTACGTCGCCCTCCATGACAGTTTCGTCTAGTTGATAGTAGGATGGGCGATGTTCAAAATAAAAATCGATTTTTGAATAATCGATGTTTGAAAAGCATCGATGTTTAAACATCGATGTTTGAAAAATAAATCGTAACATCGATTTTTTTTTTTTTGAGTTTTTTTTTGCGAATGGCATGATGTTTCATGAAAAATTCGTCAATAAAAAATTCGACACAATTCGTGCCAGTTGATATTGTGGAAATTTACTTCGAAAATTGAAGAAGATTGGTGAAACGGACGTTCTGGTATGACTTTGTTCTCAGATTGTTCGTTGAGATTGGTCCAAAATTGACTGAATTTGAAAAATCCGTTTTCGCGCCTTTTCATCGATGTTCGGTGAAATACATCGAACATCGATTAATCGGACCTCAAAAACATCGGTCGAAAATAATCGATTATTAAAAAAAAATAATCGACCTATTCGATTAATCGGTGAACATCGCCCATCCCTATCTCCTTCCTTCCATGAGAAGCAGTTCCGTCTTTTCCATAAGGGCACGTGGGGCACGTTCCCAGGGCCCCCGGACTGATTGGGGCCCCGAGACCAATAAAGTCACAAAGTAAAAGTACATTTTGATGTTTTCACTCACCATTTTTTGGCTTTTTGAGAGGGCCCCAAACTCTGTGTGCCCAGGGGCCCCCGCATGACCTAAGACGGCCCTGATGAGAAGCCACTCGCGCCCATATCGAATTTCAATTGTAATCTTAATATGCAGACCTCATATGATAATCAATGAAAGGGAATAAACGAGACGAAATGAGAATTACATGTTGATGCTGTACCATATGCGCAGTCACCGAGTTATAATGTTGTTTCATTTTCAGAGGAGATTTCGAAAATGCAGAAGTCCAATCCGGAAAAGTCGTTGGAGACGAATGTGAGCAAGTCTGATAGTGATGGAGATGATGATAATCATTGGGACGAGGAATTACTTCGCGCTGTTCGTCGGAAGGTCGGGAAATCGAAGAAAGATCCCGAAGGAATCAGACTTTCTCTAATAGAAGTCTGCTTGAAGGCAGGAGCGAACATTAATGTACAGGACGGAAACGGTAATACAGTCTTGCATATGGCAGTCAGAAAGAGTTTTCGGCGAATTGTCCAATTCCTACGACAAAAAGGAGCGCAAACTGATATTTCTAATCACAACGGTGAAACGGCAATAGGGTTAGCTGAAACTTTGCAGGAAAAAGATATCGTTAGTCTATTATGGAAACCCGTTGAACCAAGAAATAAACCGGAATTCAGCCGAACATCTGCAGGCATGAATAATACTATGTCATCAGCAAAGGAAAAGCAGCGACTAAACGAGATCCTACCACAGTTGAGGATGATCCCAAGAGGACTGGACCGAGAGAAGAGCTTCATCATAGTGAGAATGCAGAAAACGCCGGAGAAGTTCCAGGCTCCGAGGAGCGGAAAACCTACCAAGCGGGTGCAACCTTGACGCGTACGTGGCCCGGAATGGTATACCAATTGAAACATTTGGCCTTCAATCTGCATTGCATATTGCAGCAGAAGGATCCCTCCTTTCTTTTGGCCACAGAAATGGTAGCTGCCGAAAAATTAGATGATGTAGTCCTGCTGTATAAAAACGGTAGTGGAAAACAAGTAGGCCGTTTTGTGCAAATCAAGTACACAGCCAAGCGAAGCAACAATATTTGTGCTAAAGACCTATCAAAGGAAAGTAGGGATGGGCGATGTTCACCGATTAATCGAATAGGTCGATTATTTTTTTTTAATAATCGATTATTTTCGACCGATGTTTTTGAGGTCCGATTAATCGATGTTCGATGTATTTCACCGAACATCGATGAAAAGGCGCGAAAACGGATTTTTCAAATTTAGTCAATTTTGGACCAATCTCAACGAACAATCTGAGAACAAAGTCATACCAGAACGTCCGTTTCACCAATCTTCTTCAATTTTCGAAGTAAATTTCCACAATATCAACTGGCACGAATTGTGTCGAATTTTTTATTGACGAATTTTTCATGAAACATCATGCCATTCGCAAAAAAAAACTCAAAAAAAAAAAATCGATGTTACGATTTATTTTTCAAACATCGATGCTTTTCAAACATCGATTATTCAAAAATCGATTTTTATTTTGAACATCGCCCATCCCTACGAAGGAGCGACTTCAAGCGCGGGAAAATTTGAAATGTTGAAAATTAAATATAATTTATTATTTATTCATTTATTTATTAGACGACGAGCGCCGACTCTGTTTACAATACATTGATAGAGGCTGTGAACCGGATAATATTCAAACAAGATACCGAGAGCGAAGCCAAAGATGGTAGAAGCAGTTCCGACGATGACGAGTACCAATCCAGTCAAACAGAATCTTATTGTACCACCGGGTGAACAGCCGTCGCTCGGTATCGAATGTGCGTCCTCGTACACGTGTTAGGACAAGGAGGGCAAGATGTGTGATACATGATATATCGTGAGCCGGAGGTCGTGGGACCTCCGGACGTCACACCTAACATACATACATGGTAAATTCTGAATTATTCACAACTCGTCCGTTATTCTTTAAGTGCTCGTTGGAACCTTAGCTCTTATTCAATTACAATATAGAAAAAAAATGTAAATCGTTGGTCATCCGTGACAGAGGAAGGCACCAAAGGGCTTGAGAAGAACACATCAGAGGAGCTCTCTCAACTGAGGAAACGACGATCGAATTGGAAATTCGACCGATTCAATTCGCTAGTGATTCTGTAAAACAATAAAATTGATGAAGATCCGTCGATTTGGAAGTCTAGGGACTGCTTGACGTCAATCAATACCTTTGATGAATCGAAAAACCGGATTTTACCTTTTTACATCACGCTCCAGGCGGTCGACCAACCATTTTGAGCCGTAAGAAGTCGAGAATCGATTCAACTCTTGACATTTGCGAAGCATATTTCCAAAAGATGACGTCAGCTCAAGAAGATCACACTCTTTGGTTGTCGATTTGGTTATAGTCTCTAAGCAAAGAGCTGTGAGTCTTGAACAGTTTGAGAGTATGTTAAACATCTTAGACGAATGTTCAAGAGTCATGCCCGCTATTGAAAGTTGTTTCAAATTTTTACAGTGATGTAGCATCTGCAACAGTTCGCTCTCGTAGCTGAACTTTTTATCGGGACCAAGATGGTGCAGCGTTACCTCCTCCAATTTTTTACATTCTTTACCAATATCGATGAGGAACGTTCCATTTTTGATTGGTAAGTTATACAAGCGGATAACTGTGAGATTCTTCCATCCCGGAATCAGATACAATGCGTCCGAGTCCCAATCTTCCGCTTTCCCAAACCTGTGGCGAGTCAATAAAGTTTTATGTCAACTTGGAAGGATCGAATCTATGGAATAACATATTTTACACATATTACAGCCGAGATCATCTTACCAGCAACTCACACGGATCTCCAGGACCTTTAGGCGTGGCGTATTTTCTACAAGCATTTTGAATGTAGAGTCCGTATTCCTTGCATCGCTATCTTCCCCGGATACCAGGCTACCCTTCCTCCTCAGGCGTCTGTGGAGGGGTTTGGTCTTCTCTGGTGTTGACATTGCTGAAATATTACAAAATTTCATTCGAAAATCATTATCAGGAGCAGATTTTGACACAGGAATGTGGTTGACTAATCTGGAACTTTGTCAAGTGGGTGGATTAAACGAATGAACTCACAATTTCTGTTACTCATCCCGGATAGAACAAGCTCCGTCAGATTTGGGAAAGCAGATGCAAGCAAGTGGACGTCGCAATTTTTCTCTATGAGGTGCGAGAAATGTAAGTACGAAATCTGATATTCAGAATCCTTCAGCAGTTTCTGAAACATAAGAATATCCAAATACATGAATTGGGTGAGAACGGGTAAGGGAAAACTTATCCAACGTTTAAAAAGAGAAGTTTAGAAAAAGCGCTGAACAGTTTAGATATCAATCTTCTATGTATCTCTCGACTAAGGTAAGTGAGTTAAACGTGTCTCGAATTTAAACAGATTTAATTGTACAAAATAGCGCAACCATACAGGGCTGGGATTTGCTGGAAATTCACGACAATCTATCTACTGGCCCTTATAATTTCACCTTTGTCTCGTCGATCTTCAGAAAACGTTGCTGGCCAAAATGGAATTCAGGCAAAGACAAACAACAAAATTTGTTTGGTGCATCTTCGTGAGTGACTCTGATGACTTCGGTCAAGAGATGTTCAGGGCCTGGAGCCCAACCCTCGCCGATAGACTTGCTGCGACGGTAATACTCAGCAGAAAGAGGCAGCGGCATCTTTTGAATTTGACTCAATTTCGGACAAACTTCTACGTTCCTTTCTGGAAAATAATCAACAAGTCAGTCATTGACGATCAGAGAATCTGAACTACTGTATTCGTTAATCAAGATAAGTTTATTGGGATGAAACCAAGTTATCCTACAAGATTAAATCTGAGATAAAAGGTGATATATGGACCATAATTGCTATTTCTGATGACATACCAATGTGAACTTCACCATATGGACAAGCCAGGTGAAAGTCTGTCCATTGAGCAGGGTCTGGAACGAGGCGCATGATATGCCCCCTTATCACCCCTAAATCTGCCTGGCAAATGAGCCGAACAAATTTGAGATTGCTTAGTTTCGTGTGTTCTTGACACAATGGGCTTTCGAAAACATCTGCTTTTCCTGAAATCGACATACACAGCTCCTCGAGCTGTTGGCAGAGTTGTAGAACAAGTGGAAACTGGTGAGTGAACTGTGGTATTTGTAACGACAAATACGTGAGTCTGCTAAACGGTTCTTTTAAAACTTGGGTGCAATTCTGACTATCACTTTTTGTCATGGTTTTTAGCATGGTCATGAATGAACTTGGCCAATTGACAGACAATCGTTTGAGATGAACCAGAGGTTTTAGAAAACTAGACAATTCTTCAACAGATTCAAATCGCAATGCATTCAGAATGTTCAATTCGACTAGGTTTATGGCCTTGTTGATTGGACTGCCTAAACTACTGACTGGCCACTCGTGTTTAATATTCATCCCAAGTATTTTCTTGTATGTGTTTTCATCGTTGAAATATTGCTGGACGTCCGACTCTTTTGTGTACTGCAGTTTCCTGGTAAAATCCAAATTCCTGAAACCGCGGAGACGTGAGATTGAAGATGCAGAATATGAGGAGTTATGAGATACTCAGATATTACAGTAGATTCAAAAAAAAAAAAAGAGTCATTTTGAAGATGTATTCTCGATAAACTGAGATCTCAAGAGCTTTGGGGCTTGCATACACCTTGACATCAAATTGTGTGACTTATGTTTGGTAATGGATTGTAAAATGATTGAGGCAGGGATCAATTCAGCTTCGAGTCAGGTGTTACGTTCAGTATTTGTACATGAAATGCCGTTTATAGAAGTATAAAGATAATTCAGCTAGTGAGAATTTACAGCTTTCATAGACAGTCTTTGTACGGGATGACTTACGCGCCGATCGTCCAAAACAAACCATATTTCGCAGCAATATTTGAGACAAGTATATTCACGGTGTGAACTACAGGGATCGCATTCAACTCGTGGCAAGTATTTGGTTTTCAGAGATTATCTCAATTTTTCATCATGGTCGCGTCTACCAATCCCATTTCTGCGTCTATGGTGCAAGTTTCTCAACCAATTTCAATATTTATAGTTCACACTGTGCGGAAATGCGTGCTGAATAAGTTCGTGGAACTTCGAACCTGTCGATGCTATGGTTTCCATAGAATCGTGTACAGAGTGCGAGAGACGTTGATTCGCAGAAAAACACTGTGTTTTGTTGGAAAATGTTTGGAGGCGATCACGCCAACAGAGAAACAAACAAAACGAGAAGAAGACTTGACAATGAATTCCAAGGTCTATGCAAGGTGTAAGCCCTGAACCAGAGTATAAAACCCAAGCATTTCTCACCTCAATAATTCTTCATTGCCAAACACAAGATCGTTGAATCTCTGGCAAGATTTTCCCAAAGCCAGGCGTTCTGTGGCATCGAAATGCAGAATAATCTTCACTAAAAATTCATCAGGAAAATCCAGGATACTGGAGACACTGAAACGACGGTGAATCAACGATGTTAGTGTATAATGCTTCTTCAGAGTTTAATTATTAAAGACGTTTGATTGACGGGATGAATTCTGATTCATTAATACTCCGGAGAGTTTGTACGTCTTGAGCGTTCAATGGCTGCAGTCAACGAGGGAGAGGATTTGTCATCGATAGTTATTGTCATACCCTTGTTACATGATTTGTTAGACTAGAACAAAAAGATTTTCTCACTGACCTTGGTTGCTTCCTGTTCATCGCCTGGGTAAATGATTCTAAAGCCGTTGCTATTTTGATTGCTCGTTGGTAGGTTAAATTAGGCTTTTTAAGCAGTCTCTTCTTTATCGCTGCACTATGCAAGCCCTGAACGAACTGATCCCTCATACGACTTTCCAGATTCTCACCAAAGTCACAATTCATTGACAAATCCTTCAGAACAGCTAGGTATTGTTCGATATCTTGACCTTCGGACTGTTTACACTCTTCAAACTTTTGACGTTGAGCTATTCTGCTAGGTGTCGATTCAAGGTAATTCTTCATCATCTCATCAAGTTCCACGATGGATTTATCAGCAGGTAATTCAGGAATGCACAGTCTTCTTAATACGGCATACGCTTGTGGACCAATAAGTACCACGAAGAGAGATATTTTTCTAGCCTCGTCAACGTTGTTTATTATCGCATAATGCTGAAATCTCTCCATCCACATCGTCCAGTCATCATCCATGTTGAATTCGTTTAATGATCCGATCGTGCCGAATTGCATCTGAATCCTCTGTGATTGACTTGCTTCCAATTTTCTTGCAGCTTCTCTTACCAATCTCTGTTCTTCGACTAATTCAGCTCTCTCTTCGTCAAATTTCTTCCGTTCCAGCGCGATTTTCTGGCATTGCTGCACTAGTTGCTTCTCAATTTCGTCTAATTCCGCTGCCATGATACTCAATATGATTAACACGCCCTTTGTAACCCGAATAACACTCTCTTTTATTACTTATCCCTTCAAGTATTACTAAAGACCGTTACCCTCGTCGCCGATTGTAGTGTTTATGCAGTTGGGTTTGATTAATTAAAGACGTTTGATTGATGTGATAAACTCTGATTTATTAATAATCCGGAGAGTTTGTATAATGCGTCTTGCGCGTTCAATGGCTCCAGGCAAGAAGGAAGAGAATTTGCCATATACGCAGTGAGAGAATAGCTATTTTTGGGCTAGAAAATGTATGATGTAATAATCTCGGTTCAACTGGGTTCAAGAATCAAGGCCACTACGCACTACGCAGATCGCACGTGGCTCCATGCACGTGGTGATCATGTTTCGACATTGACAGTCACTTTTCGATCCAGACGAGAATCGATTAAGAATCGAAGAACGCAGGAGCGACTTCAAACGCGGGAAGAAGATTTGAAATGTTGAAAAATTGAAATAATTCCTACTACGATTGAAGATACGTGCAAATATGCTTCAAATCATCGCGAGATTATTATAAATCCAAGTTTTCCACTCGAGGGTGATTACTTGTAAAACCGAATAAGTAAACGCTTGAAAAAGAAATACAGAAACTACCTCCTCGATCTCTCAAAAAACATATGAGATAGAAAACATAATGACTCTCAAATTTAATTGTTTTGTAAGACAATATGTTATTCCAACTGAATATAATTATACAGAGAAGCGTTCCAATGATTGCGCCTTAGTTATTTTCCGAAAATGATTGTACATTTTTTTCATTCATGTGCATGCAAACCAGTAAGATATCATAAGTCAGGAATGGGGTTTCTTCTGAATAGAAGTGTGCGTTGTGCTGATTAAACTGCCTTTTGCGATTGAATAACGATTCGTCAGTCCAACGCACGTTCTACAGAAAATCATCGTAAAATGGTAAAACTGTTATGGTCGTCTCGAGTTCAGATACACCCTGTATAATAAATAATAATAATGATAAAAATAATAATAATAAGTCAGTAGAAATAGTTGCCTAAACCAAACGATAATGTGAAATGTAAACGATGAAATAATTATAAATGATATACCTCAAGTCAGTTTGGTTTTTTTATCATTATTCTTTATATTTATTTTGTTCATTCAACTAGATTTATTTTATTCAAATACATACTGGCATATTATTACACATACTCATACAACATATAATACCTATTTACTGTAACTACTAACTGGGTATAATGTTAGATGAAAGTAATGAATTGTTTTCAACTGTATGATAATATTAAGACGTGCGAATGGATTATGCGTGTGTAGATTTACCTGGTGCGTAATAATAATGATATTGATAATAATAATATTGATAAGACGAATTTCAATCGCTATACTTCGTACTGTTGTTTTGTTCTTTCTTTTCATTTAATCAGGCACATTCAGAGAAAGGCACCCAAGGGCTTGGAAAGAACACATCAGAGGAGCTTTCTTAACCGTGGATCGGTGTACCAAGGCGGAATTTGAAATTCGGACGATTCAATTCGCTGATGATTCTGTAAAACAATAGGTAATATTGATAAAGAATCGTCGATTTGGAAGTCTAATGATTGCTTAACGTCAATCAATACCTTCGATGAATCGAAAAAACGACTTTTACCTATCTACATGACTCCTAAGCGCGCGACAGAACTGGTATTGGTAAAGATCAAGCGAGAATAGTTTCAAGTCTTGACATTTGCGAAGCATATTTTCAACGGATGACGTCAGCTCAAGAATATCACACTCTCTGGTTATGGTCTGCAAACGAAGAGCTGCAAGTTTTGAACAGTTCGAGAGTATGTTGAACATCTCAGACAAATGCTCAAGACACATGGTTCCGAATGAAAGTTTTCTCAGATTTTTACAATGCTGTAGCATTTGCAGCAGTTCGCTCTCGTAGCTGTTACTTTTATTGGGACCGAGATCGTACAGCGTTACTTCCTCCAGATTTTTACATTCTTTGCCAATATGGATCAGAAACTTTTCGTCTCTTATTGGTACGTTAGACAAGTAGATAGCTGTGAGATTCGTCCAACCCGAAATCAGATCCAACGCATCCAAGTCCCAATCTGGTAATTCCTTCTCACTGAGGCGAGTCAATAAATTTTTTGTCAAATTGGAACCATCGAATCTATGGGATAACATATTTTGCATATATCACAGCCGAGATCATCTTACCAGCTCTTCGCACAGATCTGCAGGGCCTTTAGGCGAGGCGTATTGTCTACAAGCATTTTGAATGTAGAGTCCGTACTCCCTGCATCGCTATCTTCTTCGGATGCCGGGCTTCCTATTTTCCTCAGGCGTCTCTGGGTGTGGAGAGGTTTCGTCTCCTCTGTCGGCCACGGGACTGAAATGTGAAAAGTTTCATTGTACAATTATTCCCAGGAGTAGATTTCAACACATGTATCTTCGACTAATCTAGAACTTTGTCGAGTGAGTGCAGGATCAAACGAATGAACTCACAATTGGTGTAACCTATCCAGGATAGAACAAGCTTGGTCAGTTCGGGAAAAGCAGATGCGAGCAAATATAGGTCGCAGTTTTTGTGTATGATGTGTGAGCAATGTAAGGAAGAAATTTGGTTTCCAGGATCCTTCAGCAGTTTCTGTAACAGTAAAATATCCGAATTGATCGATTGGGTGACAACAAGTACGAAGCAGCTCATCTCGCGCTCTGAATTCACCTCTGCCGCGCAATAGGCTTAGAAAAAAAGTTCTCCCGAGTTAAACGCGTCTTTATAATTTCACCTTTGCCTCGCCAATCTCCAGCAGACATGGATAGAGATCAGGATGTCGTGACGCAGACAAACAGCAAAATTTTTCTGGCACATCTTCGTGGGTGACTCTGATTACTTCGCTCAACAGATTTTCGGGAACCAGAGGCCAGCCCTTGCCGATGAAGCCGGTATCACAGACATCAGCGATATATTGAGGCAGTGGCATCTTTTTGACTTTCTCTAATTCCGCACAAACTTCAACGCTTCTTTCTGAAAAGTAATCAACAAGTCGGCGATCAAATACTATTAGAAAATCTGAGCTATTGTATACCCTAATTAAGTGAAAATTCCTGCTAAATCGAACCAAGTCATCCTACCAAATTAATTATGTGATAAAATTTGATGCAGTACGGAATTATTAATTGTGAAAATGTACCAAGGTAGGCTTCGAAATGGAAATTAACCAGGTAAAAGTCTGTCCACTCATCAGGTTTAGGAACGATAGACATCATATAATTCTTTAGGAGCCCCAAATATCCATCAGAAACATCGAGCCGGACAAGCTTAAGGTTGCTTAGTTTCGTGAGTTCTGGACGGAATGGGATTTCGTAAGAAAATTCGTGTCCTGGAATGGACATATGCAGCTCCTCCAGCTGTTGGCAGTGTCGTAAAATGAGTAGAAAGTCGTCCGAGTATAAGTCTATTTCTAACGACAAATACGTAAGTCTGCGCCAAGGTTCTCCGTAACATTCGTTCCAATCGGGACTATCGACGTCCAGAATCATAGCGGACTGTGGCCAATCGATTGACAATCGTTTGAGATGAACCAGAGGTTGCAGAAAAAGAGACAAGTCTTCGGCTCAATCGAATTCCAATTCATCCAGAATGTTCAATTCGACTAGATTTATCGCCTTGCTGATTGAACTGCTCAAATTTTCTGCTATATGAACGTTTTCAATCTTTATCCTAAGTATCTTCTTGTATGTGTTTTCATCGTTGAAATATTGCTGGATGTCTGACTCTTTTGTGAGGTGCGCTGCTCTGGTAAAATCCAAATTCCTGAAACAAAACGAGAAAACGGCTTGACAACGAATTCCAAGGTGTATAGTATGTGAGCTCTGAAGAAAAGTAGAAAACCCAAGCGTCACTTACCTCAATAATTTCTCATCGCCAAACACAAGATCGTTGAATCTCTTGCAAGAATTTCCCAAAGCCAGGCGTTCTCTGGCATCAAAATGCAGGATAATCATCACTAAGATTTCGTCGGGCAGGTCCAGAATACTGAAGACATTGAAACGACGTTGAATCAACAATTTCAGATCGTGTCGTTATTTCGTCAAACCACTACATACCTTCCGAGGGATCCGAGAAATCTATGAGTTTGTTCATTTTAACTGGACGAGGGGTTCGAAGTAGCAGAGGATTGAGCCGGATGAAGCCTGTGGTATCTAAGAAACTAGCGGCTAAAAACATCAGGTAAGATATTTCCCCTTGTCTTCTGTGAACTTCAGCGGTGAAAAGATTATCCCTGATTGAGTTTTTTCTATTATCATTTATTTTCCTGAAACAGGTTCATGGACGAGAATCCTGGATTATCAAGGTCGTTATTCATAGAAGGAACATGCCTCTGGGCTGAGATAATTGAGCATGTTTTCTGTGCATTTACATACAAAAAGTTAATTGAAAATGGTTATTGAAAATAAACATATGCAATAATTGAGGAACATAATTATTTATTAAAATCTGATATGTTACACTGTTGGAAATAATTTGTGTTAATGTTGAATTTTCTCCATGTTGAAGTTTTTGTGTCAAAAATTGAATTTTTTCACAGTTAATTTTACATTTTGTATTTATGTTGGTTTGCGGAAATGTGTCAAACGCTCAATTCAACATAATACTAAAATTTTTCGACACAATGAAAGTGTGAAATAATTTCGACGAATTGTATATGTTAGTTTTATGTAGTTTTATTGGTACAACCAAAAATATTATTCATCGTATAACTTGAAATTTCATGTCACAAAACGACAAGAAATTTCTGTTGATTCAACTATCCGGAATATGTTGCCCGAGTTCGTTGATGAGACGTTGATAGTTGATTCAACTCACAAGTTTGTTAGATTTTATTCAAAGATTGAATATAACGACCGTTGAAACATTGTCAGTGATAGGTAGTTTCTTTTACTGTGATATGATTGGCTGCTGCACTAGAAGATGCCAATCACAAGGGCTGTTACAAATAACGTGATGTTGCACGAAGTCTCGCAGTTTTCGAGATGTTCTAACACGTTTCTCAGTCTCACAAAGGCGTGTTCTTCGGAGTGTCCAATCACAGTAAAAACGCAGTGCCGGCGAGGAAACCTTTCAAAGGGTAAGTTGCTGTTCATTTAATAATAATATAAATTTATTTAATCAATTCTGGAGACGAAATCTTTGGCGTGGACTGCGTCCGTATTTTTTTTTTTTTTTGACAGGGTATCAATTCCGGACAAGGATATTACCGCTTTGGACTCGATCGCGGATAATAATTGACGTATCCGCACGTGGGATCGCACTCAGACCTTGCTATGATCGTTTCTGAAGCCTGAAGCTGGTCTGATGTCCGAAAGCGATAAGATGACGTTGCAGTACTAAATGATTATCTGAATAGTCATTTCCGCCAACGCCTTTGCTTTTTTACGTCGCCGTTGCTGTTAATTTATTAATAATATAACTTTACTATTTTTTAATAAAATATTTAACAACAAACATTTTAATTAATGTGCATCCCATACCACCACATCCAATTCCTGGCATGTACAATACATTGTGCGGAACGTTAAGTTAACTCAAATTGAAAGTCATAAACTGACTTTCAATATAATGTAGTAATAACTGATTTGATAAGTCCAAGTAACACATTTTTTAGTTTCAAATCAACATTGAATTAAAGTTATTAGTACATTCATCATTAGTTAGCCTCAACATTTGAGATGTGTATACTTCACTTTCTTCGACCGTTGAATTAACATCCAATTTTATTAATTTGAGTATTCAAATGTATTCTTAATTACTTTATGGTGATGTTGAAACAACTCTTTGAAAATGTCGTTACGATATAAATTGTGTGTTATATTTGTGTTGAATCATTAACATAATTCATTTGTTGACTCTGAACATTAGCTGCTTGTCTCAAAATGACATAAATTCTAGAGTGGACCTCCTGGGACTTTAGAAAAATGTTAAAATTAACACATTTTTTCCAACAGTGTATATAAAAAAAATTGATGATAACATTCGGAGATGTGGAATGAAAGAAATATAACTCATTTTTATTTGTATTTATACGTAGAAAAAATGAAAAAAATTGAATTTTATATTTGTTTACAAATATGCATTTTTTCATGCAAATTTTTCTAATCAAAAAGAAATTAATTTTTTTCGTAATCGGGGGGCTTTGCCCCCCGAATCCCCTACCGGGGCTTCGCCCCCGGACCCCCTGCGACCGTTAATCTGCTCGATGGTTTTAAATCTCGTTTTTGACGTACACGTAAATTAGTATTTTTCGTTAATTATTAGATATATTCATTCTCGATTTCCGTTTTTTATTGATGTAATTTTGTCTGTCAATGCACAGGAAACATGCTCGGAAAAGGGCTTATACATGCACTTGTTGAAAAAAATACGGTATGCAACACGGGGGGGGAGGGTCATTTCTAACTCGGACATCTGACCCTCGCTAGAAATGACCAATTTCCCTCCCTTGTTGTACCATGCAGTACTAATTATACTATCCATATTATGGATGAAATATAATAATAATTTATGAAAGAACAGTGAAAAAAAAGCGAATTTTGAAATTTTGAACGTGCTCTCTAAATTTTTGGGAGTGAAAAATTCACTCTTTTGTCTTCGAGTTGCACGATTTTCAATCCAAGGGAGTGAAAATTCACTTTCTTGGATTGAAAATCGTGCAACTCCAAGACAAAAGAGTGAATTTTTCACTCCCAAAAATTTAGAGAGTGAAGAGGCGCCTGTTCCCCTCAATTGAGAGACTTCAGATTTTGCAGTGCCCTTTTTTTTCGTCATTCACTACAGTTTGAGGGGGCGGCGCGACGTTTTTCTCTGTTAACGACCACCCTAATGTAGGGGAGACCGGGGCAAAATGATCCCCCTAAGGGAAACATGATTATAAAGTGTAAACTGTTTGCTTCATGAATCTAAAGATAGGAGCGATGGATTGTACCATCCTTCGGCCACATTGTTGAATTTTTCCAGATTTTATGAGTTGCTGTGATTGCGACAAATTTTGAAAAATTGCACTAGTGTCAAAAGATCGTTTTGCCCCATAGGGTGGGGCAAAATGATCTCTCAATAAATGTTAAAGAAAACTATGTACAGGTAGGTTTAAAAGTTCAATATTTAGTACTAAACTGTGTTTTAATCGACTTATTTTCTTTCCTGCAGAAGCATGTATTTTTTACAGTTAGTTTTTAGTTTTAAAAAAGTAAAAAAGGCCGTATAATGATATATGATCATTTTGCCCCAAGCGTAATAACCTGAACTGAATGCAAGTTTTCGGCGCGAAGAAGTCCCGAATGAAAAAAGTTTTTTTTACCGAAATAAAGCTATAAGTGTATCACCTTAGACCATGTAGTCGACATTTTGTTTATAAATAGGATACAATATTTAGAGCGATCAACGCACGGCAGTTACTCGGCAGTTACCTTAGATCGCGACGTCTCCGAAGTAGTTTTTTATAAGCACAACACGTAATACTTAAATTGGCGTTCTTTTTTTTTTTTTTTTTTTTTCTTTTACCCCGGTCTCCCCTAGTAGAGAAATGACAAAAAAAAATGAAAAGATCAATAAACGAAACAAAAAAATGAACCAGCATAGAAAAAATCGAGGATAACAGTGCCAAAAGCCACACCATCGAAAAGAGCATTGAAAAATATTAATTCTAAAAGTAACGATAAAGATAGTGGAGAATGTCTTTGTATTTTCTGTGATGAAGAGTATGCTGAACCAGTAACTGAGTATTTGATGACATTGTGTCTTCCGTGTGAAAAGTGGGTACATAAAAGTTGTACCAGTGGAAGCTCTTCTCTTTCACCCGGTACATTAGCGTGGTCGTTGATAGAGAAAAACTTCGCGCCGCCCCCTCAAACTGTAGTGAATGACGAAAAAAAAAGGGCACTGCAAAATCTGAAGTCTCTCAATTGAAGGGAACAGGCGCCTCTTCACGTTCAAAGTTTCAAAATTCGCTTTTTTTTCACTGTTTTTTCACAAATTATTATTATATTTCATCCATAATATAGATAGTATAATTAGTACATTGTACAACAAGGGAGGGAAATTGGTCATTTCTAGCGAGGGTCAGATGATCCGAGTTAGAAATGACCCTTCCCCCCGTGTTGCACACCGTATTTTTTCCATAAATGCATGTATATAGGCCCTTTTTCGAGCATGTTTCCTGTGCTCATTGACACACAAAATTACATCAATGAAAAACGGATATTGAAAATGAATATATCTAATAATTAACGAAAAATACTAATTTACGTCCCTGCTAAAAATCTCTCATAGAAAAGCGAACAAACATAAAGGATTGCTATGCGACTTCATACGATTCTATATGGCCTATCTGCACCTAAATTTGCTCAGATAGATGACTTATATTATTCTATCAGTTTCTATCAGTCTTGTTTTCTATGTGACTTTCCTGATAACGAAACAGTGAGTTTTTATAATATATAATGTACAATTCCACAACCACATGATCCTATTACAAATTTCAGATTAGAAAATACCTCGTTTTCTTAGAGTTTCAATTTCATTTTAGAGGTATCAGATCTTTGCTGAAAATCCGCATACCAATATTCGCTGAAACTATCGTAATTTATTCGTTGCATTCCAATATGAGCTTCTACTTGAAATTTCCACATTTCAGACGTATTCGTTTCATCAGTGCTAATACGTGCGCATGGTATGTGTTTCTTACCGTTTATCCGTCAAGCATACGTAGGAGACTAAATGTGCGAGACAGACTACGAATCTATCAGTTTCGAAGAGATTCTATGAAGTTTGAAATGTATCAGTCTTTTATCGCATTTCAGTTGAGCAAATGTAGTAAACCTGATGTGTGGCTGAGAGCAATAAGTTGTTTTTCGTTTATCACCGATCATAATTTCATCACAAATCTATGGGATCCTATGAGCTAGGAACTTTATCCGTTTCCTACCGTCTTTTCGACGAGTACACGTATTAGATTGAATGTGTATAAGACTATTATGAGTTAAAATGCGTGTTTGACTGATCACGAATCTATCAGTTTCCATAAGATCCTATGCGATGTTAACTGTATCCGTCTCTTACCGTAATGAACTGAATGTGCACAATACTACTTCACGTTCTTATTCGATTCTCGCCAATTATGATTGCACCGAGGGGTCAATCACTGTTGTAATCTGGTGTACAAGGTATTTGTAATCACTTGTAATCTTTTGTCATCATTGTAATCTTTTGTAATCTTTCGTAATCTTTGCAATCACTTGTAATCCTGCTGTAATCGTTGTAATCTTTGCAATCTTTCTGTAATCTTTGCAATCTTTCTGTAATCCTGGTAATCTTTGTAATCTTTGTAATCTTTGTAATCTTTTGTAATCTTGCTGTAATCTTTGTAATCTTGCTGTAATCTTTGTAATCTTTCTGTAATCTTTGCAATCTTTCTGTAATCCTTGTAATCTTTGTAATCTTTGTAATCTCTTGTAATCTTGCTATAATCTTTGTAATCTTGCTGTAATCTTTGTAATCTTTCTGTAATCTTTGCAATCTTTCTGTAATCCTTGTAATCTTTGTAATCCTTGTAATCTTTTGTAATCTTGCTGTAATCTTTGTAATCTTGCTGTAATCTTTGTAATCTTTCTGTAATCTTTGCAATCTTTCTGTAATCCTTGTAATCTTTGTGATCTTTGTAATCTTTTGTAATCTTGCTGTAATCTTTGTAATCTTGCTGTAATCTTTGTAATCTTTCTGTAATCTTTGCAATCTTTCTGTAATCCTTGTAATCTTTGTAATCTTTGTAATCTTTGTAATCTTTTGTAATCTTGCTGTAATCTTTGTAATCTTGCTGTAATCTTTGTAATCTTTCTGTAATCTTTGCAATCTTTCTGTAATCCTTGTAATCTTTGTAATCTTCGTAATCTCTTGTAATCTTTGTAATCTTTGTAATCTTTTGTAATCTCTTGTAATCTTTCGTAATCTTTTGTTATCTTTTGTAATCTTTGTAATCTCTTGTAATCTTTGGAATCTTTGTAATCTCTTGTAATCTTTTGTAATCATTTGTATTCTTCTGTTATCTTTTGTAATCTTTGTAATCCTTGTATTCAATGTGTAATCACTGTAATTGTAATCGGTGTACGCCATTTTCGCCTAGTGATTAACCCCTCGGATTGCACCGAATTCTATGAGATCCTATGCGAAGTGAGCTGTATCCGTCTCTTACCGTATCTCCGGCGCCCACGAATAGCAGATTCAACGCGTGTCAAAGTGCTATAAGTTCCTAGTCGTTTTTGATCGATTATGGTTGTATCAGATTGTATGGTCTCCTTTGTGAAGTGAACGGTATCCGTCTCTTACCGTAATGAACTAATGTGCACGCTACGCTCTCGTCATCTGTTCCAGGACCACCGCTACGTCGGTTTTGTCCTCCAGGTCGACCGCTACGTCGGTTTCGTCCTCCAGGTCGACCGCCCCGTAGCTTTCGTCCTGCAGGTCCACGGCTACGTAGTTTCCGTCCTCTAGGTCCACCGCTGCGCAGTTTTTGTCGTCCAGGTCCACGGCTGCGTAGTTTTCGTCCTCCAGGTAGACCGCACCGTAGTTTCCGTCCTCCAGGTCAACCGCACCGTAGTTTTCGTCCTCTTGGTTCACGGTTACGTAGTTTTCCTCCTCTTGGTCAACCTGGAGGACGAAGACTACGGAGCCGTGGACCTGGACGACAAAAACTACGCAGCGGTGGACCTGGAGGACGAACACTACGTAATCGTGAACCTAGAGGACGAAAACTACGGTGCGGTCTACCTGGAGGACGATAACTACGTAGCCGTAGACTAGGAGGACGAAAACTACGGTGCGGTCTACCTGGAGGACGAAAACTACGTAGTCGTGGACCTGGACGACAAAAACTACGCAGCGGTGGACCTGGAGGACGGAAACTATGTAGCGGTGCACCTGGAGGACGAAAACTACGTAGCCGTGGACCTGCAGGACGGAAGCTACGAGGCGGTCGACCTGGAGGACGAAACCGACGTAGCGGTGGTCCTGGCTCAGATGACGAGAGCGTAGCGTATACATTTAATTCATTACGGTAAGAGACGGACACCGTTCACTTCGTATAGGATCTTATACGATCTGATACAACCATAATCGGTGAAAAACGAATAGAAACTCAAAGCACTTTGATACACGTTGAATCTGCCATTCGTGGGCGCCGGAGATACGATAAGAGACGGATACAGCTCACTTCGCATAGGATCTCATCAAATCTGATACAACCAAAATTGGTCAAAAACGACTAGGAACTTATAGCACTTCGACACGCGTTGATTCTGCTATTCGTTGGCGCCGGAGATAAAGTAAGAGACGGATACAGTTTACTCCGCATAGGATCTCATAAAATCTGATACAACCATAATCGGTCAAAAACGACCAGGAACTCATAGAACTTTGGCAAACGTTGAATCTGCTATTCGTGGGTGCCGGAGATACGGTAAAAGACGGATACAGTTCACATCGTACAGAATCTCATAGAATTCGGTGCAATCATAATCGGTGAGAATTGAATGAGAATGTGAATTTTGCGGGCTTCACTTCGCCGATAGGTGTCTACAGACGGAAAAATATTTCTCAATAGCACTAAACTGGATCAACGTTTGTATATAAGGGAGAGGCGATAGCCATTCCAATATGTCACTGCGATGCATCCGGACTTGCGAGCGAATGATTAACATAAGCTCATAGAATCGTATAGATATTGTAGATCAATCGCGGTACGAAACGGATAGAAATGACCAATTGTTTACAGGATCTCATAGAACCGGAGCGCAATTGCGGTAAGGTACTGATACAGACGTATGTGGATATAGCTCGTAGAATCGTATAGATATTGTAGAACAATCGCGATGGGGAACGGATAGATACTACCAATTGTTTATAGGATCACATAGAACCGGAGCGCAGTTGCGGCAAGGAACTGATACAGACGTATGTGAATATAGCTCATAGAATCGATAGATATTGTAGAGCAATCGCGGTACTGAACGAATAAAAAAACCAAATAAGATATATCATTCTCATAGGAAACTGAACTATCTGAATGTGAAATACATTCGTTGGAACACCTAATATTATTGTAAGGAATGACCACAAATAATTGATTGAAATTGTATCTGGAAATGAGGTATGGATATTTATACCGCCATAACGGTAACCACTACCGAAAATCCGGTGACAGAAACCACCTAAGAACCGATACCTTTTTTTCTATAGGTTTCTATAAGAGATTTTCAGCAGGGGTGTACGTCAAAAACGAGATTTAAAACCATCGAGCAGATTAACGGTCGCAGGGGGTCTAGGGTCCAGCAAAGCCCCCCGACTACTAAAAAAATTAATTTCTTATTGATAAGAAAAATTTGCATGAAAAAATGCATATTTGTAAACAAATATGAAATTCAATTTTTTTTTTATTTTTTCTACGTTTTCTACGTAAATACAAATAAAAATGAGTTATTTTTCTTTCATTCCACATCTCCGAATGTTATCATCAATTTTTTTTACATAACATATCAGATTTTAATAAATAATTATGTTCGTTAATTATTGCATATGTTTATTTTCAATATCCATTTTCAATAAACTTTTTATCACCTCCGGGCCGAAAGCAACAACTTTCGTCCCGCTGCGCGGAACGAAGTTCCCGTTTTTCGGCTCCGTCGATGCGAAAAATCGTATACACTCCTCGGGCAGTAAATAAGAAAGCCCCAGATCACATGTTTGTCGACCTCGGCTTCGCCTCGGACGACAATTACATGTGATCTGGGACCTTCCTTATTTTACTGCCTTAGGTATGTAATATACTATTTGTATGTAAATGCACAGAAAACATGCTCAAGAAAGGGCCTATACAAGCGTTTGTTGAACAAAAGGCTGGAAAATTTGAATTTTTGAAATGCTCGCCTTCTTCAAATATTTTTTTGGAGGGAAATAGACTCATTCCCTCCCTAGGGAGGAAATGATTCCCTCCATAAGGAAGAACTAGAGTCCACGGTAGAAATTAGCAATTTTCCATCCACTTTACATGCGAGAAAAAGGGCTTATTTCATGCACGTGTTGAAAAATAGTTATTTGTGTATCTTTCATTTTTCATGAAAAATATCCTGTAAAAATATCATTTTCATTAAAATTCGTTTTTTTTGGGGGAACTTCGATGAAAATAATATTTTGACAGGATATTTTTCATTGAAAGATACACAAATAACTATTATCCTATCTATATTATAGATCAAATATAATAATTATTCAGAAAGAAAAAGTAAAAAAAGCGAATTCTGAAAATTTGAACGTGAATAGAGGCGCCAGTTCCCTTCAACTAAGAGACTTTAGATTTTGCAGTACCTTTTTTTTCGTCATACACTACAGTTTGAGAGGGCGGCGTAGAATTTTTTTTTAACGACCACCCTAGGGTACATAATATAGAGTCAATTAGTAGCGGAACTAGTGCCTCGTCGGTATTTATAAAGAAGGAAATAAGCTCCAACTCAAGCGAATATCACCATCATGAATCGAGCACATCGTCGATTGATAATATTGATGGTGAAATGTTAATTCCTCACGATTTTTATGGAAACATTTTTGGACAACCGACGGTATACGACTGAAAAAAGTTTGGTGCGACGAGATTAAAAAATATTCCAAGCTTCAGTATCCACATTGTGTAATTGCCTTCCAGTGACATAAATGTAACACGCACAAATCACCATACTTTCATGCCACTGCTCACTGCAAAAATAGGGGAAGGTGGGGCAAGATGGGGTACTTGAGGTTTATCAACAAATACATCAACAATTTTCAATATTGGCATACAGAACTTTTTATTATTTGAATCTTTGGACCTTATTTTTTACATTGCCACATAGCATATACCGATATTATATTAAGTAATATCATATTTTTCAACAAACAAAAAAGGTGGCATTTTCCCCGTCTTGCCCCGCTAGTGGGGCAAGATGGGGTGGGCCGTGGGGCAATATGGGGTACAATGTACCCGGTACATCATTAATGTTCATTGCAGTCAATGCAGACAAATATTGCTTCTTCATCATTATCTATAACCCCTACACACGAGCAATGCGCCCATTTTTTGGCAATTTTGGCAGGCTATCCAATCTTCAGTTGAGTCCATGTAGTGCCTATTGCAAGTGAGGCATTTCGCGTCATCTTCTTCTTCACTACTTGCCTTCACTACTATCCTCGATTCTGTTGACAAAATAGTAAAAAACCGAACGATTGTAATCGTATGGAAACGAAGAAAGTCAGCAAGATGGATTAGCTACGGGGATAAAAGGTACCCCATCTTGCCCCGGAAGACCTGCCCCATCTTGCCCCTTGGCATATGTTTTACAATAAGTTGTTGTTACTGTCAAACAACCCACACAGCATTGAATATTCATGGTATATGTTTGACAAGTTCCGGAAAAAATATTTGAATATTCATAGAATATTCACTTTCACCTCAATACAGTAGAGTCCCGCTTTTGTCAGCCCCGATTCTGTCAAGCTAGACGTTCCCCTACCTCCCACTCTACTACCGCTGCTCTCCTTCGCTCGTGCGTCGAGCCACGTAGAGAGATGCGAAGGTGTAGCCCGAAGTCTCCGGCAGTGGTGTAGGAATGTATGCAAACAAACCTCGCTTTGGCAGACTCACTTATTCACGAAGCCAGCGCACCGCTTCATTTTCGCTACGCCACTGGCGTTCGCTGAATCGTACGCCTCCTTAGGCGGGGCTCAGACGTTCCCGGTTCTGTCAGCAGTCCTCCCGTGAGGCTGACAAAAGCGGGACTCTACTGTAATGTGTTCAGAACGTACAATGAACATGACAATGTCACCCTAAAATACGTGAAATTCATGTCGAGAAAATATTTACGGGGACAAACTCATGATTAACCAGGCGCTGACGTGGCAAACTATCCAGCGCCTAGCCAGTGAGGTCACACTTTTCCAGATCAATTCCTAGTCAGTGAATTAGCTAAATAGGTGCTTAGCAGAATTCCTCAACGGCGTCCTAGTACTTTCCAATGATGGTGCCACCCCTCCTAACGAAGCCCATAATTTATGATCATGAAATGAGAAGTAATAATGGTAGAAAAAAAAAACACGAAGTTTGACATATTTTATCGTCAGTTGACAACTACCTCATACCTATGCATCGTATCGACGATATTGTATTTCACGTCCACTGAAAAAAACGCCGCATTTTTCGTCCCCGCCGGGATTTGAACCCACGTCCGCTCGGTTACCAGTCGCACGCCCTAACCACTACGCTAAACTACCATATGATATATGTCTGAACACTTTCCTACTCGTTCAGAGCCCATCAAAGTGTCAAGTTATTGATCGGAATATTTCAATGTCATCAAAATTTTGCATTTGCAGGACTAGATTGAAGTGCTTGCATATATTATTACGATTGATTACTGAATATCTTATCATGCATTTTTCGTTCACACGGTCATATGTTTATCCGAATTAAATGACATTTTGTTAGAGAAAGAATGTTCCAGGAGTTCCATTAAAATTTGTATGTTTATGTCGACACTTTTTTTTAATTATCACAACATAAATCTACTCAAAGTGGCAAATTCTTTTGTCGTATGAACTGAAAATAGTGTTGAAATTACCGTAAAAATTTGAGTGGGTCTCCTAGAACATTTTTTTTTCTCTAACAGTGTACCTGGTTTCAGAGATATGAATTTTTCAATATTATTTTAAGATGCGATTGCCATTAATTCTTTTCTCTTCTATAATTCTGGGACAAATATGATTCGAAACATTTTGAAATCGAGCGAATACTGTCAAATGATATTGGATGAAAGATGGTACATATACAGGATGATTCAAAATTCGTGACGAATCTCTTGAGGGATTAATCCTTGTCAAAATTGGGATCCGAAATTCTTCAGCCATTTTTCCGAAGAAAGATTTTTTTTCAATATCATTTGTCAATTTTGAAGAATCACAAATGATGCCAATAAGTTTTTTCTTCCAATATTAAAGAGATCTCTCAGTGAAAGTGTGTTATGGTTCCATGGAATACTTAGTACACAAATGTACGTAATGTGTGTTTCATACTTCAAATGTATATATATATAAGAGTTATTAGGAAAATTAGCATATATTTGAAATTTAATCGATAAAAACACTCGAAGACATACGTGGAATATGTAGGGTCAATGTCCACAGCATGTTAGATTTTCATATCGCTGAAATATCGTGGAATGTTCTAGAAACGTGCATGGAATATATAATATATTCACCTCAAGCACATGGACGAATATTCTTCTGGACATGTACATAGAATATCTTTTACACATTCGGGATATTTTTTGAACATTGTGTACTTTTTTCGAATATACAGTGAATATCAAATGCTGTGTGGGAATGGTGATATTCATGAATATATTGGACTAACTTTTAAAAGCGATCCCTAGAAATGATCAAAATCGAAGACGCAATCGAATGTGATGCATATATCTATAGTTTCCACGCACAATTTCGGAGCGCAAAATTACATTACAATGCTTAAAAACACCATTTGTTTTTTAATTTACGAAAAAACCGCCCGGTGGTGCTATACTCGGGTTATTCTATCGAGGGCCAAGTGGCGCTCCCGTAGATACAACTATCAAAAATTTTGTACCATTGTGTTGCTCAAAATGGGGGTACCCCATCTTACCTCACTACCCCATCTTGCCCCACCTTCCCCTACTATTGTTTACTCATTTGCAATTTATTATCAATGTAAATAATATAAATACAGTCGGACCTCCCGTAAGTTGAAAATAATTCCGAGAATTTTGCTCAACTTGAGCGACGTTCAACTTATGAGAGGATCTGGGGAGACCCTGCTGATTCTTTCCATCTCATCCCGTGCTGATTTGAAGAATTTTTGCGCATCTTTTGTCAAATAATAGTTTGCCTGTTGTTCCTTCTCACGCTCTTCTTTGAACCAGTCCTGTACATTCAAATGAAACAGAGCACTGACTGATTTAGCGTGTTCTGATTTGAACGGAGCGGTACCACCTATTTCCTTGGTTATCAAATCACCAAGTTTCACTTCGTTAGGCTGGTCAACCGCGAAGATCAGATCGTCGATGAACTCTTGGCATTCATCGCTGGGCAATTCGCGCCATTGTGGCGTGAATAATTCTGGTATTCCTGCACCATGCACCCCAACCCACATTGAACTTTGACACTTACGAAGGTCTTCGAATTGTTTACCCAGCGACTCACGCACCGACGTTCTCAGCTCTCCCAGTTGGCCAAGCAACTTGTCGTTCCCAAGAAACTGGGGGTGAAATTTGAATTTTCCGTCTTCAATTATCAGCATGTGTCCACGCAGCTTTAAAACGTTATCTTTGAAGCACTTTTCAAGGCGGTGAGCTGAATCGTATGCTTCACCGTACACGGCCAGGAAACTAAGACGTGTGGGGCACACAGGTACGGAGATTTTGATCATCTTAAGCAGTTCCGCGGTAAACTCAGGGAGGTCGATTAACTCTGGGATAACGCCAAAATCCGAATCGTATTCCAGCTCTTTACTTTTCACCATTTCCCGGAAACCGTTCTCCCTCGATTCCGCCCCCTTCGGGTATCGTCTCGAACCTTCCATAAAAAAAATTTCCCGAAAGACCATCATTCTTGACTTTGGGTCGTCAGCATTGCCCTCAATGAATTCATTAGAGAATTTTTTTTCCAGCCGATCGATAACATGCTCTTCCACCAGCGCGATATGATAACGCTTCAAGAGTTTATCCTTTATCGTAAGTTCGCCATTTCCGTAGACCGCATCGACGAGAATATTGGCAAGAGGGCTAATTTCAGATTTATCTAATATTTTCCAGAGTTTCGAGTCGCGGTTAATCTTCAATTTGCATCGCGATCGTGGTGATTTCCCATCCCCAATTTTGAGATCTAGCAATTCACCCAGTTCTGTGGTTACTATAGTATTAATCTCTTTGCCGAAGCCGATGTTTGTAAAAATGATGAAGTGCTTGAGCGTGAACCCGTTGAACTCGGAATCCTTTTTTATTTTACGGTAAGAGTCGAAGTACTTTTGCAGGCTGAAGTCACCACCCGTTTCGTTCTCAAGATCCGATGACTTGATTTTTCGATTGTTGTCCTGCGTATGTTTGGCCTGAAGAAATAGGCATCCGTTATCGCCGTTCTTGTCTGTGTACTGAAAAACCACATCATCGAATTTTCCAGTTTTTCCCATTTCCGTCGCCAAACGAAACGTGTATCCCAGCTTCCATCCGCGCCAGACGAAGAGCTCCAGCAGCTTGCGCTGGTATATAACGCCGTGTAACGTATTCTTCTGGACCTTTGTTAAAGCGTATGTTTCATCGTCGCCATAAGTTACGCGTTTAGGAGTGGCCTCAGACATCACGGTAATCAAAAGCTGCGAACGGAAAACGTCTGTTCGAAATTGCGATACGAGTACCTATATTGCTCCTGAAATACGAAAAAGTAGAGTGAGTACAGCTGAGTAGAGATGTCAGAGTTCCTACGCGAGTATCGAAGTCCTGATAGGCGATCCTTTTATTTGAGGTAGTTTTAAATGTCACCCCACCCCCCTCAAGTGCGATAATTAGGTGAAACCAACGATCCTAGACAAAGCATATCTTACCTTATCCACCGTTAGTTTCCGATCGTTCCAACCTTCCTCAGGTACTCCTTCATGCGATTCTTACCAGTTATCAAGCCACTGGTTTATTTACCAGCGATAAAAACGATGGAAGTACGAGAGTAGGATAGCTGATGAGCCAATTGCACCCGTTCCGACGTAAGTTGCAACCTGTATAGGACGTTTGCAGATAGATTCGATAAGTTTTTCGGTAGAAACGATGACAAGCTGGATAAATCACTAATCGATCACAAAAAAGACTGTGACTCGTTATAGAGATTTCTGCACGTAGTATATGTATAAGATAAGGGTTCAATTTATTCTTGACCTCGGATGAATGTGAGAAATGATTCTTGTAAATGAATTTCATTGAAAAATTAAAGTTATATTTTCAATGACCTTCATTTCCAAGAATCTTTTCTCATATCGAGGGTTAAAGACCAGAAGGGCGAATTCTACATTTTTTTTACTTTGTTGAACTTGCTCCCATAAGAGCGTATATCTGAAAATTTAACACGTCAGCCCACATCCTGACAGCATCCAAAGTTTTTTTCGTGGGTTACGCCCTTCTGATCCTTAGCCTTCGATATATGTATAAGATACACGCAGCTAGACTTGTACGATGAACAGTACACCACAAAAATCACCTCATGTGAACAAAACCTTATGTATCAAGTTCATCGAATTCGAACGTTTGTTTCGACTTAAATCATTTTCTTCAGATCAAGAGACCGATTCGCCGTGAGTATAGTGTCAGAATTAATGTACGAGTTGCTTTTAGGAAGGATATATCCTCCACACAGCTGGACTTATGCGATAAAAAATATGCTGTGCGTCATTCGCTGTGTTGAAATAATAACTCCGACCAACGTTTTTATCAGTATTCAAAATCCCCGCACTTATGTCTTTCGTTCTATCTCGTATATTGTAACATCTCGACACATCTGCTATCTATGGAAATACTTGATGAAATGATTTTTGCGGTGATGAAAATTCACCTGTTCATATCAATACATGAGATATTCTTTATTTTGTCCACCCGTGGATGGAGATTTCACAGAATAAAAGTCTCTCGTGTCATTATCCTGCACGCGGGACCTCTATTCATCAGAAACCGATAAGAATAAACTCCAATTACAACATAGGACCTTGCCGGTCGCGTAATCCCGCGATTATAATGTAGACCGCAGATTACAGTACTATATGAAATGCGCACTGCCCAGTGGCTGCTCGTATTTATTTAAACAAATTTTTCTCGAGGATGGTAAAATACTTTCGTCAATCTTATCGCAGGCTTCTTCTGCGTACTTTCAAGTCCCCTGCTTCGAAGTTTTTTCAAATTTCCTGTACGCCTATCGAGAGTGTTTTGCAAATGGATAAGAATTTGCTCCAAAATTGAAATTTTTTTTGCTCAAAACTATATTGACATCTGAACATCCCGTACGGAAAAGACTACTGAAAGACTACTCAAAAACCACTGGGAAAACTATTGGGGAACTACTGAAATAACTACAGGGATACTACTGATTAACACTGCTGTTTTTGAGTAGTTCCCAGACTGTAAATTCGCGAATACTGGCGACTACTAGTGAGTAGTAACTACTGATGAGTAGTTACCACTCGCGAGGAGTCTACCATTGAACCTGAGGGGTGTGTGGAAATTACAGTCGAGAACTTACCAAGCACGTCTATCTAGTTCTCTCGGCTAAAAAAAATAAAAATGAAATTTTACGTTCGCATTTTATAAATTTCTACATGTAGATGGACAAGCACTGCAAATTCGTTGAGAAAAACGCCATCCGGTTTTTTCGATATAACCGGGATTTGAACCCAAGTCCGCTCGCACTCGCTGTATTACTAGTCGCACGCTCTACCCACTACGCCGAACTACCCTATGGTTGGTTGGTTAGTATTTCCTTGTTTGTCGAAGCTATTTAAGGTTTTGAATTGAATTAAAATAAAAGGTGTTAAAAAACTGAAAGTTTTTTGTAATAGTAAAGAAATGCATAGGTATACATATTTGTGAATGATCTTATCTGATTAAATTCAGGTGACGATTTTCCAGAATTTGAGATATTATTATTTTTATATAACCTTCATGTGTACAATTACCTACTATTCAACCAAATACTTTCGACATTTTTTCTCATGATTTCTTTCTATTGTATTTTTTGTTTCATTTTGATTCTTCGATTAATTTTTTATTCTCTTTTATTTTCAATTTCTGTCAAAATATAGATCGAGATGTCGGTTGACACTTTTATTTCGAATAATATTTTTTCCACATCATGAGGCAAACGAAATATGTACCGCATTTTTTCCATTTTTGTCTTGTATAATATGTCAATTTTGAAGAATTCCAAAATAATGCGACTTACTTTTTTTTTATATCAGACAAATGTCCTTATTCATAGCGTAGTCAATTAAAGCCTAATTTGGTTGGGAAATAATTGAAAAAAAATGTGTTATTGTTATAAATGTATTGAAGCAAAAAGCGGATTATTATACAAACGGAAGGTATTAAAACGATCATCATGTCAGTCATTTGAAGTTGGAAGAAGAGAATTTATGATTTTTTTATAATAATAAGATTTTTTTTGAAATATTTGCAGAAGAAAGATATTATTCAAAACCAAAATGTTGACTGAAATAATTCATATTTGAGAGAAATGAAAAATGAAATTAAAAATTGAAAAACATGATAAAAATACTGAAGCTGTAATAGATTCAGCAGTGAATACTCGCAGTACTGCTCAAATTGGTTACCACTAGCAGTAATCACTACTTAACTTGTTAAGTAGAATATGAGTAAACTACTGAAGCTGTAGTAGATTCAGCAGTGAATACTCGTACTACTGCTCACAGTAGTTACCACTAGCAGTAGTCACCACTCAACTTGAGAAGTAGAATATGAGTCAACTACCGAAGCTGTAGTACACTCAGCAGTGAATACTCGTACTACTGCTCACAGTAGTGACGACTAGCAGTCGTCGCCACTCAACTTGAGAAGTAGGATATGAGTGAACTACTGAAACTATAGTAGATTCAGTAGTGAATACTCGTACTACTGCTCATAGTAGTTACTACTAGCAGTAGTCACCACTCGACTCGAGAAGTAGGATATGAGTAAACTACTGAAGCTGTAGTAGATTCAGTTGTGAATACTCGTACTGCTGCTCACAGTAGTTACTATTAGCAGTGGTTACTACTAAGGGGTATGCTATTTACTGAACTTACCTCTCACCTCTAGGAGTGACTACTTAATTAACTACAAACCTTCGGTAGTTACTACTTAGTTACTACACCGCTCCAGTAGTAACTACTGAAAATCCAGTAGTTTTTTCCGTACGGGATCTTCGAATAAAAATGTACGAAAAATCGATCATACTCTTATATCAATGAATAAAAATATTTCACAAAGTTTCAACCGATTCCGAGGGGGTCAGGCCGGTTTTGGTCAGGTCGATTTGACGTGGAATGCCCCATTTATATAACGTTCAGTGTTCATTAAAATAATTTGTTTATCAAAACACAAGACCAACACAAAATTGAGAAAGTTCACGAATCACCAATAACCAATGATCGATTTTCTCTTTTTTGGAATTTAATATTCATTGGTCCCAAAATAATAAAAAAAGAAAAAAAAAGACGGCTTAAAATGCAAAAACTGTATTTTCGACAATATTTTACAAATTCACTATTCACTGTGCGCGAAGTGGATCATTTCGCACGTTGCACGTCATAGTGCGGGAATCGGGCATTTCGCACACTACCCCAGCAAACCAATACATAACTGTAAGAGCACATCTAGAGATCGGAGTAATGTAACATAGTTATGTCTCTGATGTGCGACATATCTTTAGAATGTAACATATTGTTTACATAACATAAGATGCATGAATGAGACGTAATATTGAGGGCATCACGAAGTAACAATGTAATATAACAAAGTTACGTAGAGGAGAAATAACATAACTTCAATTCCGTGATGTATCATGTACATTACATGAGACCCACAAGTGATACATAAAATTGAAAGCATCTTCAGGGATCCGGAAATATAACATAGTTACATACATGGGACATAATATTTCTGCAAATATGACATGTGTCGTATATATAACATCAGACCCATGGATGATACGTAACAGAGATGGCAACACCAGGGAACAGAGTCACATAACATAATAACATCTATGATACGTGCAATATCTTTAGTTCTGCAATTAAAACATCGCAAAATAGGATATCCGTTTCTGCTGGCGATAATTTCTGAAACGTATGTAAGTGACTGACATGATAGTACGCATCAATCGAGGCATAAACGCTTCAGAGCTGTTAGATAGCGAGATCGAAAATATAGAGAAATCTGGCAGTATTCACTACACGATACTGTGGTGTAGTGGCGAGAGCGTGCGACTACTAATCCAAGCGTTTCCGAGCGATCATGGTTCGAGCCCGGGTTAGGTCAAAATGATGATGTCGTCTTGAATGAACTAAAAATGCGTTTTAATCTATCTGTGGTTGATTATAAATTGTTACTATGTCATATATACACCATAGATGATGGAAATTAGTAATAATAACGGCTTTTTATTTAGCTTTTCCAGTGTGATAGTTAATTGTATCAGATGCATCTTCAATATGTATCTGATACATCTTTCAACATGTCTTTGACATATCTTTGACATATCTTTGATATGTCTATGATATATCGGTGAGCTGTCGCTGATATGTATCACCAGCACATATCTAATACATTGATGATACATCCAATGTTGCTGACATCGTGCTGTACCAGTAACATACTCTCTTATGAGTTTGATACATAACGTGTAACATTCGTTACATAATATATACGTATTTGATACATATTTTGGTTTGCTGGGACTGACAGACATAAGAAATCGAATTTCGGACTCTGAGTTGAAAAAACATTCTTCCATTGCTCGTTTTGAAATTAATTAAAGATATTTCAATAGAATCTCTAAACCAAAATTTGGTGGTCTGTTTCAACCCGGAATATCGAATTTCGAATTTATTCAACATTTTTGCTTGTTTCATTATTACTTACTACGTCAATCCATCACTGACTTGACACGAATGATCCATATTATATTTACGACATACTGCTATTGGAATTTTTCTGAACTTTTTGTTCAACGTCTAATCTAATCACTAATCAGTATATACTCGTTGCAATAATTAATCAAGTAATCGCGCCGTTGTTCTTATTTTGGGGTAAATTCTGACCTTTCGAAGACTCGAGAACCTCTGTACGTATTGGACGAAACTTGAATCTCTTCCTGATCAGATGCTGATTGCCTTACACTAAGCTCACAACTTATCAACAACAAAAGTGCAAGTGATGTATCGTGCAGAATAAAACAGTCTCATCAAGTTTATATAGTCAGCCACTATAATTGGAAGGGGACGTCCGGTGGTTCGCGGCAGCCATTGCTCGCTGAATTTCGCATTAAAAAATATTTTCATTTCATGATCATCAGATAAGCCCAGAAGCCACCGGGACTGCAGGGGAAATCATGATAAGAGCAGTGACTCTTCTGGCGATTATATTTTAATCGCTGATTTCGAGAAAAAACCTCCGAGTTGGCAGATTTTTAGTGGTGCCGCGATAATCGATAAACACGAGACGATACGAGATAAAGGTGTCGATAAACGAGACGATAAATGATATTTTCTCGTATCGTCGTTGACGAGACGATACGAGATCAGGTACACGATAACGAGACGAGAATCGAGAATATCGCCGAATTTTTCTTGTCTATATTTCCTTCGCTTTTGTGGAGACTCTTCTCATCGAAAATGAACAGAGATTATCGAATAGTGTTTTATGAAAGTTTCTATTCAAATAGTAAAATATTCATACTTTTCACACCTCTCGTGGATGAATATCATAATGCACGCGATTTTTTTAAATTCATGTTCCGTCCATGACGGCATTCATATGGATTATTTCGTTCCATTCGAGAATGTTAAAATTCACTTGATATGCTTGATATGCATCAGAAAAATTGGAAAAAAAAGTATAAAAGTACGATATTAGACGATAACGGAGATTCAAGTCGAGAATAATTCGAGATGAGACGATAATTCGAGACGAGACGATAATTCGAACGGACTTTTCGAGACGAGACGATAATTCGAACCAACTTTTCGAGACGATACGATATTTACGAAAATATCGCCTCGTCTCGTATCGCGGCACCACTACAGATTTTACTTTTTTACGCTGTGGCTTAGCTGTTTAACAAAATTAGATGAACTCAGATGCCAGAAGGGTGTATCCACCCAAAATACTCAATTATTTTCTGAGCTCTGATTTCGGCGGATACGCCCTTTTGGTATTGATCCGAAAATCGGTTAATGGCAAGGAAGTGTATCGGAGGCGCTTACGCCCTTCTGCCTCCAAGATTTTAGCTCGAAGAAAGGCGGCTTTTTTTCGTTTCGACAGTTTTCATATCGAATGGCGAATAAATGGACATAAGATACGCCCTTTCGCCACGTGAATGACTCTTTTCGTCGCTTACGACTTTTTCCCATTAGTCAGGCGATACTACACGTACCTACGCAATTTTTGTTCGAAACGCATAGAAAGTCTATTACTCGAGCTTCGAAATGACCCATCAATGAATGATCTGTGACCAGCGGTCGAAAAGATATCAATTTTCGAAGTCGAGCATTCGGAATCTGCAAACACTTGTATGAAAGGGATCAAAGAATGAAATTTTCAGAAGGCCCTCAGGACCTGCACCAAGGTGGGAATACACGTTGCAATAACCACCGCTGATGATGACCGATTAATTCTGAGCGATGATTTCTGAACATGACACTCACGTTGATAATTCAAAACGGTATGGAAAATTTTCCATTCCAAATTGTCATCCAGTTTCGAAACTTCAGTCGCCATTGCCCCGGAACTTTTGTTTCCTGTTTTTACACATATGAGATAAGAGCTGTGGTCAAGCCAAACGCTAATTAGAACTGATTATATTTCCCGGCTTGCTGTTTGAGGATTTACTTTCAGATGGACTTGTTCAATCGTAGAGACTCCGAAAAATTGATACAACGCTGACCTCGATTGAAGTGATAATCATGTTCGGCATGCTTGATGATTATTATGCATTTGCTGAAACAATGCCAGTCACCGAAGTTTGGCGATATGTTTCACGATGTTCAGAGATCTGCAGGCTCTGGATAGTCGAAGCTGATGCGAGCTCGGAACATTTTTGCGAAATCAGATCGCATTCGATTCAAGATCAGACGCTTATGATCGGAAACTTCAACGCATCACATTTCGCATTTCGCATGTAACGAGGAGATTTTACTAATCAAAGTACCGAAAGAGAGCAATTGCAAGTGCCGACGACTGTTTGCTGATAAACCTCGCAGTTGTTATCCGGAAGTGGTATGGAGATAAGTCCTGTGACGCTTTCTGCAAATGACAAATACGCTCGGAATAAAAAAAATGGAGTTACAATAACACCTCGTTATAAGCGACTGTTAGGGCGGTTAGGGGAATAGCATTCCAAGAAATTTGTCGCTGGAGCGTTCCCCCACTACTGGAAAATCGCACATGTGTCAGTGTGTCAGTGAGCGTCACCACTGGGAGAACCTTGCGCGTACAGGTAGAGTGGGGGAAGCTATAAAACTCGCTCAACCGGAACGGAGGGGAAATTCGCTTATAACGAGGGCGCTTATAACGAGGTGGTACTGTATACGATTTGAGAGCCAGTAACACATGTCGAAGGTATCCTTGATGATGCCTCGTACTTGCGTTATGAGTAACTGACTACACTCGGGCCTCCGCTATTTGACCGAGTCGGGACCGAGCGTTTCTGCTATTTGATGAAAGTAGGGGTCCCCCACTCCTTGTGGACGGTTTACTGCGCAGCCATCTCACGCCACTCCGTGTCACTCACGGCCCCGATGTTAAGGGGAACGCTGCCGAATAGTGGGGGTAACGCCCGTCAAATAGCGGAGGACAAATGTGGTCAAATAGCGGCGTCCGTCAAATAGCGGGTGTTCAAATAGCGGAGGCCCGAGTTCAAAATGAGCGGGTCACCCACATCATAACCAGTTATTTCCATTCGTCTTAACCGATTCGTTCCAAAATAGCTACCGAGGTGGGTCAAGGATTTGGTCAGTTTTGTTGTCAGTTATTTTTTGTATGAAACGAATAAAACGAATAGAATGTATAGCTTAAAAATAAGAGAGAAAATAAATTGAAAAAAAAAGAGAAGAAGAAAAAAATTCAATAAAATAAAATTAGTCAATAATTCTGAAATTATGTGTTTTATTTTCCCTTTTTTAACTGACCTGGCTTGCTGTCACCTCAAATGATGATAATTGAACTTCGAAATTCTCAATTTTATTGGAGCGTTATTATTTTGTTGCTAAGGGCGAGTTTGTACTTAAAGTTCGAGTCGTTCAACACCAAATAGTAACTAAGGTGATGAAGGAGGAGGTTTGGAAAGTAAAGAATGACAGATAATAAAATTGTTGATTGATATACTTAAAGTTCGAATTTTTATTGATAAGACTTATAAATTGAGATAGAGTTGGACAATTATATTATAGACTAAAATAATGAACCTTCACGACCCCCCACGTCGGTAAACCACCATATTGGTATATATGTTATTCATTTATATATTCGAGGGACATTTGATTCTTGGTCGATCTTGAATCATTCATTTGCTATTTCCATTAATTGTCCAAGAATATGGTCACGTTTTAACCACTTAATTTCTATGACTATCACCTGAATTGGGTACCTAATTTTCACCCTTCTTCATAACTTAGCTCCAACCATAGTTTGAGCATTTCAATTGAGACCTGTAGAGTTTGGTAGGAGACGTTGAACAGTACAGTTGGTTCTGTTGCGAGCTCGCCGAATCTTATACGTATCCAATTCAATTTTCATAAATTACTCAGTACAGATAAGAAATTTGGTATAGTGCAGGATGAATAAAATAAGCCTAATACCGCGCGTGAATTAAACACACTCGAACCTCCGCTATTTGACCACCCGCTATTTGACGAACTCCGCTATTTGACCGAACTTGCCTTCTGCTATTTGACGGGCTTAACCCCCACTATTCGGCAGCGTTCCCCTTAACATCGGGGCAGTGAGTGACGCGGAGTGGCGCGAACTGGCTGCGCAGAAAACCGTCCACAAGGAGTGGGGGGCCCCTACTTTCGTCAAATAGCAGAAATGCTCGGTCCCGACTCGGTCAAATAGCGGAGGTTCGAGTGTAGTTCAATAACAGAAGAGAGGAGTGGTATCCTATTCATCGCCCCAAAACGAAAAGCAGCTAGCGGGTAGTGGAAAGGGAAGCCAATATCAAAGCGGCAGAGAAGCATTTCATCCCATAATTTCAAAGAAGAAAAAACAGAAATATCCAAGCCAAAGAGGACGGAGCAGCAGGCGTCGACATCCTGGGAAGCGTTATATCTGCAAATCGACAAGCCAAGTAATCAGTCTTTCGTTGCCGCTTTCCTTCCCATACAGCACACATGCCCGATAGATGTCCATAGAATATCCTAAAAAAAAAAAAAATGAAAAAAAATAAGAATAATAATTCTGTTATCAACAAACGGAGCAAAACCCAAAAAAAGAGGAAAACGACACGAGGATAGGACTCTTAGAAGAACTAACCAATCCGGTCCATAAGCAAGTTGAAGGATATTGAGAGATGCCTCTCCGGAGCGTCCCCGGTAACATAACAGTTCTCGACAGAGTCCGTCGGAGGTGTTCCGAATAAAAAGAAGTTAATCAGAGTGGTGAAACAAAAGTGTAAACAAAAAATAAAGTTAAACATAATGATCAGTGGCGTAGCTACCGTGGAGCAGTTGGAGCAGAATGCTCCAGGCGCTCAGCCCTGAGGGGCGCATGGTCGCAGGGGTAGGGCACTGCAGTTTTACACCGGTTGACCTGTCACTATCGAAGGTAAGGGGCGCTTGATGAATACTGCTCCAGGGCGCTGAAAGTCTAGCTACTGAATTAATGAGCTAAACATATTGAAGCAATAACAAAATGAAAAGAGAAAGCAAATATTTAATTATTAGTTTTCTTAAGGTGAAGTGAAACGTTTCAAGGCCACGGCCGGGTGCCTTTCACCGCGGTAAGGCAGATTACCAAACGTTAGTATCTTTGCCCACCGCTAGATGGCGCAGACACCGGAACGTTTGGTACCTCTGCCTACCGCTAGATGGCGCAGTGCGCATCTTCCGATGCGCGCTACGTCAGTATATATTAGGGTGGACGTTAAATTCCATCTTGAGGAGTGAACCCCCACAGTTTGAAGGAAAAAAAAAAAGAAAAATTTTGGTCCCAAAGCGAAGTTTCTGAGATGAAGTTAACACGTGCCGGTAAGGCCTCAAAGTTTCCCATTTAAAACACATGCATTTTTACGGATCTCAATTCAAAAATTCACTGTGAGGCTAATTTTATTTCGAAAAATCCTAAACTACGTGAGGGTATCGGGTATGTATACTACTACATGAGGAAGAATAGAGGATATCGTACCATTCAATCTGATCATGATTTCACTCCAAACTAAAATTCTCTTTATCGATTTTACGGCCTAAAATTCTAATTTTCAGTAAATATCCTGCGGATGAAAATTCGATGATGATTTCAATATCATTTCTGACGTGAAATTTCTCGAGGAATCCAGGGGAACCAATAAAAAAACTCTACTCTCAACATTTTCTGAAATATATCGATTTTTATTGAAAAAAAATGGTGAAAATTAAATTTTTCGATGTATCTCACACTCAAGAAGATTGATCAGATGACTTGAACAGTTTTTCCATAATGAAACATCTTCAATCAACAGTTCTCGGATTGTATTGATAAGCATAAAATCAATTTGCGAAAAATATAACGTTCATTCTGTCGGAAAAATTGGATCGTCCATTATTTGAAATCCATCATAACAGTACTTTTGGTCGAATCTTGAAATTGTTTCCGGTATTCTGCAACCACCTGTAGCATGTACAACTTTTGATCTTCGTCCGTTGTGATTTGATTGTTGTAAGTTTGTACCAAATTCACAGCCCTTTCTGCCGTGTCGTTAACCACTCTGAAACTTCTCACGATATCCAATCCTTTTTGGAAATTTACGTTCTCAGGCCACATAGAAGGATCGATGGTCAAAAATTCTGTGTCGATACAGAATCTTCCGAAAAATCTCAAGGAATCGGAGTTGATGAAATGGTCTATCTCTTTATCGAGAAAATTTTCATGATTGTCGAGTCCAATCTGAAATTTCCTGGAGTTTATGTGACTCAAACTGTCAACAACATTCAACTTTGATACCATCTTCCTCTTGATATCAATCGTCAATTTCTCGTCGAAAAATGCCATCGCTGCAGTTTGTGGATTTAGATACCATAAGTGGTTCTTTATTTTCTCAAAGGCTGCCGTGGAAACTTTTTTGTCAATCAATCGATAATTGATAATGTTTTTCAATAATTGCAGGTCATGGTTCGGGGCTTGTGGAGCAGAAGGTGCTGTAAACCATGCTTGCACATAAATCACGATAATAAAGAGGCAAACCTCCGGTATAACTTTCTTTTCGTCCGCTGTCAATTTGAATTCTTTACGAAATAGTTGTATTTTCAAAGAATAAATAGCTTTCCCCATAAAACGGGCATGGTGAAATGCACCCGGATGCCGAAATTTCACTCTTTCAGGCGGAACCGTTCCAATGAGAATTTGGACTAGATCCAGAAACTCTTTGTGATCGTCTCGGGGTTGTTTAGTCCTTCTCGCTTCTTCAATGAAAGCATTGATTTTTTCGACATTTTCTGCGAGCACTCGTTTCAGCTCTTCGTTATCGAATCCAACTTCGTAATTACTCTTATCAATGGTTTTCCAGGATTCTTTGAACCTTTTAAATAAAGGAACAGCTGGACCACTTGTCCCTGGAATCTTCTCCGTGAAGACACCTTTCAATACGAGTTCCCCAATATGATGTCGGCAAGGAAACCATACCAAATCTCGTTCGAGCAATTGCTCCAACAGAACCGCTGCCCCATTATGCATCCCAAGGTTAGAGTTTGTTGTATCACAGCACAGACCCTTCACCTTTTCACAAAGATCCCAATCAACAAGCAACTCATATATGGCTCTGGCTTGAGTTGACCCTTTTGAATTTTCAAGCTCTGGTATTCCCAAGAGTTGCTCAGTTTTTCCATCACTGATGACGACCGGCAATCTTTCAGTAGTGTCATGTTTCAGAAAATTTGGCATCAGTTTTCCATCCCAGTGGAGGACAATCGAATTCAATTCAGTTCCTTCGAATATTTTTTTGATTTTTTTCGCTTTTTCTCCCCGGAATTCATTCCTACTGCATCGAATCGAAGTTGTATTGATGACCAAAGATGACACATCACAGTTCAAAGCTTGTGCTGTTGCAATAATCAAGTGGACAGCATTCCTATTCGTCACTTTGCACCTGTCCAATACTGCCGCTAACTTCTGAGTCATAATCATTATCGTTCCTCGCCGTTTTTCTGGTTGTGATGAACCACCGCATTCTTCAGGGTTAAATTCAGAACCAATTGATTGTTGACTGGAAGTTGCTTGGGAGCTGCAGCCTGATTCCAGTTGTACTTGTTCATCTAAAACAAGTAATACAGACGGTTGTAATTTAGAAATATTGTAAAGTCGATTCGTAAAAAAATAAGTGAAACAAAATTTACCTGTATTCAGTTTCCGCATTTTCTGTTTCTGTGATCCTTTTTTTTCAATCGCTTCCGTCTGGAGTCGAACATCTTCCTCCACATCATACGCTGTTTTAATATTTGCGATGTATCCTATCCGTTCATCCTTTCTCTGATTTGATAGAAACTCTCTTGCTTGTTCGTCGATATCATTCATCGCATCTTGATGAGCGATATCAAATAGCTTTTTCAGCATTGATAAGAAATTTTGCTCTTTTCCGAGGTTATACGGTTTTGAAGCACTCTTCTGTAAAGTCCTCCACTCTTGATGAAGAGTTTTAAGTTTTTTGACACAATGATGCGGCGCCCTTGTCGGTATTCGCGCTTTTTCCCAAAACACACATACTTCTTTTATAGCCAATGACGCGCCTTCATCTAATGATAACTTCAAATATCGAAGATTGAAGAAAAGAACTTTCAAAACTTGCATGCTGGATGGAAGTTTGTTCCCACATATTTGCACTTCCACGTCGCCAAGCAGAAAAATTCTCTCACGCAACTGAGGTAGACAGGACATCATAGAACTGTTTATAATAATTCTGAATTGAGGAACATTGTTCTTGAAGAAAAGCAACACAGAAATTACGGTCTGAAGTCAATAGTCAAAGTGTCTACTCGGTGGGCCCATATGATATATAGCCGCCGCCTTACGTCGCTGCTGAGCCGAGGAGTTCCTGCGCAATGTGGTACTGCACATTTGAATAATTAGAGATGCTACACGTTAAGGTTAGGCAACATGCGCACTATCACATTGCATCGCAGTGCGCCAGTACTCCTCGGTTAGCAGCGACGCCAGGCGGCGGCCATACACGGGCCCATTTCATAATACAGGCTTGGGTGCGAGCTCGGTCTCCTGATCTCTAGTCTTCTTACAGTGACGTTAACGACTGATTTTTTCAACTGCGCAAACTCCGCGCGCACATTTAAAATGTTTGGAATGTATTTGTTTTTTTGAATACATCAGACGATTGGATAAAATCACTGTTTTTTTTACAATGAATATTCTTGAGTGTGAAATACATCGAAAAATTCAATTTTCACCATTTTTTTTCAATAAAAATCGATATATTTCAGAAAATGTTGAGAGTAGAGTTTTTTTTATTGGTTCCCCTGGATTCCTCGAGAAATTTCACGTCAGAAATGATATTGAAATCATCATCGAATTTTCATCCGCAGGATATTTACTGAAAATTAGAATTTCAGGCCGTAAAATCGATAAAGAGAATTTTAGTTTGGAGTGAAATCATGATCAGATTGAATGGTACGATATACTCTATTCTTCCTCATGTAGTAGTATACATACCCGATACCCTCACGTAGTTTAGGATTTTTCGAAATAAAATTAGCCTCACAGTGAATTTTTGAATTGAGATCCGTAAAAATGCATGTGTTTTAAATGGGAAACTTCGAGGCCTTACCGGCACGTGTTAACTTCATCTCAGAAACTTCGCTTTGGGACCAAAATTTTTCTTTTTTTTTTTCCTTCAAACTGTGGGGGTTCACTCCTCTAGATGGAATTTAACGTCCACCCTAGTATATATATACGTAGTACTTAATCCGTTAGGATTCTATCAACAATGAGTCGAGTCGCTCTCCATTGGAGAAACTGAAAGAAAAACATTAGTTTATGCAGGTTCTATGACTAGATATATGTTCTATAAATCAATAGGGTAAAGTCGGGATAGATGCCCCAGTGGGAGAGATGGCCGGTATTCGATATCAGATGAAATAATAGTCGGATACCGCCACTGAATTTTTTCACTGTTCCTCGTATCTAAAATGCCAGAAAGAATGCACGAACGCTCGAAAAAAACCGATCATTTTCACGAAAATTGTAGTTTACTGATCAGTACTCGGAAAATTTTCGTTGCTGTAACTTTGGTATATTACAGTGGAACCCCGATTATTTACCACCTCGATCTTCTACCATTCCCCTTAATTCTTGCCCCCACTCAATTCGGTTCGCCGAGGGGAATAGTGTCTGTGGGCGTGTTATTCCTACTACCGTCGTCCGACGCGCCGGCGCTGTGGTACGCGCGGTATGTGTAACATAACCTAAGACGTCGGAAATTTTAAGGTTAATCATGTTCTTTCAGCCACAAAGCGTTGCCGCGACGCGCATGCTCCCACCATTCCGTACCCCCTCTCGACGTTCAAGCCACACCTCCTAGCTGAACCCCGATTATTTACCAGTCCTCTCCCCAAGTGGTAAATAATCGGGGTTCCACTGTATCTATGTAGTGGGTCTGACTATTTAACAATAACTAGAGGGTACTATGGCCTATGGGCATGGGTAAACTCAGATAGGTACTTGAAGGGCATGTAGTGTCGATGTTAACTTCAGAACGCCTACTACGACGAAGGTGACTGCAAAAAGGGCATCTTTCCACATACGTGGGGCATCTCACCCATACCCATCGGGTGAGATGGCCAAAACATTATATTCGTTTATCGCAATTTTCATTGGGATTGAATTAAAAAAAAATATTGTGTTTGTATCCAAATATTACCAAAGCTTTATAAAGTAACTCTGTGCAATGAAAAGATTTTTTCATGGAACACGTAATTTTTTAAAATACATTTTTCTTAGGTGGGGCATCTATCCCGACTTTACCCTAATCTAAATCCGTTTGGATTCTATCGACCATCAGTCGAGTGGCTCTCCGCTGGAGAGACTTATTCTCGCTCTTGTGCAAAGCGGTTCATAAGAGTGAAACTAGTTCACAATGATATTTTTAACTTATACAGTGGAACCCCGATTATTTACCACTTGGGGAGAGGACTGGTAAATAATCGGGGTTCAGCTAGGAGGTGTGGCTTGAACATCGAGAGGGGGTACGGAATGGTGGGAGCATGCGCGTCGCGGCAACGCTTTGTGGCTGAAAGAACATGATTAACCTTAAAATTTCCGACGTCTTAGGTTATGTTACACATGTCACGCGTACCACAGCGCCGGCGCGTCGGACGACGGTAGTAGGAATAACACGCCCACAGACACTATTCCCCTCGGCGAACCGAATTGAGTGGGGGCAAGAATTAAGGGGAATGGTAGAAGATCGAGGTGGTAAATAATCGGGGTTCCACTGTAATTAGACATGATTAATAAACACAGAGAAAATCCCTGTTCAGAATCCCCATTGGTTTCATAAGCAACCTCAGTTGTTCCCCTCGCTCTTGTGCAGAGCGGTTGATATAAGTGAAATGAGTTCACAATGATATTTCTAAAACATAAAGTCAAAAATGAATAATAAATACAGAGAAAATCCCTGTTCAGAATCCCTATTGGTTGTACAAGCAACCTTTGTTCCCCTCGCTCTTGTGCACAGTGGTTGATACGAGTGAGACTTAAGGTGCCACAGTACTCGATCCAAAATCTAGCATTCGGTACAGCGCCCTCTGGATAGTTTAGCCGGGTTTCAAACCCATATGACACCAGTCAGAAGTGCTACCACCTACCGGGAGCTAGCGAAACGCTCATGGAGACAAAACGGGGTCGGTCAATCGTCTGGATCTCGAATGATAACCTTACCAACGTTACCGACTCGAATTTTTTTACATGAATGGTAACGTGACACGTTCGGAATGAATAACGACGTGAATTTACATGGGGCATTCCACGCCAACTCGACCAGTGTCAAACCTCGACCATCTCGACATCATTTAATTTTTTTTTCAACATTCTACTCAATGAAAAATGCGTCTAACATTTATTTTTAGATTTTTTTATTGGGCTGTTCATTTTTTATGAATTTTTTAAGTTGATTGAGAAGGCCCATTTTTTCAGTTTTTCTCAATCAGCTGAAAAAATTTATAGAAAACAAACGGCTGAATAAAAAAATCTAAAAATAAATCTGGACGCATTTTTCACGAAGTAGAATGTTGAATTACAAACTGAAATGATTTCAAGACGGTCGGGGGGGTTCAACACTGGTCGAGTTGGCATTGGCCCCACATGTGTGTAATACTACGTAATGGTATTCAGAAATGATTGTTTGGATAATTGAATAATGGGCTAAATATAATCCCAAGTGGATAAACAAAAAATATATGTTCAGAAATATGTAACGAATATAATATAAGAAATACTTCATCTCACAACGTACGAAACCGGGAAACCATTAAAAACAAATACGTATCTAAATCTTGTAACACTTCGTTTATTTTCCGTATACATACACGAGTTGGTTATTGACATCGATTTGCGGATTACTTCTACTTTTTGTTTTCTACGAGTTTTGTTACTTCAGTAGTTTACGAAACAATAATTATTTATGTCATATATTTTACTAACAATTTGACAAATTAAAAAAATAATTCCATAGAAAGATCCGATTACAGATCAATGATCAATGATCAATTACATATCGATCTGGTATTAGCAAGTCAAGGTATCCGCGAAGTCAGAGGTTGTATGTGAGAATCATTTCCTCCGGAATACTGGACATCCTTCGTGAATCCGCAGATGGTTTACCATCTCGCATAATACGTGGTTCTGCAAATGACAAAGCAATTGTTAGATCATTCCAGCGAACTTTCCTGTAAACTAAATCCGTCTGTATTAGGCACTTGCAACGATACGAATATAAGTCGGGTAGCCTATGACACCCGTCATTTCTCAGCATCCATCCGCGACTTGTGATTCTAGAGTACCGCGCGAATACGACACTTCATTGAGGGGGGACGCGTCTCTGTCGACCGTCATTCCTGGATAGTCCTTTTTGGCGACATATGCACAGCACTGATACTTGAAACAACCTAAGGCGTTGCGGGCTGCCCGATTCTTTCCTAATATTACATCTGAGAGTCATGCATAAATTACATAGCATGGGGGGGGGGGGGGGGGTACTTCGATATCAAATATTTTTAAGTTCAATATTGTTCTGAAAATTGAGATAGTGAAATTAATACGGTATGGTGGGGGACCACATAGTTTGAAATGACAATCCGTGAAAGTTATTCAAAATCTTGTGATCGTTGATTACAAGAGTAAATAAACGAGTAAACGAGAAATTCATGCAGTTTGATATCGTAGACATCTCCCATCGGTTTTACGCGACGACTGTATTTGAGTTGTAATCACAGGAACCCATATGCTTGGCGTGTTTGATTTAGACCGGTATGAAGTTGGCATCACAGTCTTCTGTCTCCTCCTATCCTTCATAGTTGCATAGAAGAGGACAGAGGCAGAAGACTGTGGGGCCAACTACACACCGGTGTCACAATCAAACACGCTTGGTGTACCTATGGGTAATTTTACGACAATCTATTGAAAGAAAGCAAGTTTTTCGCGATTTCACCGCGCTCAAAGATTATTTTTCATAACTTAGGAAATATCTTCCATTTCAATTCAGCTGAAACGCTACTCGACATCAGCCTTATATGTCACGTGAGTTGCTGAACAAGAAACTCATATCGTTGTACTAGGGTTTACGCCAAAAGTAGTCGACAGCTATAAAATTATGCTTTCTACGTTACTTGAGATTTACTCAAACAATAACAAGGAAATTATCGAAAATCACGACAATTATTGAAAATCCCATCATTTTTGTTTGAAAAAAAAAGTTAAATAAAGAAAAAATTCACCTGAAAAACGACGTGTTTAGGAAGTGATCTCTACTCGATTCCTATTTTTTTCAAATTCATCTTCGAAGATGTGATTTGAAACGTGAAAAGCACGTTCAACGATGTGAGTTTCTTGTTCAGCAACTCACGTATAACATAAGACTGACGTTGAGCAGCATCTCGGCTCTACTTAGATCGGAAATATTTCAGAATTTACTACACATAAGCTCTGACCGCGTCTCTTATTTGAAAAAATAACTTCAATTGATGAGACAAGAGACGACAACACCTTTGGGCAACTTTCGAGAGCATCGTGTGAAACGTGCGGATGAATTGACGTGAATGTTACCCTTCTGTTATTGCTTACAAAATTTTTCGCGTCCGATGCGTGTGTGCACACAGAGTCACGTCCGCGCGGAGGTCCGTCAAGAGTATTCCGCACGCATGACCGATGCTTGGGGTCCGTGCTCAAGTCCTTCGCTCACGCGAATCTATATGGATTGAGTAACGAAAACATTCGTCCAAACTTCTACTGTTCTCGAAGTCGACGCTGAGAACGCGGTGTGCAACGGTTCCTGAAACATGCCCCACGGAAGCCATTCATTTGCGAACGATGCGCGCAGGCGAACATTTTCCGCATTCGCGATCACTTCATGGCCTTTGTGAGTCTGGTACTTTTATATGGATGTACTAATACTATAGGTCACTCGCCCGTGTCACAAATATACGCGATACTACCAGTATACTACGAATGGCTGTAACAGATGCAACTGTAACATGTTTCCAGGCTTGTTGTATGTAATTCCAGCGTTGAGAATTCATGCCTGCAGAATTATAGGGTGGGTTGATGATATCGCTTCGGTTGAAACCAGTTGAACCATTCTCAATAACATATCCAGGGTATTGTCTATTATTTCAACGTGATGATATTGCATTTTTGCTCTCTGTCGAAATTATTGTTGTAGGTTTCGTGAATATTGAGAATCGTCGTCGTTACGACACGTATTCAACTTTGGCTTTTGTGCTCCGTAGACATACTGAATTCGGTCAATTACGACACGTGTTGAACTTTGGCCCTTGGGCTCTGAATTCGGTCAGTCACGACGCGTGTTCTTGAACTTTGGCCCTCGAGCTCTGTGGATATATTTTAAACTCGTTGCCAATCCACAGTCCTGACGAGTTTGCGTTGAGATTTGCGTTAGATATACATATAGTGTAACTTTGTGGCAGTTTCGCGACTACGCGAACTGACAGTTATTGCGAGTCTTTTGCTCTAAATGTAATTTCGGGACCTCTCTATCTAATTTGTCTAATTACGGACTTTGAACGATAAGGGAACCAGCCTCAAATCTGAGATATAATGTTATACATAAGAGAATTTATTCAATGTTTTAAACTCTATTTGCGGTTGCAACCAAATTAAACTAATATTCACAAGGTTTGCTTACTTACTAACTGATTTAGTTGAATGTGCGCATGAGACCTCTAGTCTCATGACTTTATTCAAGAATTTATATAATGTTTATATGATAATGATTTTAATAGTTTTATAATATTGTAAGAGAGATATGATTTGGAATTTAAGTAAGTTTCTGAATTTCTGAGTTTTCTAAGATTATATCGTTATATGGCTAGGCAGATCACCAGGCGCTTTGCCTATGGTGTCTGATAAGAAAGAGAGAAGCTATGAGTCAATCTAGCGCTTTGCCTGAGATTGCTGTACGAAGTATTGAGAAGCTAAATGCGTGGAGTCAACCTGGCGCTGTGTGATGACACGCCTTATATACCTGTTGTGACGTCACGCCAAACCATCGACGTTCGTCGAACATTCGAGATCGTTCTCGAATATTCGTAACGGCTGATTCGTATGTAAACGTACCAGGCCTATGTCGCCTGATACGTTACATTGCCCCCTTCGTTCATCGGCTGGTCGGATGATTTTCTATCGGCTAGACGATGATCGACTCGTTGTTCGTTCGGTGATGTTCTTTCGTTGGTGATGAATAAAAAAAGTTTTATCGGTGCGTTGTGGTACAGTGCCGCTTGGTGCGCCTATGGTGATATTGTGCAGTATGAATGTGAGAAGTGGATTTCGTGTTATACCCTGGATTATGTGTAATGCATCTTGCTGATGTGCATCAACCTCGTCCTCAGAATTTCCCGATGCATCAGAAATACTCAGTCGATAAGTCTTCGGTGCTTGGAATATGGCATGTCATCGCATTAATCCACAGGTACGTCTCTCTTTCTCTCTTTACTTGATATCACCATCGTCTAAATTATGTTGTGGTTGATCTCGTTGTCGTTTGTATTATTGTTCCAGACATTCGTCGTTTCTTTGGTGGTCTGACAGCTGATGCCTCGATGAATCGAACGGATCGCCGATACTGATAGAATGATGCAGCCGCCGAAAATATTGGTAGTGCCCCCTGCACTTTGGATAGTTGCATCGCTCGAATACCCCCCTGGCTCCACATGGTACAGCCAGTTTTCTACCAAGTTTTGATATTTTCGTAGTTTTATGGGGATTAGACCATTGTTAGCCGGATTACTGACTAGATAATCTGCGTATGTTCTATCTCCATCTGTTTTGCTTAGTAGGTTCGTTATGTCCTGTGTCCTCCAAATTAATACTGAGTTTATTAATTCGTCATCTTTTTCCTTTTCAGGTATCGTCCAGCCGGGAATCTTCATCAGTGATGTGCGCGTAAAGTTCAGTGCAGTGCGCGTCTGGTTTTTACCGATTTCAACTACGTGACCTAAATTATAGTTGACCAGGTATTTTCAATTAACCCGATTACTAGATTATCTGCATTTATCTTAACCTTAGATAAGCCAATAACTATTAATATTGGCGTTTAAATCGGTTTCAGAAATTGTCTGTTTTAAGTTGGATGAAGCGTTTTTATCTAATCCGATTAGTAGGTTAATCGGATTAATGTTAATCCTTTCTAATCCTTTCTCTACGTTTAAATTATTAATATCATGTAAATCTAATTTATTTACACTATTTACATTTCCTATGCTAGCTAGCTGATTATTTCGTGTATTGTTTTCTAAGTTGATCAAATGTTCGAAAAATTCGATTTTAAATGGAACGGTTTCGCCTATGTTTGTTTGTGCTTGACAGGTGTTGTTATTCTCATCATTTTGAATGATATTATTTCGATTTTTGAACTCTAACGATTTTACCGGCTCTAGCGTATGTTTTTCGAAATCGGTTTGTTGACATTCGTTAGGCTTCTGCCTATCAATCTTTTCCACGTCGTTTGATTCTGGCTCTAATATCACTGGTTCCACTGAATCGAGTTTTTTGTCCACTTTTTTCGTTATTTTTTCTAAATCTGCTAATTGTTTTTTGTACAATAGAGATTTTGCTATCATTTTTTCCCTGAAGCTAAGTTCTTGGTCTTGATCTATTTTCTCATTGTCCATTTGATTTTTAAGCCTTTTTTGTTCCATCGACTCTAAATCATTGTCTAACTTTTTATTCCATTTATCTGGGTATGATGCAATGTCTGTCCAATCGGACTCTGAAACGTCACTGTCGACCTTTTCAGATGACATTTTTCTAATAAAGATATTTTCTATGTTATCTTGTGTGTTTTATTTTCTTATTTTACCTAGGCAACTCGTTGCCCCCTAATCCGTAATCTACAATGAGATTGATGCCGATTCCCTTGCCTGCCAATTCCTGGTCGTGACTTTGGATTCTGACATAATCCGCAAAGTTGATTTTACTTGTAAAGAAGTTAAGTTGATTGAATGTAAAAGAAGTTAAATTTATTAAACAAATGACTCTAAATTCATATGCAAAGATTTTTAACAAAATTTTGATTAGAGAGACCTCTAATCTCATGACTTTATGCAAGAATTTATACAATGTTTATATGATAATGATTTTAATAGTTTTATAATATTGTGAGAGATATGATTTGGAATTTAAGTAAGTTTCTGAATTTCTGAGTTTTCTAAGATCATATCGTTATATGGCTAGGCAGATCACCAGGCGCTTTGTCTATGGTGTTTGATAAGAAAGAGAGAAGCTATGAGTCAATCTAGAGCTTTGCCTGAGATTGCTGTACGAAGTATTGAGAAGCTAAATGCGTGGATTCAACCTGGCGCTTTGCCTAGGATTGCTGACTGCCTGTGTGATGACACGCTTTATATACCTGTTGTGACGTCACGCCAAGCCATCGACGTTCGTCGAACATTCGAGATCGTTCTCGAATATTCGTAACGGCTGATTCGTATGTAAACGTACCAGGCCTATGTCGCCTGATACGTTACAATACGAACACTCTAGAACGGTCTACAACCGTATGCGGTCAGTTTATCTCTTGCCGGTCACCTGTACATTCAGAGATACGTTACAGTCGCACCTGCCAAACACCAAATACGCGACGCATACTGTCATCAATACTACAGTTACCACCATTGAATGGAGTCATCTAACAAAAAGTACCAAACCCAATAAGAACCCTAAAATGTCCGAAATGCGATAAACGTGCGCCGGAGCGCAACGTTCGTACTCGACTAGCTTCGGTGAGGCATGTTCTGGAACCTGTCGGACTCCAGGTTTTCAGCCTTCACTTCGAAAGCAGTCAAGATTTCAACGAATGCGTTCATTGCTAATGCATACAGGTCGGCGAAAGAGAAAAAGTTGTGAGCGGATCACAAGCATCGGGCTTGCGTACCGAATACTCCGGGTGAAACGCCGAGCGGGCGGTACGCAACGTACACAGGTATTACCGCGGTTCATTCATACAGTCTCATAGGGGTTGTTTGAAAATGACGTAAGGCGCCTTTCGCCGCGACTCCAAAATCATGGATTTTATATTTGACTTCGATTGGATACTTATACTTCTGCGAATTTACTACGATTGGGTGCAGCTCGCGATACATATGATTTGAAAGGCACGAAAGTTCTGGCAAACCGGTTGACTAAGAATTGAAGATGGAGCACTAGTGTGTGAATTGAAAAAAAAAGTTACGTGAGGAGCATTGCAGCCTTCTGCCCTTCGCACATATAGAAGATAAAAAGGATTGCGGGCAACCCCCCAAGGTACCTTACGGGATTTTCAAAATACCCTTTACATTACGAGATTCCGTCGGTCACTTGCGATCGTTTAATACCCATGTAGGTACGTCATAGTCGAAAGTTTTCGCAATAATTACTAGTTTCAGACAGTCTCAGATACATTAACTTATTACGGTTGCGTGGTCGGTCGCGTAGTCTTTCAGTTGTTCGAAGTCAGCCGAAGTAATTCAAGTCAGTTGAAATGCCCGTCCAATTGGCGAGAATCTAATTCACATACCGTGAAGTTTTAAGGAAGCGGAACGATGGGCGTGCTATAGTTCGACCAACACACGCTCGCGTTGCGTACGTGGGCTTCTACTCGCAGTCACTGGCAGCTCACGTACGCAACGCGAGCGTGTGTTGGTCGAACTATAGCACGCCCATCGTTCCGCTTCCTCAAAACTTCACGGTATATACCATTCACACGAGTACCCAACGCATCGGATGCTCAACAATTTCGCAGACTGATAATACCGATGATATCGTGGGGTGTGTTTTGCTGCATAAAGTATACAATTTTGGAGGAATATCATCAATATCAAAGGCATTGTTCCATTCGCGGCATCATAAAAATCATATGAAAACATGTAAATACTGAAAACTCTATATTATAGCTGCGCGACGATTCGAAGCTCGACGAGCTCCATGAATGAAACTCGATCAGAATAAGTACAAATCAAACGTAAAATGCATGGATCCCTAATCGAAGCCCCCAAGCACGTATGTAATCTATGAATGGCCCCAAATATATTGACTGCCTGAAAAGATTGAAACACAGATTATGGTAAATACCTGAAAATAATGAGACACATGTACATTAGGGTGGTCATTAATTTCTAACAGATACTTGCGACCCCTTGAATCGATAGATAATGACGCGAAACCAGTATCTGCATTTTTCAGATTCGTAACTTCATTGGAAAGGGTGCCGAAATGAATTTGAAATTGCAAAATTGCAAAAACCTGGGGATAACTTTCTTTTGTGAAACCGGGCAGTAGAGGAGTACAACAAATTGCATAGGAAAAATGAAAAATGAATGCAATTTATTATTCAAGGTGTAAGCGATCATCGAAGCAGGTTTCATGATTGTAACAAAGGGAGTATTTTCAAACCGATCGATGACGTATGATATGTTATAACGTTCATACCATAGATGAGCATTTCATGTGAAATTATAAATATAGTCTGTATAAAGTGGTAATGCGATAAGAACACCATCGAATACTTTTTTGTCTGAAAATATTTATTTTTTTGTCATTCTAAGTTTGTTTCCCGTTTTTTTTGCTGACCAAATCATTGAGTCATCAACTCTTTTGGCTTCATCGTATGATTTTGCTGAAGTAAACAATAGTTGCCTTTTTTAGGTACTTGAAAATTGAGAGAAACCTTTTTTTTCAATTTTTTCAATGTCAATTTCATTTCGGCACCCTTTCCAATCAAGCTCAGAATATGAAAAATTCAGGCACTCTTTTGCGTCATTATCTATCGATTCAAAGGGTGGCAAGTATATGTTAGAAATTAACGACCACCCCAATATGGGTACAATTATTAGACAATACTTTGGGACACATCTCATAATCATTCCTACGGTAGGCCTTGTATATATTTAGGGAGCTACACCTATACCGAGAAGAAATCTTGATACTGCACAGTCGATGCGCCTGACTGCGCATGCGCCGAATAATTCAATTTTATTGGTCGGTGAGATAGTCCCGCGATAATATTATGACGTATGAGGCAGGGATACCAGCTTGCAAGAAATGAAGCCACAGCTGTCAAGCCTTCGCGTGTAGACTAGTCAGTTGAGGTTAAGTTGTTGTTTATTTCAATTTAACGTGAATTATCAGAATAAAAGTAGCATCGATTAGCAATCTCAAACAACATAGTCCATATCGGAAGATAATTCAATCGGCGTAACGAAGGATTTGATGGAAAAACAAAATCAATTGCTACAAAACTCATCTTGGAATTATTTGTTGAAAAATTAAATCTAAACTGGACAAATTGAGGCAGGTAAGTGAAAATAACGTTTATTGAAAAAATATTCTTTATTCACATAAAGTAAAATAGTGTTTTTCGATACAAGAGCGCGAAGCAGCAATTCGCGCACGAGTGTGAAGGCCCGAACGAGCCCGAAGGCGAGCCGGCAGGCGAGCCGTAGGTAGCGAGTGAGGCGCCTCCACACGAGTAAGGGATTGCTGCTTTGGCCTCGTGTATCAAACTCTATTTTTCTTAACAAATACAACGAAAGATCCTCGCTGTGCGCCGTCTGCAAGCACGAAAGCAGATTTGAGCGTACCCGTGCGGGGAAAACATTCGCGCATCGCTGCATGCGGGAAAACCTTCACGCACCGCTAGCGGTGTGCGAAATTTTTCGCGCACTGCTAGCGGTGTGCGAAATTTTTCTCGCACACGGGTGCGCGAAAGTCTGCTTTCGATGCCTGTAGACGGTGCGCGAACGAGGTCTTTCGGTGCATGTGTTAAGAAAAATAAATGGATTGTTGAAACTAAGTGAAATTGTGAAAAAGGTCTTTGCTTCACGTTTCATGGTAATGCATTTGATTAGAAATTAATTAAATCTGAAATCATCAGTAGCACGTCTGTTATTAATAGCTTTTAATTTTTACTAGGAAACGCAATAAAACAGTGAAGTCGGACTGAAGTCGTTGACGTTCAAGTTTTCTCCTCGGAGAAGTCATCAGGGCTTGTAAGTAGATTTCCAATTCTGTGATCTCTGAGTGATACAACATTTTTGCAATTATTCAATGATGAAATTCGTTCTTTCAGGAGGCTTGAGCTTTCAACATTGGTCAGCAGTAGAAAAATCCCGTCAGACCTGATGATTAAGACGTTCTGCCAGCAATCACCGTGGTTTCTTGATCGCTGCTACCATTCCAATCATTAAATCTGGTCGTTCCTCCAGGCGACAGGTGTTCAAGTGATTTTTTTGCACCATCACCTTCGTCTTTACTTCATAGCGTCAAGGAATCATTTGAATATATTTATTTATTATTATTTTTATTTCAAGTTATTAGGTTCAGGAAAATAGTGTTTCAAGTCTCTGATCGAATTCGGAGAATAGATTTTGCTAGCCAGACTGATACAATCAAAAACCTAGGAATGTTGAATACTTTCAGTTGAAAATCTCTTTAAACTTAGTTTTTGCTGTAAATTCCACCCGGCTAGCTAGTTACAGCTGTCTCAGGTATCGCTGTCGCTGTCTCTGTACTTGTGTCTTCTTGAAAATCCATCGGCACACCTTGTCAAAGGCTGAAAATGTATTCATTTGCTAATACACGGTGCATTACGAATAATCAATTAAACTAGACTTTTTAAAAAGAAAATCACAATTCAATCACAGATAAAATATACGAACTTCTTAAACAATTGGTTTAATATTTTGCAATTTTAAAGTTAGTGAAATTAATGTTTCTTTCTAGCGAGAAAGTTACTTGAAAGATACGTTACATGCAATGGTTTCAAATTGGAAGAAGTCATAACGATTTCCTTAGTCAACCAAGAAGAGTGGCGATGATCTCTGCACTAAAGAAATTAAATGGAAGGTATCAATGAAAGGCAGAGATGCAATTATTTGGCTGTTGCAAACTCATTCTTTAATTTCCCAATTCAACAGCATTTATTCACCAACATTTCCTGTTAATCAAAAGAATTTGAATTATTTCTAATGTATCAAATTAATACAATTTAATAAACTGTTCCCACCTACCTGCTTCGTTTTTTTTTCAACCCATCATGAGACCACTAGTTTTCAATTTTAATAAGATGAAGCAAACCCTCGAAAAATAAACCGATGAATCAAAACAAGCAATCAACTGTTTGAAATAAATTGCGTCGGTCGAACATCAAGTTTCAATAAAGCTTTCCGGTACCGCAATTATTTGAGATTTTAACCTAAAAAATTCATATCAATTACATTGCCATCAAAAACAAAGTTTGACAGCTAAAACTCGGGATGGCTAGCCTGCCTCAGCTGACGACGGAATTCGCGCATGCGCAGTCAGGCGCATCGACTGTGCAGTATCAAGATTTCTTCTCGGTATATATATTTCCATTTGTTATTACCGGCAAACCGTCGCGGTTTGACAGCAATCCGAATCTCCATTGTGCGTAATCCCAATCGAGAGCGGGTGTCGTTCTGACTGGCAGTCGTATGACAGGATCGTTAAACGTCACCCCATAAGGTAGTTTAGAATTTTTCATATATCTCTTTTAGCCATCAATAATATTGCAATCATCTCCTTGAACACTTGTTACGTATCGTGGCATGCTCGGACGAATGTATAATGGCTTAGTAATTAAATAATTCATGACTAACTACGTAATGTTCATCTTAGATATTTCATGACTAACTACGTAATGTTCATCTTAGATATTTCATGACTAACTACGTAATGTTCATCTTAGATATTTCACAACTCTTCCGAGCTATACGTTCTACAGCATGCGATAACATAATTTATTTCTCAACGCACGTAAAATGGAGGGAATTTTTTTCGCGTACTATAGATAATTAATTTGGACTATTTTGGCTTCCTTCGTGCGAGTGTGGATTACAACAATTACTTGCAAAAGAATAAACGTACAACACAATTGATATCACGGGAGATTCGTCGTGAAATGTTTTAACCTGTCATACTACCGCCCGCCAGAACGGTGTAACCCGAGCTCTCGACTGAGATTACGGACACCCGTGACTAATTGAGGCTTGTACATTTATTCGATTTGTGCCGCTAACGTACAATTGAATGATTTTAAATGAATCAGAAAGATATGATACGTTTTTCGTATACTACTACTGTCATGTTACGCCGATATTGTATGATCCATACCACGCACGAAGGGAAGCTGACGAGTAAAGCGCTCTATACGATTTCTGTTACAATCGCGAACACCATCCGATAGTCCTAATTTTTTATTTCGGAAGTTTATTAACTTTTTTTATAGGTTTTTTTTTGTTAGTTTTCTTAGTGTCTTTTTCCTGACGAGCGTCTAAAATGTACTGTGGGTCCTTGATTTCCAGATTTCTCAATGAGCGGCTATCAACTATTTCAGGTACCATACAGCATTTATAGAATCTCGTCAAAAATGGTTCCATTTTTTGGGACCAAAACTCGTCGTTTCTTTGAACGAATATACTTTTTATACCTGGTGCAGGCGTCCAAACAGCGAATATGCAGTACTTCCTACGGGTCACGTGCAGCTGCCTTGTACTTGATAGTAATATTCGTGTTTCTCGTTCATTTTTTCGCCGAGCTTGTCAAAGATACAATGCAAGTTTCCTATCTTCTGAGCTAGCGCCTGCTGCGGGGTGAAATTTCTAATGGCAAATGGGCATTTGATTTCCACAATCCCATCGTCGTCGATCAAACCGTCTGGCGAAGCGCCGATGTACGGTAGCTCCTCGTCAATAAACAGGCCACACTCCGTGATTAGAACATTGCTGTCGATTTCCAATGCTCGTCGCGCTTCTTCTTCGTACTGCTGACCGTGCTCGATAGCTGGGAGCCGCAACGGTGCGGGATACAGCAACACTTTAACCTTCTTAGAACACGATGTGTCAGCACGCATGCGACACACGCTTCCGAAATTCGATGCAGTCAGGATTTTCTTGCGTATTAACACCCAACGGTCGCTCCTGCCTTGTTGCCTCGTAGTACGCTCAATTTCGTTGCGGTCTGCCTGCCACTCCAGCAATAAATCGTTATGGAACTTCAATTTTTGCTGGAACTTGTCCTCCGACAAGTCCGGATGTTGCGAATTAGGTCCGTAGTCTGCGGTCGCAGTGTTTGTACGTGGGACTTTGCTTCTCTGTTCGGACGGGTCGTTGTTTCCTTGAGTCTTCCGCTTTTCGACAGATCTGGTTCTGCTAGCTGTTTTATGATCGTTTCTCTTGATATGTCGATCCTCTATTTTCGTCAACGTCGCTGTTGGTTCCTTGCCTATTTTTTCTTCCAACACGCTCAAGGCTTTATTGGTGTTGAATTGTACGACCGCGGCGGCGCATCTTCCGGTATATGAACCTCTGGCCCCGTAATTGATACGTTTTCCACCAATATATTTGGCAATGATGGAATTGTATCTTTCCACGCAGTTGCTATTGACGCGCAATATCAGGCTGTCTGAGTAACAGCTTAGATTGGCAAAGGCTTCCTTTATTCTATCATAGAGTCCAAAAGCGTTTAATGCGGGAGCTACATTTTCTTCTCCTTCCTTCGATGAACCGTCACAGAAGTAACCGATTTCAGCGCACTTTTTATGCTCGCCGAATACGTGGCTCGGCGCGTTTAAAATATCGCCCGCAAGCTTGCGAGCCTTCAGACTTGTGGGGCCTTCTTCCTTCGACCTGAATTCCACAGCCTTGGTCACGGCAGTTCGCAGCCTGAGTACGCTGCCTTCGATTACTTGACGTAACTTGCCAAGGCGACCTTTTGCTTTAGCGACCTCTTTGATTTTCGTAGCCAGATTACGCAACAAATGGTTTGTGCATTCGACTTTCTTGACAGGCATATTTGGGTACGGATTGCTGTCCAAGATCTTCTTGTAGACGCTACTGTCTCCGTCTGCGATTAAGGTGGAGTACATAAGTCCTTGCTCGTCGATGCTACGCTTGAATCCGTCCACGATAGCGTCACTTTCCATGCTGGTGGAACTGCGGTTTCGCTCCCAATTTTTGTAACAAAAATGATCGGATGGTTCCTTCTCCGTGCGTGCCGCTCGTTCGCATGTAGCGCAAAATTTGTTGCGTACCCCGATGAAAAGGATCTTCTGCGTGTGGTAACCGACGATTGCGCCAACTCCAGACAGGGAATCGTACTTCCCGGTTCGGTACGATCTTTTCATCCAACTACCATCCGCTGCAACGGGAATATGCGGAATGCCATCGATGATGTCACCGCGCTCGATAGCTAATTCCCTCTCAAGTTTACCAGCGGCTTGCATCTCTTGTGCTGCGGTACCCATGAATTCTTGAGTGATCTCGTTTTCATACTTTCGGTAAGTATTTTCCGAAATGCTTGGCACATCAATCGCTGCGAACAGTTGTTCCATTTGTGAATGCCCAATTCCGCTGGTGATGCACCCGGCCACCGCGCTACGATGAATATCCATAGATTCGGGACCCGACGGATCAGTCCATATGCTGTCCTTGTGCATGCAAAATTGGCACTGAAAGAAGATTTGCGTTCGCAATCCCTGTTCACGCGACCCTACGACTTTTAGGGCTGACATCGGACAAGCTAGGCCAGGCGCGTGATTTCCGAATTTCTTGAAGAAATCGGAAAACAGGTGCTGTACATTTACGATGCGACGACCTTCAATATTGGCCTCTTCCAGAGCGTACGCGTCGGAGGGGTTGTTGGATATTTCGAGCTTGAAATCATCCAGATCGTCTTCTTCCGGCCAAGCCCATTTATCTGGCACCTGTTGTTCCGCCTCTGTACCGATTGTCTGTTCTTCAGTGTCGGTATCAGACACTTGATCCGGTTCGGGACTACGGACAGATCCAGCCACGTGTTCGCCGTCTGGTACGTCGTGATCATCCGAGGTCTTGTGGGATGTCGACTCAGAATTTTCGGAGTCGCTATCTGGTATGTCGCTGCGATACTCAGTGATGGAACTGGCATCTCGTGCTGCGAGATCTGCATCATCATCATCCGTCGAGATTTCAACTTCGTAAGTGATTTCCTCTATAATCACTTCTTCGTCGCTGTCATTTTCCGATTGCGAGATCTGTGATATTTCGGAGGTCGATGTGAAGTGTTGGGAAGTAAGTCCCGAACTTCCCGCAACACAGTGACCGAAGCCAGCTTCGGGCTGGCTAGCCTCCGCAAGACGCTGCTCGTCATGCTTTCCCACGACCGTGGCCGGCGTGTTCGATGCCACTCCGGGTGCGGTATCTCGCATACTCTTTTCGCGGTTTCGTCGCCTATAAACAGAAAAACGATTACAAATTGAATAATAGTATGAAACAACAACGAAACATGTATGTGTACATTATACCACACGTGGTTTTTATATTACGACTCTCTTATTTTTTTATAGCCAATTAATTGACAAGCGTGCGAGAGAAAATATATTAATTACGAAGTTTCTTATCATTTCTTCAATTCATTAGTGATTTCTGCATTTCATTTGATTGCTCTCAGACGCTAGTAATTCATTTATTTGTATTTGTTAATCAATAATTATAATACGTTTATCAATAATAATATACTACGAAAGGAACTTCGTTCCAACCGAGTGTTCCACGCCACTCATTTTTAATTTTTACATGTGATTTGCTGAAAAATGAGATCTGCTTCGGAACGAGATCAAGCAAAGTACCCATCTCGAGGGGAAAATAACACCTTGAATTGACGTGCCAATATTCGGTGAATGAATACAAATTAATCGAAATCAAGGCGAATTAACGCGAATTAACTGCAAAGATTAATGCGAATTAATTCAAACTAAAAGATTAATGTGTCAATCCAGGTTTGAGTTATTTCCCCCTCGACCCATCTGACGAAATTTGTTTTTCCGAAAACCGCAATTCGTCGGGTTTGTTTCAAAAACGAAAAAAAAAAATGTCCATTGAAATATGGAGCAGTCTCTGTCAACTCAGCCACCTATTCAACTTGAGGTGTCTGAAAAGTGAAAATCGTGCAACTTTCAACAGAGTGACTTTTCACTTTTCCGAAAAAAAGAAAAAAAATTATATTAAAAAAAAAAAAATTAATTAAAAAATATAATAATCAATTTAATTTATTTAATAATAATTTAATTTAATTTTAATTTCAGCTTCTTCAAATTTAGAGAGACAGCGTGCTAAATCGGGGAAGGATAGAAAACTCGTTGGGATCACATTTCTTTTTTTTTCAGCTTCTCGGTAAAAGAAAAAAAAAATGCAAAAAAATCCGATACCCCTTTTATCCAGAAAAACATTCCGAAATGTGCCTTTTCCCAATTTTTATCGTACTGATAATGATTTTTCGCTGGGAGAGAAACGAAGTCTCCACCGCAAATTGTTTTTGAAAAACTCTATGATAAATATCGTTCTGTAGATATTTACTCCAACTGTCGAAATTAGGAGGTTTTTTTTCTGATAAAAGGGGTCTAAATGTGTCGGATTTTTTTTTGTTTTTTTTCTGTTTCACCGAGAAGCTGGAAAAAAAGAAAAATAAATTTCATGCCAACAAGTTTTCTATCTTCTCCCGATTTAGTACGTGAAGAAGATTGAATAAAAATATTTTTGGAATGGAATGACCAAACAATCTGAAAAAATTTGCCAATTTTATTTTCATCCCCAATTTTTTTCGGAGACCTCAAGTTCAATGGGTGGCTGAGTTGACAGAGACTGCCTCATATTTGAAATTATGTGGAGCAGTTACTACGAGGTCTAGTTGGAAATAAATTACTCGAACAAGAAGACGAACTCAGCAGAAGCAGACACCTGTGACTTCTCGTTACAATGTATGGTTACGCGGAGTTGTGGACTCAACCGAACACGCTCGCCACGGCCAGAAGTCATTGACTACAACTGCAATCTCATCCAAGTCGTCATGTGTCGGGCTAATACGACCCAAGCAAACCCCGCTACTCCCCCAACGTCAATCGTACCCCTATTGTATAAGGAGGTTGGCTAGTAAAATATGACTAGTTTTTCATGAATGTATTACGGCATAGTCACCACATTGAGGTAGCTTTCCATCTACAGATAAAAATCGACACAGTCAGACACACAGCAATACGATTGGTCCCTTCCGCTAGATCCAGCCAATCATAATACTGTGTGTCTGACTGCGTCGAGTTTGTCTGAAGATGGAAAGCTCCCTCAAGTATCCATCGAATTATTATATTCGTAGACTGATGATTTCCCTGACATGTCCAGAAACAAAATAATACCCAAATTATGAACAAATGGCTAGATATCGATTTTTCATTTTCAATTGCTTTAAAATGTAGAAAAATCTAGTATATTTTTAATCTACTCAGCTATTTTTTACTGTACTGCGTATGACAAGCCTAGGACAAGCCTATTCCCGATCTACGACTTCTGTCTTTGATAAATGTAAGAAAATTCTGCAGAACCGATTGAGCTCTATTTGACTGATATTTCATTAGCGACTATTCGAGATGCATTACTCCGACCGGTCTTTATTATTTATATAGGAATATAGCGTGTCATCGCGATGAAACCGAACGATGACCGCACTATAGATCGATTATCGCACGCTCGCGTTGCGTACGTGAGCTTCTACTCGCTGCCAGTGACTGCCAACTCGATTCGCCCGGCACCTGTCGCCTCGTCTTTTCATAAAATCACATTGAAGAAATTATCTACAGTTTCGTTGAACAGCTTCTTCCCATTTAAAGTACCGATCAATTTTTTTTATACATGATTCCTATCCTAGGAATTCTGCATACATCAATCCCAAGTTCATCGTGGTAAAACGATTATTCATTTTTTTTTTGGGCAATTATAAAGCGAAAATATTTCTTCACAATTTCGAACAATGAAACGTAGGTATCTATAAATAATAAGACGAGTGAATAATTTTTTTTTACATCAAGCAACTACGTTATACCGTGCGAGAATTCAATGTGAACGTTTCAAGATCAAAATAAATTATCATCATGTAACCACAGCTCGTAGAATATTATACAAAAAGTGTAAGATTTTTGAGAACGATTTGATATGCCGATAGCGAAGGTTACAGCTAGCTATTCGGGAAATTTCAGATGGTTGAAATGTTAATTTTGAAAAAATGTATAACTCGACGACCACACGAGCTAAAAATCTATGGGGAATCGCAGACGTGTGTTTTTCAACATCCGTACTCGTAATTTTTAAAACTATTGAAACTTTTTTTCAAGTGAAATAGACGTGAAAAAAATCGTACGTATTTCGTTGCTTGTACGAAATTTTTTTTTACAAAGTTATAAGTTATTGAATTTTGTTGCAGAATTAGCGCTTCGGTAATTTCAAGAATTAATATCTCCGGTTTTATTTATCACGGAGAGATGAACCAGCGCTCTTTCGAAAGCTGAAAGGATAACCTAAGAGAAGAAATTTTTCAAGTTGTAAAAAATTGAGAATTTCCATTTGTTATAAACAGTTAAAGTATTGATAGATTTTTCGGCGGAAATCGGCCGTTTTTAACATGCTGAAAAGAATATGATGGGATTCTTCATTCAATTCTGCCTCATAAGGGATTTTCGTCCACGATGGAGGTTTCATGGAGTCTATTTTCTTTTGCTAATTTATAACATGGCGTTGCAGCGGTGCGCGCGTCCCAGGCCACGGCAGAGGCTCACGCATCGGCCCTACTAATGGCGTAGTGCGTCCAGCACTGCAGAATCATTTTATGTGGGAAGAATATATTATACCGCGCGTTCACGAGGAAATGAAACAGTCCGAACCGAACACAGGCGCACGTCGCACTCGTCCGACACACGGACCGACACACGGACGAGTGCGGCATGCGCCTGTGTTCGGTTCGGACTGTTTCATTTCCTCGTGAACGCACGGTATATAGTATATAGAAATAGTGTGTATTCCAAATTTCTGAAATGAAACGTTTATTTCTGTAAGTAAAATCTCATTTTTACAAAAATATGAAATAAATATATTTTAGAAATTTACAAAAACAAGATTTATAATTTTTATAAAAATGAAATTTTACTTCAATAAATAATCATTTCATTTCAAAAATGCGGGATACATAATATTTCTATATAGTATATAATATATCGATGGACCAATGCCATAAGGTCGTAATAAGCGAAAAAAAAAAAATTCTACACCTGTATAAAACGCATCTGTACATCGAAATTCGGCGAGAAAATGTATTTTCGAATCAATTTTTTTTTCGCGTTTACGACTTACGGAATTAGTCCATCGATGTAATATATTATTTCCCCCGAAAATGATTCTGAAGTGCTGGACGTGCGCGCCTTGAGTAGGGCCAATGCGTGGGCCTCTGCCGTGGGTATACTGGGACGCGCGCACCGTTGCAACGCCATGTTAAAAATTAGAAAAAAAATAGACCCCATGAAACTTCCATCGTAAACAAAATCTTTTATGATGCATAATTGAATGAAGAATTCCATCATATTTTTTCAGCATCTTAAAAACGGCTGATTTCTGCAGAAAAATCTTTCAATACTTTAACTGTTTATAACAAATAGAAATTCGCAATTTTTTATAAATTGAAAAAAAATTTCTTGTAGGTTATTCTTTCAGCTTTCGAAAGATCGCTGGTTCATCTCTCCGTGATGAATGAAACCGGAGATATTAATTCTTGAAGTTGACCGAAGCGCTAATTTCGCAACGAAATACAACTTATGACTTGGCAAAAAAATGATTTTGTACAAATAACGGAATACGTATCGGTTTTTTCACGTCTATTTCACCTGAGCAACAGTTTCAATAGATCTAAAAAAATACGAGGTCAGAAAACGATCGAATCCGGCCGGTTTCTCCTGGAATTGCCCATATACAACAATAAAATTCTGGGACGTATACGGTTCCCGCGTCTTTGTATTCTGCTTCTGAATTGTGATAATTACCATGCTCCAATTTTTATTAGCCGTTATTCCGTGATAGTCCATAAATAAATTGTACCAAATACTTGTAGGTGTTTCATTGGCGAGAAAAAAAAACATTCGTAACAATTTTCAGTATCAAATAGTGCGTCGATGATGAATCTAATGATGCCTATAAAAAACATCAGAGCGGTTGATGGAAATAAGTGTCTCGATTCATAACGAATATCCCGTATGTGAAGTTCCATTCTATTCTATTCTATTATATCATATTATATTATGTTGAATTATTTTTATAAATGTTCAACAATAATAGTCGAAAATAGAGTTCGCACAAGAATGAAAATGTCTGCGTCACCCCCGTAGTTACAAAGTATTGTAAATACGCACGCTGTTCGGAGGAAAGCAAATCAGAATCGAAGTTAGCGAAATAGTTCAATGTTTGATTAATTTTATGTTACATATAAAGCACACTTCGTCAGAACATATCGTACCCCTAAAACCACACTGTAACATCTCAAAAAATATTGTTTTTTCAAAATTGCCATAGGACTTCATGTAATAGCATTTACATTCATTTGAAAGCAAATCCGCTAAATACATATTTTTTGAGTTGTTACAGTGTTGTTCTGGGTATGCGATATAAACGCATTTCAGAACTCACGCGTTATTGTTTTATCGTGTGACAGCTTATTTAAGAAAAAAAACAGGATCACGTACTGGAAATACAGCCTCAAAAGCATTGTCGCGAATTATATAAGAATTGTATCTATGCTTGCTTACATGTGAAAAATAATGTAGCAGTGGGGAACACTTACCCTTTCAATGTACTACTCACTCTTCGGGCGGATAAATGCAGGTTTTTCTTATTATCATCCCTTCGACTTTGACAGTGCGTACGATCCATTTTTTCACTCACTAAACTGCCGGTGATTGCACGTAATAAACACACACGACTATGCGTCCAATTTTGATCGCTAACCGAATAACGAATACAAATGTTATTCCGGGGGATGCAGTTATAACGATGTGGAGCGTAGAAATCGAATCTTTATTTATTCACTCGCGTTGATTTCGCTTGCCGTGTCGATGAGTGTATACGGGACCGGCAGAAGTGACAACCACTGGGCCCAGCCGCGGTGATTTAGTGCGCAGTCGCCGACGTCACGACAGCTCTGCGGAGCGGCAGTCGTTCACCGAGTGCCGAGGAGCATGAATCGTAAGTATTTCATTACTAAGTGATATTGCGCGTAACATCGTTAGTAAAGAAAATTATTGTTCCGCATAATTGTTGTTATCAACGTGAACAATTTATAGACTTTGCGAAAGATTATTGGTTCACTTGAATTACTCCTAAAAAATGCCTGTCTGAACTCATTATAATCAAGTGAAAAGGTATAAGATATAAACGAAAAAAAAAAACGATTTTTAAACGATTTTTGATTTCACGCACGATTATCAAAGTTCAAACTTGAGAGGGGCTTTTATTCAGAAAATACATGACAAAAGTACATGGAAAAGCGGCATTGTTTCGGAGTAATTCCATCAAAATCTTTGACTTATACATTGTCACGCATATTGTTTTTCATGAATTGTACCATTTTTAAACGATACTTTACTTTATTTCTCACTTTATTTTTCAGCCGAAAATTACGAACAATACCCGTGGGGCATTCCGCTGAATGCCCCCCAGCCACCACCTCCAGGCCTTGCGCCAATACCACCTGGAAACGGAGGTGATGGTCCAGCGAGATTCCCGGTGCATCCGGGAATCATGGGGGGCATTCAGCCGAATGTCCCACCGTACGTACGTACGAACTGGGGCTACCCACCCCAACGGCAGTGGCAGGAGTGGCGCCAACCCCATCCCCAGTTGCTGTCTCCGGTGAATAAATATATATTTTTTTTATACAATAACGCGTATTTTTCATGCTTTGTCTTTGCGTAGATTTCATACATGCCGCCATACGGCCAGGGGATGTTGGTGCCACCGCCACCGCCACCGCCGTCGCAACCGCCACCGCCACTGCCACCGACGCCGCCAGCGAAACCAGCGACGTCGGCATCTGCGGCGAGTGCCGATCTTCGGTCCGCCAGCCCGACCCTCGAGGTTCGTAAATACCTATATATCGAGAGAATGCCTTTAAAGTTATCACTCGGTCATTGCCAACTCGGAGGTCCCCAAGTTTTTCGTCTGTTTTTTAAGACTACATGCCCGAAAGGGCGATAAGTCGAAAAAAGGATCAATCAATCAATCGTCTGTTTTTTCGCAGGCTGGCCATCCCCTTTTCAGGTTCAAACTTGTTAATTTTTTTTAATTTAATTAATTTTAATTCTCAATTTTCAATGTTTATTCTAATCATTGAGTGTTTTCGCGCATTAGCTGCGAATACTCAATAAAAAATCTGCTTGGAATTTTTGTTTTTATAAAAACAAAAATTGATTCACAAATTCATCGAATATGGAAAAAAAAGGCGGTTTCATAATAAATAAAAATAATCATAATAATAACAATAATAATGATATATTGATATGAAATATGAAAAATTATTATCATTAAATAAATCACTATTAATTAGACAAATTATTTTCTCTCACCTTCGTTGACGCACTTGTTTTACAACGTTTGACAGCTGCGGTAGTTTGATCCTAAAAAGGGCTGATCAGCCTGCGAAAAACAGATGAAAAACTTAGGGAGGGCCGAGTTGGCTATGACTGAGTGATAACTTTCACGGTATTCGCTCGGTATGTTATTTTATCAAAATTTTTTTCCCCTTGTTTCCTCGTCAAATAATTCATGCCAGAGAATACGGTGTAATCGTCATGTGCAGTTCTTTTTTAGAAGGAAAAACGTGTCTTTCAGACAATTTTTTTGGCGTACGAAGTTGACTTGTGACAAAGAGGCTCAGTACTCTGTTACTGGGGCCGATATTCATTATAACAATTGTTGTGTTGTCTATAGGAACGGATCGCAGCAGTCGTGCGGAAGATGCTGCCCGCTGCTGCGACGACCAGCACTCGAGGGGAGGGCAGCCGCCGGGAGAAGCACCGCCGCGGACGCGGCAGGGGCAGGGGCCGGGGCCGAAGGGGCGGGCGGGGGGGTGGGACCCACATTTTTATAAATAATTAATTTCAATAAAAATTTACTTTTAAAATTTGGCGTCGTCATTAATCTAGAATTATACTGCTAGTTTCCATATAGTCCTGCTATTTGTAAAAATATCGGTAGTTTTTCACAAACTTGTGCATTCCTGAACGTTGGAGTGTACGATTTTGCTTCTAACTATATCTAATATCAAATTATATTATGTGATAAAATAATGCGTGGAATTTCGTCACATTTTTCAGCTCACCCGGTTTGATGTAGCACGCGTTTAAACTTTTTATTATATAAATTGAAATTCATCAATTGTACAACCTTCAGTGGAAAATTCTTAGCTTCCCAATGAATACATGCAGTATATTATTTCTCCACTTTATTATTGTTATCATTATCTTTTAAACAAGTAATAGTTATGTCGGGTTGTTCTGTGGGAAACTATTACTGGAGAGTTTTCAAACTTTGTTACTGAATAATTGAAACTAACGACAAACTATAGAATAACTATTCAGATAATAAGGATTAAATTTGAGACATACCCACAACAATAACCTATAATGATATGGGGAAATAATGGAAAGGATGTAGTCTTGTGGATGTAATAAAAGGATGTAATGGGCTGAAAATTGAATAGCCGATAGATAGATGAAATGCTTCGTATAGCATTTGAACAGACTTCGATATCACTAGGCCGAAAAACTCATACCCGACGTAAATAACACCAGGTAATTCAATAAAAAGATTTAATTTCATTGAAATGTGTGAACTTGGATGAAAAAGCTTATATTTGTTAAATCTTCATGCTTCGCGTGGTTCATCGGTGATAATTTCATTACTAAAAAGGTTTTATGCTTGATGAATTTCGATATTTATTTGTACCGAGTCAGAAAAACGCTAATTTGTAAGAAGTGTAACGTGCGGGCCATATCAAACCGGGACGTATGCATTCATATCATGTGTAATCACTCCATCCTCTTACTCTTCTTCTTCATATTTATCAAAAGGTTTATTCTGCGATCGGGTCCAGCCAATCATGTATAGTTACAAGAAAATCGGAGACCGCAACGTCCATAAGTGTAAGAGTTTGGAAAGAATTACCCATACATTACGGGTATTCTCATCTTCGTTGCAATAAAAGAGAAAGGCTGTGTTTGATCGGTACTGCGGATTGTTACCTTAGGAGTAGGTGCGCGAAATGTAGGATGAGTCGGTATTGACGCTTCACGCGACCGCAGCGTCCCTAGGTGCTGACTGGTGTACTAAATAATTACAGACTTCTTCTGCGTCGTGTTCTGCCTCGTGTCACCTGAAAATTTCGTCGCCAAATGCAGCCTTATTTACGGAAAGCAGACGGGTGAAATGAGTTTTCCTGAAAAGTGTGTGTATTTCTACCCTGCGCTTGCTCCCTGGATTAAGTGATAAATGTTCCAATCTCCTTGATGCGATCAAAATACGACAAGTCGATAATTGCAGGGATTCTGATGCCGCCATGTTGAATGTGTATGAATGTCATATAATTTTCGACTATTCGTAATACAAATTATTGGCTGATTTACATAAAAAATCAATAAGCAAGCGCAGTACAGTTTAATTTTAGCTTCTAAAAAAAAATCATTTCCGTGAAATTCGTCCACCCGTGTAGGCAGCATTTGGCGACGAAAATTTATCGCCTCTGACGTCACAAAACATATATAGGACATGCCAGTTCTGTGGCACCTTAAGGTCTGCGTACACTATGCCGCGGCTGGCGCGGCGCGGCGCGGCGCGGCGCGGTTCGGCGCGGCTCGGCTCGGCTCGACGCGGCGCGGCTCGGCGAATCGTTACAAATCGTCACAAAATGCTCAGTAGTTTTTTGATTGCGCGGATTCTAGAGCAATATTATTAATACATATAGGTATATATTTTGGACAATGCAAGTTTGGTCCTACACATTTTTGCTTAATGTCTAGCCGCTCTTGCAGCATCTCGATCGGAAGCCATCCGTGCACAAATATTTTTTCTGAAAAAATAATACAGTGAAACCTCCCAATAGCGGACACCTTCGGGACTGGAAATTTTGTTCGCTATTCAGAGGTGTCCGTTATTCGGAATATAGCTAGCTAGGGGATGAATAGCTAGGGGATTTCTAACTTGTCCGGTATAAAGAGGTTTCCGCTATTAAGAGGTGTCCGTTAAGGGAGGTTTCACTGTATTGCTCTAGAATCCGCGCAATCAAAAAACTACTGAGCATTTTGTGACGATTTGTAACGATTCGCCGAGCCGCGCCGCGCCGCGTCGAGCCGAGCCGAGCCGCGCTGAACCGCGCCGCGCCAGCCGCGGCATAGTGTACGCAGACCTTAATTCACTATAATGTACTTAATCCGTTAGGATTCTATCGACAATTAGTCGAGTCGCTCTCCATTGGAGAAACTGAAAGAAAAACATCAATTTATACAGGTTCTATGACTAGATATGAAGGGTGGCACGGCAAAACGGTGTAAGTGCCAAAAAATCGAAAATACGTTTTATTTTTGATAAAATTCTTGAAAATTCATACGCATGTCCTCGCAAAATGATATGGCTGACAAAAATTTATTTGCGAAGATATAAAAATAGTTGTTGTCTATAAAAAAGTTGGCACGGCAAAACGGTGTAAAATTTCATGATTTCATATGAAAATTATGTTCATTTTGGCACTTACACCGTTTCCGATCCCTCTTTCGTCCGCCATTTTGCCCCGTAATGGTTGAAAATTTGTTCAAATTTGGAAATCTATAAGCGAATCTCATTCATTACGGTTCAAGCTTTCGATTTATATTTTTTTGATAATTTTAGCATCGTATTTGCGTTCGTAATCAGTAATCAGCATCCAAAGTAGAAAAAAAAGTTGGCATAAAACGTGGCACTTACGCTGGCACGAAAAAAATTGACTTTCGCGAACGATTTTCTCGAAGGTAGATAGCTGTATTGAATTGGGGTTTGCGCCATTTCAAAGAGCTCGAAAAACTCTACAAAGTACTTTCTCATTTTTTTTTTAAATCAGTTTTTAGAATTTTGGGACAGTTTTTTTGCTCTACTGAAAAGTCATCACGGTGGTACTTACACCGTTTTGCCGTGCCACCCTTCATATATGTTCTATAAATCAATAATCTAAATCCGTTTGGATTCTATCGACCATGAGTCGAGTGAACATCGGCGTGCAACTCTGCATCGAAATCTCGCGGGTACACGATTTCGTTCTCGTTTTTCATCAACTTCCCGCTTCTTATGGGGGTCATTCGCGATATTGAATGACCACGCATTTTAATCGTTGAAACTTCCCCTTCAACAATCACTAACTCCTAGCCCTGAATTCAAAGTCGTTCAATGCGAAAAATGTCGATAAACGAAACCTTGCGCTCAGGAAGTACCTGGGTCTCCTCTGCGAGGACAATTAGCGTCATAACACTAAAGTGAGATTTGAGGGCGTATTAAAAAACGACTCCACAACAGATTTCAGTGGAATCGAGCGAAGCGTTCCGGAGTTATCACCGATGACCGATTCTCACTTCCTGGACGTATAACTTCTCCACGAGTTATCCGATTGCGACATATGAGGGTGTCTTTTGCACGTCAAGAGCTGCCCTTTCAATTGGTATGAGGTACCAAAGGGTACGATAACATCCACTATTATTTTACGGGGGGTTCGCGAAACCCCGATTATCACCAATTTACGAAGTCCCCTGGCAATCGGCCAATTCTCAATCGATCGGGATAAAACTAGTCTCATTCGAAAGATTATGAAATTTCATGAAATGTGATTTTTTGATTTTCCGAAATCGGTTCAATTTTTGCAAAAATCCGAAAAAAATACCTTGTCCCACTTCAATTGACGAGTACTGTATATCTATCTATTGCGTCGAAATATGGCCAAGTGTGTGCTTCGTGATCTGCTTCTTCTAGGCCTTCCCCTGTCTTCGGTATTATTATCTGCTTGTACTTTGCCACCATATTCTCCTACTTTCGCTTGCACTGCTTTGCCGTGGCTCCACAATTCAAGATCGCAGCAAGTGATTCCCAATTTTTGAGAGCAGTTCCCTTCTGGCCGCTAAACATGGTGTGCATGTCCGTCCTCAATTTAATTAGTTCATTTATATCCTGCGGCTGCCCTGAAAATTGATTGAACAATTATCATTTAGAAAATGTATTGATTAAAAAAATTTTATATCCGGGTGATCCCACCTTAAGAGGAATCGGTGGTCAAGATGAAAAAGCATACTAATTGAGTTAAAAAAATAAAGTTTAAAAAAGAGTTATTTTAATTTATCTAATTTTTTTAATATTATTATTCAAAAGAAATTGGGATGAGGTAAAAAATAGTCAGGGCGAATAGCTATTCAAATTTGAGCAGAAAGTAAAATTTAGTGAATACTTACAGTTGTAAATTTGCGAGTTGCTCATGATGTACCTCTTGTGCCGAGAACCAGACAGCAAATGAATCGCAACGTTGTTAATAAACAAACACCTAGCAACCGTGCAGCACAAAACAAATTCCGCGCGATTAATTGTTTTGCAATTACCGAGGGGCCGCCAGGACCCTTATTCTGTAACTTTTTATCCGATTGATTCGATGAGTTAACGATCGAGTTTGACGTCAGCAACCAATAAGGTTTCAAGAAAGCCAAATCTAACCAATAGAAAACAAGACAGAACAAGCCGATCCGATCGTTTCGGTAACGAAAAGTTACAGAATAGGTGCCCAGTAAAAAAAAATCGACAAAAGTTTCGAAAATTAATGAATAAATAACGGTGCGCGAAAAAAATTTGAAAAAATTCATGAGTGGGTGTTAGAGTTGGGATAAGAGCGTAAAAAATTACGGATCAAATCAAAAATGGTAATGGAAAATCTGCAGAAATCTGCTAACGCAGGTATTGCTACTAGGGTACTCTCGTATTAGCTTCATTTAAACGGCTCCTATTTGAAAACGGCTTTCCATTCGTCATTTTAGCATTGATAATTTTCTCATCAGATTTATACGAGGAATTCACTGGTACTCGGGTACCGAAGCTGCCTTTACTTTCCGCCGCTACAAGAGGGTATTTTTTTTTTTTTCTTCATAAGCAGAATTAAAACTGTGGGTAATTTTGGCATCGAAGCCCGAATTATTCATAGTTTTTAATTATTTAAATAATTAGAGGTCAACTTGCTGTGGACATCTGTTGATATATGGTTCGGAAGAATTTTTGGAATCGAATCATACCTTTTTCATCGCCATGGGAATTATTTCGATGTTATATTCCAGATTAACCGGACCACAGGTGAATTTAAGCTCAAAGAAGTTAATATTAGATGAACATCAAACACAATTGAAATGAAAAGCAAGGTTCAGGTTTTCGATTCGGTTTTAATCTGAATTTATTCATAACTGTTGTAACGTTTCCGAATATTAGATTCTAAGATGACACATAATTATTTGCAAGAAAGTGCGATATGAAATAATAATTCCTTTTGGCTTGATACAAAATAATAACGATTTCTCGAATCTCTTATAGTTTGATTTCTAGTGCAGCTTTCGCTGGTTTTTTTTTATTTTTCTTTACCAATTCGTAGTCGCTTTGACTATTCTTAGTTTATTTTATTTTTTTCGTATCACATTGTTTTCATTATGAGGCCTATCTCAAATGAGGCTAAATCTAGCGGCTGGAGCTAGCGGCAGCTCGGAGCGCGCAAAGTTATTGCAAGCGAATATCGAGTTGAAATTTCGTATACACACTCACGACTGACATTCGAACTGAGACAAAAAGTTTAAAATCCCGGGGGACGATCTTTGAAAAATTATTATTATTATTAGCGGCCCCTAGCTCCGACCGCTAGATTCAGCCTCATCTATCTCAAGATAAAAGATCAGTGATTCTGCAATTGCTCTATTGTAAACATTAGTAGCATGAGGTTGCGTTCAGCCTCTCAATTTCGCTCATCGCGTGGTAGGCGACGAGGAGGAAGCGGTCGCGATCGGCGATTCAACTGAAGCACGTCACCCTCCGTCAAGCAAATATTATGCATTACAGCACATGCTGCAACCACCTTGATGGCTGTCGTAATCTTCACTTCGAGTGCTTTCGTGAAGATAGAACGCCACCGCACTTTCATCATTCCAAACGCCTGCTCAACAATAACCCATGCTTTGCTAAAGGCATAGTTAAAGGCACGCTGCTCCTGTGTAAGGGGTGCGCGAAAAGGTGTAATTATGGTAACAGGGTGTCTCCTACATGGATATCCGCTGTCACCAATGATGAAGTAACCCTCAGGTGGATACAAATTGCGCTGAAAAAGGGCGCTATTACGAAAAACCCTACTATCATGAACGGATCCCGGATACCCGCTGAAAATATCGATGAATTGACCAGAGTTATCGACAAGAGCTTGTAAATTCAATGAATAGAATTGCTTTCTGTTGTAATACTGCTCATGCAGTTCTCTTGGACAGGTAATTCTAATGTGGCACCCATCTATTGCACCTACGCATTGGCTAAATACTGCACTCCGTGCTTTTGCTGCGAAAGCTGCTCCAATTTACGGTAGGTCATTCTCTGCTGGTAGTCTCACCACTTGGGGAACGAGTGGGATGACTTGATTCAAAATGCGATGTATCATTTTATGAACGGTTGAACGATGAATATCGAATACAGCTCCAACAACTCGGTACGCAGCTCCACAGGCCAACCAAAATAGGAAAACGATGACCTTCAAATGGACCATAATTCATTTTTTTTTTTGCTACCTAGGTCATTTCAGAAGAATTGAAGATCACCAATTACATAAATATAAGTAGCAGAATGCCCGCTTACTTCAAATTCGATAGTCCAACCAGAGCGTTTTCTATTGTACCCACATAGGGTCACTAAACGACGCAGGCTGTTTGGACGTACTCTCAAGTGTTCTTTAGTAGCACGTAGTTCTCCCCTTAGAATTTCTCCTGTCAAGCGATCCGCGAAGCCAACAATTTGGCAATAGCGACGTCCCTGAAATATTATTTATTGAATTCGAATTCGAGATGTTTTGAAAACGCATCCCTTGTGAAATGTCCCTTTGGATATCTGAAATACTGTTTTCTAGTATTATTCAATTACATTCGGTACGAGCACTGGAAAATATTTAATACGAAATATTTAATATCATATACTGATAATGGTATTTGATATTCAAATTTGATATTGATTGTGAGGTAATATTTTCCGCAGTGTACTCAAGGATTTATAAATTTGCCACAACCCTCGTAAATATCATAAAACCCAAAAAACACTTTATTATATGTGAATCTTTTCGTCTCTCAATAAGGAAAAGGCTGATGTAAATAGGAGTGGATTTCAACAAATAGAAGTGTGTAAAAAACTATTTAAACATAAGACCGAAAAAATTATAAATCGAATATTTTAACCCTGCGCCGGCAACGTGTAATTTCACCAACTCCGTCGGCAACCTGGGTCTTTCAGGGCCAGTCACGGTTTTCAATCTTTTGTAGCGCTACTAAAAATTTGAAAAAATTCACGTTTACTTTCGAGGGCCTTTAGAACCTATATCTACAGTGCAAAAGGTCTGATTCTTTTTTTTGTTTATTTTATGACCTTAAATTTGAGCGAAAATGTTGAAAAATATACGGAACTGTAATAACGACTGTGCCTTAAACGCCCCACGTTGCCGGCGCAGGGTTAATATATTCATATGGTGGAATTAATCACTTATACCGGGAGATTATGTGGAAATGAAAGGCTCCCAGCGCGCGAACTTTGATTTACCTAAATCTCATTGGCCAGCAGAATAGCACCAGGGACTCCACTCACTTCTCAGTAATATCCCTAGTTCTGTCGTCTGCTAGATTCACACAAACATAACCTATTCCTGCAACGGTCTGTCGCCATTTGTATTTGACAACAATCAGAAACAAATAGCAGACGGACTCTAGGGATATTCGTGGCGAGTCTGAAATTGGTGACCCTCGAAATATTCGAATAAATCAGCGCCTGCGCGCTTGGAGCCTTTCATTTCCACATAATCTCCCGGTATAAACAACATTTTTTGGGTATTTCACCTGGTTTCTTCTGCGCCGCAATAAATGTAGTGCCAGCAAAAAGTTGGTGTACATGAGTAATATATGATGCATCAACGTCATCCTATTTCTTCGAAATAATCGGTGTGCAACGATGCACAGGACGATGACGTCTTCACGATCTGCCATTTGAATTTTCAATCTTTAAAATGCTTTTGTCTTTGGACGGCTTTAATCTATGTCGGAGATTTTCAAATCAAAAAATGGCGCCCCTGCGGACTTGCGCGTCACATTCGTGCATGAAGCGCAAATTCTTAATAGATACGTAAAACGCAGGTATACCCACGCGGCTGGCGCCCTCTATAAACCAGATAAACTGATTGTGTGACGTCGCGAGCGTTTTGTCGCGACCATGTGAATATGCATACTGAGTACCCAAGTACACAAGTACGTAAGTGTAAGTATGCATTTAGGCGAGTTGAGACACGGCATATGTTCGTTAATTATTGCATATGTTTATTTTCAATTAACTTTTTGTATGTAAATGCCACGGACTTATGGACGGAACCTTCCCTTGCGGGGGTGAAGCAAAAGACGGAAGGGGAATTATGGTCGGCCATTTTGACTGGCCCTATTGTTATAGATATATAGGTACACTACCGCGTATACCCTTGACTTGTATACATTACATACTCAATTGTTTGTGACCACGGTGACAGTTTGTTTGGGGCAAGTTAATATGGCCGACGCGTTACTTCACTCACACCCCCCATGATTTATACCCCGCGCCTACAACCCCGGCTTGCGCTCCGTCCATAAGTCCGTGGTAAATGCACAGGAAACATGCTCAAGAAAGGGCCTATACAAGCATTTGTTGAACAAAAGGCTGGAAAATTTGAATTTTTGAAATGCTCGCCTTCTTCAAATATTTTTTTGGAGGGAAATAGACTCATTCCCTACCTAGGGAGGAAATGATTCCCTCCATAGGGAGGAACTAGAGTCCACGGTAGAAATGAGCAATTTTCCATCCACTTTACATGCGAGAAAAAGGGCTTATTTCATGCACGTGTTGAAAAATAGTTATTTGTGTATCTTTCATTTTTCATGAAAAATATCCTGTAAAAATATCATTTTCATTAAAATTCGTTTTTTTGGGGGGAACTTCGATGGAAATAATATTTTGACAGGATATTTTTCATTGAAAGATACACAAATAACTATTATCCTATCTATATTATAGATCAAATATAATAATTATTCAGAAAAAAAAAGTAAAAAAAGCGAATTCTGAAAATTTGAACGTGAATAGAGGCGCCAGTTCCCTTCAACTAAGAGACTTTAGATTTTGCAGTACCTTTTTTTCGTCATACACTACAGTTTTAGAGGGCGGCGTAGAATTTTTTTTTCAACGACCACCCTAGGGTACATAATATAGAGTCAATCAGTAGCGGAACTAGTGCCTCGCCGGTATTTATAAAGAAGGAAATAAGCTCCAACTCAAGCGAATATCACCATCATGCATCGAGCACATCGTCGATTGATAATATTGATGGTGAAATGTTAATTCGTCACGATTTTTATGGAAACATTTTTGGACAACCGACGGTATACGACTGAAAAAAGTTTGGTGTGACGAGATTAAAAAATATTCCAAGCTTCAGTATCCACATTCAGTGGCGTAGCTAGGTGGTGAAGGGCCCCGGTGCAAAACAAAAAAAGGGCCCCCCTCCCTCTATGTGGCTGAAGCCCTTATGGCCGTTTTCTCCGACGCGGTTTAGACTCATTCAATTTTTTTATGCATATAGTTTTGGCATAGGATAAACTGAGTTTGAACTTTAATTAATACTAGAAACAAACGCGTTCCTTGTTCGGGTAAATTTGTCGAATTTTGAAGAGTTTCGTGAGTCGTGAGAGACTGATCAAATATGTCAAAAACAGTCTATCCACGAGAGAATAAGGCCAGGTGCCGTAGACTGAGAGAAACTTGAAAATTTCTCAAACAGTTCGAGAAATGTTATGCTTTTCCGAGGCTCCTTTTCCGTATTATTTATTCTGCCCGGAATTCCGACGAATAGAACTACAATGTTACCTACACATTTTTAGGCACGATCGCATAGCGGAGTGCCTATTAGATTCGTCATCGCGAAAAACGTGGGACCGAGAAAGAAAAAATCTCTTTAACTTAGAAATCTGTTTCGTCACTCACACAATTATTTTCTAGCATTTTCCAACATTTATGTATGTGCCGGTGTACGCCGAAAGTTTGTTTGTATCCTGAATTGCGGGAGAACGACTCGACCGATTCGAACGACATTTGGGGGAAAATTCAAGTGTTTGGTGGAGATGATCGACGAAACTTTTGAAGATTTTATTATTGCCCGTTACGAAGTGTTGAGTGTTTTTCACCATTCGAATAATTATTACGTGTATCCTGAATTGTGGGAAAACGGCTTGACCGATTTGAACGAAATTTGGCGAGAAAATCAAGTATTTGGTGAAAATGATCCACGAAACTTTTGAAGATTTTATCACTGCCGGTTACGAAGTGTCAAGTGTTTCACCATTTAAATAATAAGCAAGTGTATCCTGAATTGCGGGAGAACGATTTGACCGATTTGAATGACATTCGGGGGGAAAATCAATCGTTCGATGAAGATGATCTACGAAACTTTCAGAGATTGTATCCCGTATGAAAATTACAAACGGGACTGGTTTTTTTCTTTTGTTTTTTCAATTTCATCTCTTGAATAACCGAACTTCGTTTGAGATCGTATTCGTTACTAATCAAACCATTGCAATACTTTATCATTCGTTGGTAATTGAAACGTTGCAATATTTTATCAGAATTGTCTACGGGCAGTAAAATAAACTATTGGAAGAATGTCAGTATAAAAAAAAAAAATTCATCATCATTAGAAGCCTGCGATCGTGAGTGTTGCAAAAAAGCAAAGCTTTTTTGTTAACACTGCTGGTTATTCATAACTCTCTCGTGAATATTTTGTATTGTTATTAAATTGAATGACTCAAAACCATGATTATTGAGCGATGTTTATCAAGTATCGTAGAAAAAGAAACGACGCGAGTAGCTTCAGGGTTTACTAGCTTCGGGGCCCCCAGAGGTTGGGGGCCCCGGTGCAATGCACCACTTTGCCCTATGATAGCTACGCCACTGTCCACATTGCGTAATTGCCTTCCAGTGACATAAATGTAACACGCACAAATCACCATACTTTCATGCCACTGCTCACTGCAAAAATAGGGGAAGGTGGGGCAAGATGGGGTACTTAAGGTTTATCAACAAATACATCAACAATTTTCAATATTGGCATACAGAACTTTTTATTATTTGAATCTTTGGACCTTATTTTTTACATTGCCACATAGCATATACCGATATTATATTAAGTAATATCATATTTTTCAACAAACAAGAAAGGTGGCATTTTCCCCGTCTTGTCCCGCTAGTGGGGCAAGATGGGGTGGGCCGTGGGGTAATATGGGGTACAATGTACCCGGTACATCATTAATGTTCATTGCAGTCAATGCAGACAAATATTGCTTCTTCATCATTATCTATAACCCCTACACACGAGCAATGCGCCCATTTTTTGGCAATTTTGGCAGGCTATCCAACCTTCAGTTGAGTCCATGTAGTGCCTATTGCAAGTGAGGCATTTCGCGTCATCTTCTTCTTCACTACTTGCCTTCACTACTATCCTCGATTCTGTTGACAAAATAGTAAAAAACCAAACGATTGTAATCGTATTGAAACGAAGAAAGTCAGCAAGATGGATTAGCTACGGGGATAAAAGGTACCCCATCTTGCCCCGGAAGACCTGCCCCATCTTGCCCCTTGGCATATGTTTTACAATAAGTTGTCGTTACTGTCAAACAATTGTTACCATTAATGGTGATATTCATGAATATATTGGACTAACTTTTAAAAGCGATCCCTAGAAATGATCAAAATCGAAGACGCAATCGAATGTGATGCATATATCTATAGTTTCCACGCACAATTTCGGAGCGCAAAATTACATTACAATGCTTAAAAACACCATTTGTTTTTTAATTTACGAAAAAACCGCCCGGTGGTGCTATACTCGGGTTATTCTATCGAGGGCCAAGTGGCGCTCCCGTAGATACAACTATCAAAAATTTTGTACCATTGTGTTGCTCAAAATGGGGGTACCCCATCTTACCTCACTACCCCATCTTGCCCCACCTTCCCCTACTATTGTTTACTCATTTGCAATTTATTATCAATGTAAATAATATAAATACAGTCGGACCTCCCGTAAGTTGAAAATAATTCCGAGAATTTTGCTCAACTTGAGCGACGTTCAACTTATGAGAGGTACTGAGAGGGTGGGGTTCGAAAAACAGAAAGATCAAAATTCATAACGACCGAAATTCTGAAAATCGGAATCCCGAATACCATTTTCACCGAACAGTCAATTAATCCTAATTTAAATATTCCGAAAGACCATAATTCCGAAGTGTGTTTTCACAATTCGTGAAAATTTGCGAAGCACCCCTAGTAGCAATACCTGCATCAGCAGATTTCTGCAGATTCTGCTTCAAGAATCTTATTGCAGTATGTTCGCAGATCTGTTGAAGACCCTTCAGAGTATTTTACTGAGTACAGTATACAAGCAGAACAATTGAAGGATCTGTATTAAAGCTGCAGCTTTATATATGGGCGAGTTCCATATGAAATGTATAATTGGTTGTCCACACCCCTTTCGATTTGTCTCAAACTTGGTCAAGTTGAGTAATGGGTTGAAAAAAAAATTCCTCTAAATAATGAAAATTCTACCTTTTACAGGTCGCGAGTAACACCGATTCACAAATTTTGAATTATTTTTTTCAAATCGCTGTAGCTCCCAAACTACATGTCCGCGCCTGAAAATCAAGTGGGTCAAAAGTTTTGTAATTTGATGTACTTTCCGATGTTGCCGCGAGACGAAGTCGATTTTCAGTTGATGGTGAAAAAAACGCGAAAAATGCGATATTGATCTCGTTCCCCAAACTTTTCTGGGGTCCATTTTTCATCATAAAATGCGGCTATTTTTCCCGCAAATTTCCGTGTAAAGAAAAGTCACGGGACTCAACTGGTTGAAGAGATATGAGGGAATTTCTAGGAAAAACCGACCGGATTTTGACGTTTTCTGAATTTGAATTTTTCAAAACTATCGAAACTTTTTTTTACGTGAAATGGACGTAAAAAGAGCCAACACTATACAGGGTGATCCCAAATTTGGGTTATGCAATAAATATAACTATTTTGGAAGATATTTCTAGAAGACTTTCATTGAAACTAATAATATGTAAGCTTAGTGGTAAGCTTAAGAAGCTGCGTAAGCTCACAGAATTGAAGTTGAATACCTCCACTTGAAATAAATGTTTGAATTATCGCTCAAATTTGAACATAATAGTATCGTCTCGAGCAACAGTTCAGATATTTTTCCAACATTAGTTTTTCGCTTCAATCCTGAAGCTGTATATTGGTGAGCGGGATTGAAATGGAGAAGAACCTTAAGCGATCTACTAGCACTCTGCAGAATAACTGGCACTCTGCAGAATAACCCTGGTAGAATTCCTGATAAATAAATCCCGTCCTATTCCGCTTGTATATACATGGATTTTTGCAACGTATTGTATCTCGGATATCCGTTCGGATACATCCGGATAAAATACGTAGACAAAAACCATATACAATCGAAAGACCGTATTTATATTTAACTGACATTTTTATCTAATAAGATTCTGCACTGAAGAATCTCATAAGATCTGCAGTGAAGTATCTGATGTCAGCCCCACACTCAAATGTGGAAGTAGTCCACTAGTGGTCTTCAGTAAGATCTGCAGAAGACCTGCAGTAGGACTGCGAGCAGACTTGAATCATTTTGCTACTAGGGCAAGTTTGGATCGTTGAATATATATGATAACAGATGTTTATAATTATAATTTGTTAAAATAAGAATTACAATCTCATATTCACATAAGTTTTTTATACATATTGTACATTTAATCTTGTGAATAGTTTCCGCTATCATTGAAATCGTTTGGCGATACGGTGAGTCTTCATCGGTCGCGGTTGAGTCAGGCAGGTTCGCACAAAGCGACAGTGGTAGATGGCGCTGTCTTTGAGAACGCTGTTTCTCAAACAATAGTTGTACAACGAATTTATAAATCATCTAACAAACTTTCAAAAATGCGAAAATAAGTGACATGAGTTTTTTTTTTCTTTTTCCGGTTTTTCGGGTGCCAGACTGAGTTTCTATCTCCAGAAATCAGCCAGACTGCCCTTTAAGTAAGTTTTATGATCACCTTCATTGGTACCATAATTAGCATTCTTGCGAAAATAAGTTCAATGCACTTACGTTTTTGTCACTTCTTCAACCCCCCCCCCCCCCCCCCCCCCCCCCCGCGCCCCCCCCCCGCGCTGAATCCATCGGAACTGAATGAAAAGACTGTTAGATTTTTTGATCAGCATCATCAATTGAACCGAAAAAACATTGTTTGCTGCGTCCGAAAATAAGTACCTAAAATATTCACTGGCTCCCGGACTACTACCCACACAGCACTGAATATTTCATGTAATATTCAAATTGAATTATTACATGGAAACATTTCCGAAATATTTCAGAAATATCCACTCAAATATTTTCTTAACATTTTGTGAATTGTTTCCGCGAAATATTTGTGAAATATTTCACGAATATAACATGAAATAATGCAATGCAATGTTCACCAATATTTCAAGAAATGTCTCATAAACATCCCAGGATTATTCCATGGAATATTTCGCAAAAAGTTTCAGAAATATTTCAAAAGGACGTTTCAAAAATATTTTACGTTTAACTCAACTTTTGAAAATATTATATATATGTAAGATACTTGCCAGAAATATTTCAGAAATATTCCAAAGACTTTTTCGAAGATTAATTTTTTAATTTTTTCAAGGAATATTTCGGAAAATGTTTCAGAAATCTTTCAAAAATACTTCATGAAATATTATAAATACATGGGATAACGGACATAGGAACATGTCAGAAATATTTCCTTGTAATATTTCTAAAATATTTCAATCTTTCACTGAAATATTTCTGAAATATTTCTGAAATATTCAATGCTGTGTGGGTAGAGGACTACCTATTGCTTCCTTGTCTGACGAACGATTCAGTATCGTGCGTTCACGTCTGCCCTTTTCTTATTACCCAGCAGCAACCTCCCAATGCTTCAGCATCGGCAATGCTCAGTCCATCCTGTATGGTCTGAGACTTTGACCCTCCTATATCGATTCACTGAGAAAAATTTATAGTTGCCGCAACCATTTTTTAACTATAAAATGAGGTAGTTTAGCGGACCTAAAATAATTTATAGTAAACGTAACCTATGAAAATAGAGTAACCGTAACTAAAATCGAAAGTTGAGAGTACCATTCGTGCAACTATTTGAATATAGTAAGGAGTACAATATACCCTAGCAATTAAAAATAAGGTTAGCCTTACCATATTACTTGAGTTGTACTGACTAATCTCAACGGTATGATGTACTATAGTGGCACTATGTAAAAAACTAAACCAAATAGTTAAATAAGGCTCTTTTTTTCGGGCTCAAAAAATAAATTTATCTCGTTACAATGAATTGATAACATGGTATGATGCACCGAGAAACACCTACTTATTGCAATCAACCGCATATTGATACAAAGTAAGGATTTTTAGATTAGAAAAACATCGCATTATTTTGGCCGGGATTCGATCCGGGACGCACGCATTCGCTCGCATTACTAGTCGCACGCCCTACCGACTACGCTAAACTATTTATTGAAATCCTTATTCACTTTTTCCTATTTATTTTGAACTCGACATCTGTCTCAATGATATCAATGTTTTAATGTAGCTACGATATCTGATTAACTGAACATCTGAGTTCCAAATATCTTTTTAATTTCATTCTTTTCCTATAGAGTTTCAAAAGTTCTCTCTCACTGTAACGCTTACAATAAATATGTTGTAATATCTACAACAACATAGTCTCCGTTACTATTTTCGTAGTTTACATTATTTTTCCAAATAATACTGCCAGAATGTTAAAACCCAAAGATATTTTTGATTCAAGTATAGTGAAAGTAGTACGGTTTGCCATTGCGAATGGTCAGGACAAACTATGAATGCTGTGGTGGCAACCGAAGGGCGGGTTGTATGCAACTAAAGTGTCACTTGTCTGAATGAACATTACATATATAGTACATCAAACTAGATGGCTTAGTACGTTGAACCATTACCACTATTGTGATAACAAGTGAACAATGTTACCTCAACTACAATATTTTAGTACTTTTCTCAACAAAAATTATGGTTCGTAGAACCACAAATATTGTACTTCTCTGCCAACATGTCCATTTTGTTCATCCCACTATCGTCATATGGTACGGCGAACCATTTTTTAGTAAACACCACTATAAAAATGAGTTGTCTCCACTCTTAAATGTCAACTATACTATTATAGTATCCTCAACCAAATCTTTTTTCTCAGTGTATGAGCGGACATTACGTATTGTAACACAAACCAGATGACTTAGTACAGTTAACTATTACTGTTGTTGTGATAACAAATACAGAATGCCAACATAACCATAACGTTTTAGTACTTTCCTCAACAAAAATAATAGTTAATATTACTATAAATCTTGTACTTTTCTACCAACATATCCATATTGTTAACTAGACCATCGTTATATAGTACTGTGAACCATTTTTTAGTAATCTCTACTATAAAAGTAGGTGGTCTCTACTATAAAATGTTAACTATGTTGTTATAGTACGCTCAACCAAATCTTTTTTCTCAGTGTTGACATCGGAATTTCTTTCCGTTCATTTCCTTAGCAATAACGTGTTGGTTTATTTCGACTCACATTATCCTACTTGATGCAATTATTCCTTGGATGGGAATATATATTAAGTTCTGACACGTATTATTACTCATGCGCATATAGAATATTTATCATTTCTACATCTAAAATTACAATTTTGAACTTCATTGCTATAATATATCCGTTGTCTCCGTGCCCGGTCCTCTCATATTGGAATTTCACAGACGTACCAATCTAAATTAGCGCAGGACCGCTTATACACTCCTACGAGGTGCAATAATAAAAAGGAGCAGCGCACGTCGTTACCCTCAAATTGATATGCACACCATGGTATGGTTTCAAGAGGGAGGCCTGGATGAAAAATACGGGATTGATCATATGATCACATATATCTTTATGGGTTCTTGTTTGTACATCTTTATAAAGATCCCGGATTAGATTGAAACTTACCGTTGTCAACTCTGACCCAGTCATCGGTAGTACTTGATTTCTGAATGCCAACGCTGATGAATTGGTGTTCGACCACACCTTCCATGGCAAGTATACGCTCGACCTTCTCGTAAGTATCGGTGATTGCCAAGTGAGCACCCTCCGCGATGCACGAGTCACGCGCCTCCTCCCACGTAACATATGTCTTGTGAAGTTTGTACGCCGAATGGAGGTCAGGAAATTTCACGTAGCCCTCGGGAAGAGAACAATATACAGGAGCCGGTGTCGGGGTGAAATTTATTACTGGAACCATAGATATAATACCATTGTCGACTCTGATCCGTTCGTCATTAGTTTTCGATTTATGAATGCCAACATATAGCTACTAATATCCCCAATTATGTTTCACTTTATTTGTATGGGGAATTTTTGTACAGAATCAGTGACTGCTAAGTGAGCATTTTGTGCAGGGTATCGATGCGTGCCTCATTCCAGGCTACCTCTTCCCTGAAGTTGTGAATCTTCGGATAGCTGAGGTCAGAGGCTAGGCGCCAGTATGCCCGTTAGAAATAAGAGACATTGTCCGGGTGGCGGAAGCGTAAAGTACGAGTGAGAATGAACGAATGACACAAAACAGATGAAGCCATGAAGGGTCTTGGGTAGTTGATGTGGGCCTTACCGCGAGTAGGAGAAGTGGGGCAGATTGCAGGCAGACCGGGGTTAAGTGTAAGGCGGCAGTTCAAAATAAAGAAACCTGATTGTTATACTTTTCAATTGAAAAGTCCATGCATTTATTGCCTACCCTCAACATCCTCGCTTGCCTTGAAGGAAACGTCTATATTCCCAAATGAATTCGATCAACTTTCCTCACTTGAATTACTGACTTCGAAGTCTGATAGCGCCGTAATGACTACGGTAACTAGCACTGTCGCAGGCAGTGTGAAAACGAACACGGGAGCCATATTGGTTCGCGACGATGATTTTCTTGGAACTAATGAACGACAAAACTTTGCCGAGGTTCATAAAGGCCTGGAATAATCTCGATTAACATTTTTTTTGCTGACGACAGAAGCGAATCTCTCTCGATATATTCTAATTAAGGTAGGTGACCACCTTGGAAGGCTAAAAAATGCAACATTTTCAATCATTTTTTTTTCAGGCCTTGTATAAGATATTACAATGATTTTTTTTTTGAACTCTCATTTGAAGCTTATAAAATACAAAAATGCTTGACTTTTGTTGAATTTCATTTTTTAACAACTATCCAGGAGGCGCCAAAGTCGAGGCCTCAAAAAAATGCTGTCCCATGGCCGACAGTTAATCTCAGGATTGGTGAATTTGAAAAATAAAAAAAACACGGCATCTTCAAAAGAAAGGTCCCTTACGAGACAATCTACCACAATTTGCCGAAAAAAACAGAAAAAAAACAAATTGCGGATGTTTAAAAAAAATCTTGGTAAAATACCCCTGTTTTTCACTATTCCCTGCTAAAAAAAAATGTTATAATTAACTTTTTCGGCAAAATGTGGTAGATTACCTTACAAAACATCTCAACGAACAAAACAAGACCAAAAACATTGAAATCGGTCGAGTAGTTTCGGAGATTAACTGTCCGCAATTTGAAAAAAAGTAGTTTTGAGAAAAACGCGTTTAAAGTTTTTACTCGCTATTTTTTTTCAAATATTTAAAAAAAAAAAATGCACAACAATTCTATCATTGGCCAAATAGACTGGGCTTGTCAAACGCTGTTCGATTGTTATAAACAAGAAAAAAAAAGTTAACGCCGGGCGTTAGCTACCCCCAGGCTATAGCTATGGCCCAAAAGATTCGGAATCGCACTCCTGGAAGCGCGCGCACACTTTCACGAATTTCACTATGTTAGAATTCAAATTTTTGGAAAAAAAATTTTGGGGGTGATTTTTAAAAGTATAAGGATTGAGAAAATGCAAAAAAAAAAAAAAAAAATCGATTTTTTTAAATTTACAAGGTGGTCACCTACCTTAACTTCCTTCTGCTTGATATTCTTATTTTCAAACGACCACCACTTTCCTTGAATTCATACGGCTGTTAATTCTGTACTGACCAAAATCGAAGCTTTGCTCGCACTGCGATTATGATATTCTCTTCATTGGCGTCTTTACGGAAGATTTGGGCGATTCCAGTCTCGATTTTTCCTAATTCTGGATAAACTCAATCTTCGTAACATCCAAAAAACTGATCTCGTTCTGATATTCTTTCTCGATGGTGAATTGTATAGACTAGGGTGGAATTGGTCAAATATTTCCAAAATCACATCCACCTTATCACGCGGTACAGCCGCTGAGATATTATCGACATACCTTAAGTACATGTGAGAGTCGAAATTTAAGCCCTGCTGTGAATGCTCCTGAACCTATTTTTTCTGTATCACGCAGGCCGCCATCCTCCGTTGAATCTACCAGGTCCTATTTGCAAAATTAAGTGCTGTCGGTGAACCCCATTCACCCCACTGCACCCTTCGATGATCCTCCTAGACCTCTTTTAGATCGCAAATATCTCGCGGACATAAACCTACGTAGCTTCATTTGAATCCGGAGACCCCTGTCTTCACCCTACGTAGCCTCATTTGGATCCAAAGTCTCCTACTCTGACCCTACATAGCCTACTTTGGATCCAATGCCGAGTGCCTAAGTATTTCAAAAGTGCAATAAATCGAGTGAGACTGTAAATAACTCCACAATTTCTCCGACGATATCCAAATCTGTGGGCAAAATTTAAAGATTTCTAAAGAAAGACACACTTAGGCGCTTTCTGCTGAAATAAAGCAGTAATCACCCGATTTTCATTCCGATCTACTGTGTGATATGGGAGAAACTACAAATCGCGTTTTTGAGATGATCAAACCCAGACAGCATCAAAGTTCAAAAGATATCCATAACACATCCATGGGATATCGGTATGTCCATAGGACATCCATAGGACATATTTTGAAGTTTTATGCTGACTGGGAAGCCTCTATCAAAGCCCCTTAACTATATGGCCGTAAACGAAATGTAATATAATTTTTCAGAAATCGTCAACACATGCCTTATGCCTCCAGTAATAGTCGAGGTAACTATAATCATGATCATTATAGCATACAATATGTTGATTCCACTCGCCTGGAACAGTTGAGTAAAATGAATAGTGACAATCTTGTATCTACATTAATAAAACTGAAGACAGAATTCGAGCAATTTTTTAACGGGACGTTCACGTCGGACTTGTTGGCAATGACGCTTAAGGTCTTGGCAAACCTCTGCAGAGGCAATTTCACCGGAGGTTTAACGAGTATACTTAGCCGAGCCTAGTCCGAAACATTTCTGAAGAGCTTGGAAAGTTATATGATGTCATTCCGCTTTGAAACGGAATCTGATGCCAGAGAATGCGAGAGAAAATGTAACGCAAACTTTACTGAGAGAACAGAAACGGGTTCTGGCATAACTTGATAGAAATTTTTCAAAACATGATTCATCTATTACGGATTACCCAGCGAAGTTCGGGATGAATTGACTAAGCATTTGGACAAGACAAACCGCATTATAACGAACATAGAAAACAACCAGGATTACGTTATCGATGCAAACGTCAAAGCTGCTGTATTGAATATGTTCAATTATTTGCAAAAACAATTGAAGAAGTTTGAGACAAGATCCGCGATTTGCGAGACAAAAACTGAAGAATTAGACGATTGTTCACCTGAGGACTTTAGGACCTTGAGTATTGTATACCAATAATAAAGGATCTGTTCAATAACCATCCTTTTATTAGGGCTAATAAGGTCAAAGAAGCATATAATTCTGTGGAACATTACCTGGACGTACAGTTTGGCTTACTACGCGAGGATTTCATATCCCCATTACGTGATGGCTTGGAAGAATATTTGAATGAACCTACTCAACGTCGGAACAGAAACCTTCATATTCACAGAAAAGGGAGATTCGTATTCCCAGCGGTAACCGGGCGTCAGTCTGGTACCCCGATTTTTTTGGGAATCAAGAACAGAACTGGAATTGGAAAGATTCGAGGAGATTTATGTTTGGTGGCCTGCTATGCCTGAGCAGAGATAATTTCAATACCATCCTGTTTGCAACGGTTGCATAATGAGAAACATCTGAAAGAAGGAATCCTTGTAATTAAGCTGTGCGACGGAACTGAGATCACTCGAGATTTCTATGAACATGATTTTGTCATGCTAGAATCAAAGTTAGGTGAGCTCGGTGACTGAAGGAGATCTCGGATGGCACTGAGAGAGAAGTTCAGTAGCCACCACTTGAGACTCGGGTAGCTACTACCTGCCACTGGCAAGTAGGCATAGGTTCAGTGATGGCTACTTCGGTAGGTAAGTAGCTACTACTTGCCAATACAAAGTATGCTCAGCTTGTATGGCGTTACTGTGCATGTGGCAAGTTGCAAAAACCGAAAACTCCGGTAGCTACTGCTTGCCATATAGAAAGTAACCATTACCCATCTGACATCGGTAGTCTCCACTGAACTTTTCTCTCAGCGGGGTTGCACATTCGGTGTTACGCGGTGTGCAACTGGTACGATTCTGCCAGAAATCCTGGATTCCGTGAATTTGATGACGGAATGTCAGAAAGGTAGGAAGTAGCGTATCAGCTGATAATTAGCAGAAGGTGAATCAGTAGTCTTCAACGAACTTGATGTGCCCTCAAATTATCCAAAAAGCAATGCATGGAAATGAGATTGAAAGACTGCAAAGCGATGTCACATTAAAAACAATGTGTCATTATTTGTCGTGAGGAATTATGATGTCGCATGGAATGAATCGTTGTTTTTGTCATCCTTTTACATGGGGTGGTCTTCTTCAAGCGAGACACTTTTCTGCCCATAGGGCCCCGTTTTTGATGCCACGCGAGATTTTGACTCTAAACCGATCTCTCACATAAAATCTACTATCGGGCCGTAGAGTCGAGGCACTTGGGTTTAACACACTATATCTGAGTGATGAAAAATCAGACCGCCTTCGAATACGAATCATTTTCAAGCTTGTTCTATTTCCCGTTAGATCAGCCATAGACCATTGTTGTATGAAAATCAGAAGGGAAGTTATCGTTCAATGTATGCAAAAAAACGTGATTCTTAAACATTCTCTTCCGTAGCTTCACTTCAACTCAGCGCCATTCTTCCAAAATAGCGGAAAAAAATATTTGAAAGATCTTGCTCAAGCTTTGGAGCTCCCTGAGTGCAACAATCTTCGAATTTTGAAGAAATTTCCAAAATTATGGTCACGGTAGTGGAAAATATCCCAAGTGGTGATCTCGGAGACAAGTAACGATAGAAGGTTCATCAATGGCTAAAAATTTAGGAAAAAATTATGGCAAGCAATTGCCATTGCGAATTGATATAATCGATGTGTTGTTTAACAGTTATTGCTAAGTATACCCAGGTAGAATTTGCCATAGTTGACAATACGGCCCAATACTGGCACTGCACCGGGAACCACCTAATGCGAATCAACGCTGGCCCAGTACTGGTGGCGTATTACTCACAATACTGGGCCAGCGTTGGTTTAATATACCGGTCAAGTATAGAAATGCAGGCCCGGCCCAATACATGGTAGAGGTAAAATTGCCAATACTGAAAATCTGTATTGGCGCAGTATGGAACCAATACTGGAAATTTTATAAATGCAGAAATTCACTGATAACAATTATTATTATCATAACTCATTGTTTGAATAGAGAGCCTACTGAAATCTTGATAAGAAAAACCAGTTTCCCATTTTTTATGTGAATGAAAAATATCCAATCAAACCATGAATCTTTTGAATTATAGATTTTGGTTGAAAATTGAAAACAAAAATTCATTCTTCTGACTTCGCAGCGCTGCGCAGGAAAATAAGTATAAGCTTTTCTGCTGACTGCAGTATTTTTAACACTTTCGTGGAATTCACCGGAAAAAGAATGTTTCCATGCAATCGAATAAAATTATAATATACTATCCAATCATCAGAAATCTCCGAAGTGACCGTGAAATTTTGCTATCATTTATTTTTTTCAAGTACATACTGTTGATGTAAATTCTCACAAATCAAAGTTTACCTATCGAGTCAAAAAGTGTTAAGTATTGTGACAGGCGCCGATTAGCTGTAGGTGAACACCGGACGTCAGCCGATCAACGAAGTTAAGCACTATCGACTGCGGCCAAAATTTGGATGGGTGACCCACATGAATTGAATAAAAAATAAAAAAAAAATTAGTCTTTGAAGAGATGATTTCTAACATCCAGGAAATATTAACTGCGTTCTCTACCGCTCGAAAAAGAATCAACTATTGGTAGAAAAAATATTTTTTGTCCGGATAATATCGAAAATAAACAAAAATAGAATGATCGGGTCATCGGCTGATCAATATTGGGCTCTTGTTGGGCCATTGACTATATATGTATTGGCCCAATGTCGATAGCCATACGTTGGACCGAACTTATCATCCCAACTAATTACCAGTATTGGACCGGTATTGGCGGCCGACGCTGGGCTTGCACTCAAACCGTGGGATGCGGTGTTGGCCCAGTATTCGGCCGATTGTGATGCTCTACTTGCGATTCCACGCTGCGTCTTCGGGGCAGTAACCCGTGCGCGGCTCCTATGGCTGCAGGAGCGATAACTTTGCAATAACTGTTGAACAACATATCGGACATATTATATCGCAATGGTATTTGCTTACCGTAATTGTTCCCTAAATTTTCAGCCATTGATGAACCTTCTATTGTTACCCGTCTCCGAGATCACCACTTGGGCTATTTTTCACTGCCGTGACGATAATTTTGGGAATTCTTTCAAACTTCGAAGAGAAATGCATTCAAGAATCTTCCAAGATTGACCCTGATTTTTTAAATATTTATTCTGGATATTTTGAAGGAATGGTGATGGGTTGAAGTTAAGCTACGGAAAAAAAATTGTAAAAACTACGTTTTTCTACATACATTGAACGATGCTTTCCGTACTGATTTTCATACAATAATGATCTATGGCTGATCCAAGGAAAAATATAACAAGCTTGAAAATGATTCATATTCGAAGGTTGTCCGATTTTTGTTCACCTAAATATATAGTGTGTCAAACCCAAGTGCCTCGACTTCACGGCCCGATAGTAGAGCCTTGGTATCAAGAGGTTCGGAAGTTGTTCGATGTTCAAAATATGAAAAAAATCTGTTTTCGAATAGTGTTTCGAGCGCACTGAAGATCTTTAGGCGCACGTAACTTCGGTTTGACCGATTATACAGATGTTTTCCACTAGTGATTCGGCATCGCAAGACTTTCACCTTTCACGCTGTGAGCTCAGAAATTTTGAAAAAGAAATTTTTGACTACGATTGATTCGAAAAACTTTTGTCTTTTAGTTTTCGAAACGATGCCATTAATTTTTTTTAATGAAAATTTTACTGTATTATCTTCGTTTCGAAAACCACAAAACGAAAGTTTTTTGAAAAAATCGTAGTCATGTATTTTTTTTCAAGAATTTCTTAGCTCACAGCGTGAAAGGTGAAAGTCTTGCGATTCCGAATCGCTCGTGGAAAACATCTGTATGATCCCTCAAACCGAAGTTACGTACGTCAAAAGATCGTCCGGTGTGCTCGAAAACAGATTTTTTCATATTTTGAACATAGAATAACTTTCGAACCACTTGATACCAAGACGAATGGCTCAAGATTTCTTGTTGGGGATCGGTTCGGAGACAAAATCTCGCGTGCGGCGTGGCACCAAAATCGGTGACCTATGCGCAGAAAAGTGTCCCGCTTGAGGACGACCACCCCATATACATAATCATTTCGAAATCACAAATGATAGTTATACAGCTATCAAAGATGCGTGACGAATACCAAATTGTGTACCTATTGATGACGTAAAGTTTCGTATTGACGACAGAATATATATGCCAATTTCAATGGCATCGCAAAGTTGTGAAAAAATGTTGAATAACTTACCAGCTACTTGCACAGCCTCGGCGCTGCTAGTGTACTCATTGGCAGCTTCGCAGCGGTATGTTCCGGTATCATTCTCCTCAGCAGTGGAAATGATCAGTTCGTTTGCTATTGGGGATGTCGTTGTTGGCATGAGCATGATGCATAAGTACAATTCATACCGATTACATCCCTACTTACCGGAAATCCTTATCCTGTTGCCTGCTTGAATGCGTGTATCATTCTTATACCAGAGGACTTCCGGGGTTGGATAACCATCAACGTGGCAGGATATGCTGAATTGACTTCCCTTGAGGAATGGGCCCTTGCCCACTGCTACAGCCACTCTGATGGGTGCTGGAAATGAGAACGAGTGTGATGTCACAATGTGACAGTCGTTGCAATGCGTTCGGATTCTATCTCGCTTTGATTTGGCGGCACACAACTAAGAAAGGTAATGGAGTGGGTCGTGATAATTTGTAGACCGAATTCGGCTCAGTTTGTGGTATCAAGATCTTTAGCGTGTTGATTGTATCGGCCAATGGTCGATTAGTGAATTGGAGGTAGTTTGTTCGATAATTAAACAATAAATGATGAAGTAAGGGATTGGAATTTGGGTTCGGAGAGGTTTTGAACGTGAGGGTGGATTTGTCAAGATAGAGAAAGAAGAGGAGAAGTACAAGAGACTGAGGGTGACTAAAGAGTGAGGAATTGGTAGGGGAATCGAAGAAGGTAAGCTCGGTATTGGAAGGGGATTCCGGATGGGTTGCACACGCTGATCTCTATTCTACACTGGATAGGGTACATACAGCGAATGGATCATTCGTTTCGTAATCCTTTCATACACATAATTATTCCAGAACTACGGTTGATAGTTAGTTATTGTAGATTCGTGACCGTGTGATATACAGGAGAGGTTTGTCGGATACAGTCAGTGCATGCGCTGATGGTTATATAGGCAAATATCATAAACCTCGAATTTTTGTGTCACTCTACATTCTTTGTACCAATACATCATTTTTACTCATTTATCAGTGAAAAATTAGGTTGTATATGTTGTGTAGATCATGTGAATACAAAAAAAAAAAACTAGCGCACAAATTTTCACATATAATACCACAAGAGCTCCAAAATTATCGGGTATTTCCCGATAGGTTCGTTGCAAACAAATGAAGGAGTCAAGTTTTTCAGTTTACAAAATCAAGAGCGATTCTGAGGAAACAGGTCACGCTAATAGAGGCTTCCTTATTTATTTTCGTCAATGACAACGCTGTCAAATACCACGAACAAGCGATCTACCGATATTTCATATGCCTATGACTGATATCTTCAGACGACGTAGCGGTAGCTGTCACGTTGTATAGGTTAAAATGAACTGTCATATTACAATATTGTCTAATTAATTCTAATATTGTTCATAATACAACGGTATACGATATTATTTCATAAATAAGTAGTGATGAGGTTAAATTGATTGCAGACGTCGATTTCTGTTTATTCCAACATTATTAGGTTATAAATAATTGTCTTGGTGAAATTCACAGATCTGGTAGTGATGAAGTTATTAAGTCAATAGCATACGATATTGATTCTTTATGAATTAATTCCAGGTGTGAATTTCTGTTCATTTCCTACATTAGTTACAACCGAGGATTTCTTCGGTGACTGACTGACCCGTTGCATCTCTTCGACAAGTAGGGTTACGAACAAAACGATGTGAATATTATTCATCGAGCAATATCTCATCGATCCAGTACAAGCTTTTCATCCTACGAGGCATCGCCGCTGAATAAAACTCTACATGTCTTCTTAGCCTAATGAGTACGAAGACAGTCCTGCATAAATGATGGGTTGGTCTATCAATGCGTGTTCAAGTTTCATCGAGTGATAAATGAATTAAAATTATCGTTCCTATTGTGAATCTATTTAATTGAGTATTTGATTACTGCGTAGAACAAAGCGTTGCATTTTTGTATAAAATACTCGATCACAACAAATTGTACAAATTCAATAAAATTCTTTGTTTATTCAATTGATATTGCATAATCATATCAAATAATTAATGATACATGTGCAAGGACGCTGTCCTTCTGAAGAAAAAAAAAAATTTTACAATTTAACAATAACTCAATAGCATGGTTTTGGAAAACGCGGCCGGTCATAGCTTTCGGACCATCGCAGATGATTTCGCAGCCAAGAATCCAGGACGTCCGCGTTCGGCGATGGATACCGTGCGGAATATCCTAGTAAAGTACAAGCAAACTGGAGTGACTTATCCGCGTCGAAGTTCTACAAGTACTCGAAGAAGACGGGGAAAAAGCCAGCGTCGAGAGTGGCACGACGGGTCGGAGTATCTAAGGCCTCGGTACAACGCATTGTTGAGGAGGTGCCTTGTCCACCGTACAAGTCCAGAAAGGTACATAAGCATGATGCACCGGATCCAGAGAAGCAAGATACCAGGACGTCCGCGTCTATCGTACGAAACCGCGCGGAAGATATTAGTCAAATACCTCGTAGGATGAAAAACTTCAACTGGATCGATGAGATATTGCTTGATGAATGATATTCACATCGTTTTGTTCGTAACCCTACTTATCGGAGAGATGCAACGGGTTAGTCAGTCACCGAAGAAATCCTCGGTTGTAACTAATGTAGGAAATAAACAGAAATTCACACCTGGAATTAATTCATAAAGAATCAATATCGTATGCTATTGACTTAATAACTTCATCACTACTTATTTATGAAATAATATCGTATACCGTTGTATTATGAACAATATTAGAATTAATTAGACAATATTGTAATATGACAGTTCATTTTAACCTATAAAATATCGAAAGCGATGGTCGCCGCCTTACGAGAAAATATTAAAGTAATGTACATGACCATGTAAAATCAAGAAAACATTTCGGCCTTCCAACAAAATCAGAATACACAAAATAGTGTTGTTGAATATATTCCACCGCTTTTGTTATTTCAACAAATTATTTGTTCATTCAAATAAAAACTACGTGACAGAATAATTTTGTTGTAGCGAACGAGCAAATCTCAGCCATTTGGTGATATCAACAAAACAGTTTGTCAATCCAACAGAAAAAATTTGTTGAATTGACTAAAATTGCCCACCAAAAAAATTTTGTTGGATATACCGAATTTTTTCTCTCGGTGTAGAAGTAGAGATTTTCACCAGGGCTATGTAGCGAGCGCAAAATACCTTATTTCCGAGGGGTGAAGTAAAGAGAGAGTTGGCGCATGCGCACACCGCAAATACTCTACTTTGCGCACTAGTGCATTTGTCGCGCATGCGCACATCGCGAATACTCTACTTTGCGCACTAGTGCTTTCTTCGTGCACTGTGTCATGGCGGTGGACAGTCGCGATGTGAGGTTATATTGATTGATCAATCTGTCTCTCAAATCAAACTTTCTTCGCAGGGAGTTACAAAAAATATCGTGTGATACACGTGCGGATAGGCAATATCTGTCTCGTGTCATTTACAGCACTCGCCTTCGGCTCGTGCTACAAACGACACTCGTCGGATATTGCCTACCTTCCGCACTTGTATCACAATATACTATTTCACCACACCTGCACGGAAAGTACGACTTTTGACCCCTCGCGTGAGCGGGAGGTCGTACTTTCCGATGCCAGGGGGTGGTGAAAAATAGTATACCTCACACGGGAGTGAAAAAGGCGAGTAATATACTATAGTACTATGAAAAAGAAGAATACAACTTTAAGGATTTCAAAAAAAAATTTTGAATGGCGGAGTTAGAGCTATGTTCATTTTTGTAAACCGCTGTTGCACCGCTATGTTTGAAAATTCATATCTTCGAAAGCATCAATCGGAGTAGACTGATCCTGAAATCATTTTGTTCGTAAAAGAATGCGCTTTCATGAAAAAAATTCAATTGAAAAAAAATAGTATTTTTCGATACAGGAGCGTAAAGGCGGCACATTGCCGCGTTTCGCTCGTGTATCGAACACTATTTTTTGCAACACCTACATCGATAGTTCTGTTTTATGCCGTCTATCGGCACTGAAAAGTCTTTTAAACACTGGTGCGCTTTTAAACACTAGTGCGAGAAAGTTTTCTCGCACTAGTGTTTAAAAGACATTTTAAGTGCCTATAGACGATGCATAAAACAGGTCTTTCGATGTAGGTGTTGCAAAAACGTTTATTTCAATCATTTGTTTTCGTCGGTTTTGGAGATGTCTTGAACACTCTTGAATACTCTTGATAACGATTGGTGCGCTACTTCAAAACGTTGCACCACGTTGGATTCTGTATTCTAACAGCTGACGGGACGTATACTGAAAATTTTAGGCATGTGCCCAAGAATTGAGAATAAAAAAAAATTCCTTGAAAAAATTCGAGGTTTCTGAGATTTGCCCATATAGTTATCAAAGATGCGTTACGAGCACCAAACTGTGCAGTTATCGATCATGTGAAGTTTCGTATTCACTACAAAATATATGTCAATTTCGATGTTAGTACAAAGTTGTAAAAGAATGTTGTATAACTGACCAGCCACTCTGATGTCTACAGTCTCGGCGCTGCTGGTGTACTCATTGGCGGCTTCGCAGCGATACTTTCCAGCATCATCTTCCTCAACAGTCGAAACGATCAGTTCGTTTGCTATTAGGGATGTCATATGTTGATATGAGTATTACGTATGATTGCAATTCATACCGATGACATCCCTACTCACCGGAAATCCTTATCCTGTTGCCTGCTTGAATGCGTGTATCATTCTTATACCAGAGGACTTCCGGGGTTGGATAACCATCAACGTGGCAAGATATGCTGAATTGACTGCCCTTGAGGAATGGGCCCTTACTCGCTGCTATAGTCACTTTGATAGGTGCTGGAAATAAGAATGTTGGCAAACGACTGTAATGCCACAACGTAACAATCGTTGCTAGACGTTCGGGTTTTATCTGGCTACTATGTGTCGGCACACAACCTAGGGAAGGTGATGGAGTCAGACGTAGTAATCCATCAGTTTGTTGTATCAAGATCCTCATTGTGTCGATTGTATTGTTCAATAAACAAATTGGAGGAGATTTGTTCGATCATCAGAAAATGAATAATGTAGTGAGGGATTGGAATTTGGGTTCGGAGAGGTCCTGAACTCGACGGTTAATATCGTAGAAATAAAGGAAGAAAAGTAAAAGTACAAAAGATTTCGGTTGACTGTAGAGTGGGTGAAGTTGATGACGCAATGTCCACCAGTCAGGAAGTAGCGGATCAGGTGACTAACGGCAGAAGGCGGAGTTGTGACGTCACATGAAAATCAGAAGTCTCAAATGAACTTATTATGTGCTCGAATTTTCCGAAGAGCAATGCATGGAAATGAAATTAAAAGACTGCAAATCGACGTCATATTCGAGACAATGTGTCGTTGTTGGTCGTGAGAAACTATAGAGTCGAATCGAATGGATTAATTGCTCTGTGATCCTTCTATAATTATTTCGGAACCACGAATGTGAGTTATAGTTATCAAAGATGCGTTACTAGCACCAAACCGTGTAGTTATTATTGATAGTTCAGTATTGAGTACGGAATACATATTTGATGACAATTTCAATGTCATCGCAAAGTTGTGGAAGAATGTTGAATAACTTACCAGCCACTTTAATGTCCACAGTCTCGGCGCTGCCAGTATAATCATTGGCAGCTTCGCAGCGGTATCTTCCGGTATCATTCTCCTCGGCAGTGGAAATAATCAGCTTGTTTGCTATCGCAATTGTGATATGCTAGTATTAGTTCTAGTCCCCGCCCCCCAATGTTCATTTCGACGCTGCTTACGAAGCTAGCACGTTTCAGATTTCTTACGAAAACTAGCACGTTTCGGCTTCTCACGAAGACTAGCATGTTTCGGCTTTTGCCGCGAAAACTAGCACGTTTCAGATTTCACCGCGAAGACTAGCACGTTTCGATATTTACCACGAAGACTAGCACGTTTCGATATTCACCACGAAGACTAGCACGTTTCAGTTATCTCCACGAAAACCACCATGCTTTGATTATTGTAACAAGGATTTTCTGAAGATTTGTGCGGTGTGCGATGGTCGAAATGAAAGTCAATTTGCGGATGTAGAAGTCCGTTTTTTTTCATCAAAATAAACTTATGAATATTCTCGAAATTGTGTTGTCGTGGAGGGATTGGGAAAATTGATGCTGTTTTCACAGGTTCTTTACAGAAGTTTTAAATTTTTGATTGATTATGGAGCACGCGAAAAAAATTGCATAATAGAAATAATATGCGTTCCAGTTCGACAAACATACTAATCTTCGCGGCGAAATCCGAAACGTGCTAGTCTTCGTGGTTAATATCAAGACGTGCTAGTTTTCGTAAGAAATCTGAAACGTGCTAGTCTTCGTAACCAGCGTCGATTTATAGTCATTCGATGTCTATAACTCACCAACAATATTTATCCTCTTGTTTTCCTCAATATGATTACCATTCTTGTACCACTGTACCGTTGGATTCGGATAGCCATCGGTGTTGCAAGCTATGCTGATTTCACTTCCCTTGGAAAACGGGCCTTTGTCCACTGCCATTCTGACTCTCACGGGCACTAGGCATATGAATTAGGAAGTATATGAATATGAGCAGACTTGAACATAGTTCTGTATTGATCATGAGCTTGAAGTTTCTGAAAATATGATCATCTTTGTGGCTAAGAAATATTGATTCGGGTACGGCATGAAGATCAATAATTGATCACGAATTGGGTGAATATTGACTCTTTTTATGATGAGAAAGTTACTGAATACTTTTGACCAACTCACCAATCACTTTGATGTCCACAGTCTCCGCGCTGCTAGTGTACTCATTGGCAGCTTCGCAGCGGTATGTTCCCGTATCATTCTTATCAGCAGCAGAAATGATCAGCTCGTTTGCTATTGGAAATGTCATACGTTGACATCACTATGGTGCAAAATTACAATTCATACTGATTACATGACTACTTACCAGAAATCCCTATCCTGTCGCTTGCTCGAATGCGTGTATCATCCTTGTACCACCTTACTACTGGGGTTGGATGACCATCAACGTGGCAAGATATGCTCAATTGACGTCCTTCGAGGAATGGGCCCTTACCCGCTGCTATAGTCACTTTGATAAGTGCTGGAAATGAGAATGTTGTCAGAGGCCTGTGATGTCACAACGTAACAATCATTGCTAGCTAGACGTTCGGGTATTATCTGGCTCTTATGTGTCGGCACACAACCTAGGGAAGGTGATGAAGTTGGACGTAATAATTCGTAGAGTGAATTCGACTCAGTTTGCTGTATCAAGATTTTTTTTTACACATGAACGTAAAGGCTGATATTCCTATCTGTTTTCGGGGAGCAAAAAGCGGTTTTACCGACCGGAAGGTCTTTCCTCTCGTGAAATCTTTCTGGTATTTATTTCCATAAAGTCTTTCTTCCCTGGATGTACAGTCCGACCTCTCTATAAGTCCTCCCAAGCCCTCAAAGTAAAGAGTGTAATATTGGTGTTCAAATATAGGAAGTAGGAATGAGTGAGTTAAGCCACGAACTAGATTACAGTAAATATTTTGACTAACAGGTATAGTGTGCTGGTGAGCCCCACTTCCTCCTCCTTCTTCTTCCAACTAGCCTAGTGACAACATGTACGTTAACAAGCTCCGCTACTCAAAATATAATAAAGTATGTTCTATTATAAAAGGAACCTCCATAAGTGTATTTATTTAAACCATCGGACATCACAGTGGCGACGAGGTAAAATTTAATGATGAAGCAATAAAGGATTGCAAAGATATTAATAGATTCTTAAAGGAAGACACGTGTGAGGTATAATGGCGGATGCAAATGAAAAATTGAAAGTGAAGTTGGAGAAAGAGCGGAAAGAAATTGAAAAAGAGAGAGCTGAATTGGAAGAGAAGCGTAGACAATTAATTCAACAACGTCAACAATTTTTAACTGAGCAACAAACGGCTTCACAAACTCCAAAAGAACCAAATCCACAGACATCTGATTTTTCAAGTCAAAGGGAATTGTTTCAACCAATAATCACAGGGAGAGTTGGTGAGATTAAACAATATGATTTGCAAGAGGACTGGAATTTGTGGGTGGAAAGGTTAGAGCAGTATTTTGTTGCAAATGATATTTCGAATACCAAGAGAGTGTCGCTTTTTATTACTCTGATTGGTAGTGAGGGATATTCATTATTGCGTAATTTATGTACTCCAGATGTACCTGCTTCAAAATCTCTTCCATCTTTGATTAAAATTATGAGTGATCATTTACAACCGAAACCGAGCATAATAACCGAGCGGTATAAATTTAAGGAATGTAGACAAAAAGTGAATGAAGGTGTTAAAGAGTATCTTGCAAATCTTAAAAAGTTGTCAACATATTGTGAGTTTGGTAGCGGTCTTGAACATTATTTAAGAGATCAGTTTGTGTGGGGTCTGAAATGTGAAAGAATTAAAAAACGTTTGCTTGGTGAACAAGATTTGTCATATAGTAGAGCTATTGAATTGGCACAGTCAATGGAAACAGCAATGAAGGATGTGGCTGAAATGGGCGTGGCGCGGAGTAATCAACTTGAAGCAGTCAACTACTTGGGACATAAAAAGACGCAGATTAAAACATATTCGAAGAATAAAGACAAAGTACGCTGCTACTGCTGTGGGAAAGCTAATCATCATTCAACAGTTTGTAGATATCGAAGTTATACTTGTAATGTTTGTAAGAAAGAAGGTCATTTAGCTCAAGTATGTAAAGTTAGTAAATTTAGTAAAGGGAAGCAAAATGTATCAAGAAATCAGAAAAAATTTGATAATAAGCAAAATTTTATTGGTGAAGTTGACTCAAGAGTTGAGGAATTTGATAATATTTTTAATTTGAAGGAAATTAATGGTATTTTTCATAAGGAGGAAGAAAATAATGTTAGTGTGGAACCGTACAAAATTGTTTTAAATGTTCATGGTGTTAATTTAAATTTTCATGTTGACACAGGGTCAGATGTTTCTGTGATATCAGAGAAGGAATATAAAGAACGCAAAGAATGGTCGTTACTAACATTGAAGCAATCAAGTAGACGTTTCAGAACTCATCCAGGGCATTATATAGAGCCAGTAGGTTTTCTTGAGGTGGAAGTAGTTCATAAAGAAAAAAGTTTGAAACTGCAACTTTTTGTATTGCCTGGGGATGGACCGCCACTGCTTGGAAGAACTTGGTTGTGTGCATTGGGAGTTCATATATCGAAGATTTTAGCTGAAAGCGAGAATCATCATATTGGGATGGTTGAAAACGTAGATCAAAGGGATATTGATTCGTTAGTTAATGAATTTGAATCCGTTTTTACATCTAGACTTGGAAAATATACTAAAGGTCAGTTTAAACTTTACCTTAAAGAAGATGTACAACCTATATTTTGCAAGCCGCGTCCTTTGCCTTATGCAATGAAGGAAAAGGTTGAGAAGGAATTGAAGCGTCTAGTTGATATAGGAATTTTAGAAGCCGTTGAAAGTAGTGATTGGGCGACTCCAATTGTTCCTGTTCCGAAAAGTAATGGGGAAATTAGAATCTGTGGAGATTTTAAAGTAACTGTAAATCCTAGTCTTAAGATCGATCGGTATCCAGTTCCTAGGATCCAGGATCTTTTGGCAGGGTTGAATGGGGGAAAATTTTTCTCGAAAATTGACTTATCTCAAGCTTATCAACAGGTAGAATTGGAGGAGCAATCAAGGTCTTTAGTGACAATTTCAACGCATAAAGGTTTATTTAATTATAAAAGGTTGTGTTTTGGCATAGCATCAGCTCCTGGATTATTTCAAAGGGAAATGGAGAAAATTTTAAATGGAATTGATGGCGTTGTATGTTTCTTCGATGATATCATGATCACTGGCCCTACGATAGTTGTTCATGATGTTAGATTAAGAGAAGTGTTGAAACGCTTAAAGGATTGTGGTTTAACTGCAAATAAAAAGAAATGTCAGTTTAGAAAAGACAAAATTCAATTTTTAGGTTTTGTATTGGATTCTACTGGAATACATGCGGCTGAGGAGAAAGTTAAGGCAATTGTAGATGCTCCTGCACCTACTAATTTAACTCAATTGAGAGCTTTTCTAGGGTTGCTTAATTATTATGCAAAGTTTATTAAGAATTTTAGTCAAATTGTTTCACCATTATATGAATTATTGCATAAAAATGTAGCGTGGAAATGGGATCATGCTTGTGATAAGGCTTTTAATGAAGCTAAACGTTGCTTAATTTCGTCGGAGGTGTTAGTACATTTTAATGAAAAGTTACCTGTTAAACTAGCATGTGATGCGTCTCCTTTTGGTTTGGGTGCAGTTTTATCTCATGTTTACCCTGATAAACAAGAGCGACCAATAGCATTCGCTTCTAGAGCATTAACGAAGGCTGAGAAAAACTACTCACAGTTAGATAAGGAGGCATTGAGCTTAATTTTTGGGGTTAGAAAGTTTCATCAATATTTATATGGTAAACATTTTATTTTAGAGACTGACCATAAGCCTCTTGTTTATATTTTTGGTCAGAAAAAGGGATTACCTCAAATGGCTGCGAGTAGGGTGCAAAGGTGGGCAGTGTTTTTAGCTGCTTATCAGTTTGAGATTAGGCACGTTAAGGGGGTAGATAATTGTAGAGCCGATTACCTGTCTCGTATTCCAGTAGAAATTAATGATAAGCAACATGTAAATGAGATAGATGAATACTCGTATTTGAATTATGTATTAGAAGATGTAAAAGCTATTGATGCTAACCAGGTTAAACTAGAGACTGATAATGATTTGATGTTAAGACAAGTGCGTGAGTACATATTAAATGGTTGGCCAATTAAGGTAGATGAGAATTTTAAATTGTTCAAAAATAGAGAACGTGAATTGTCTGTTGAGAATGGATGTGTGTTATGGGGACATCGGATTGTGATTCCTCAGAGTTTGCGTAAGGGATTGCTAAATGAGTTGCACAGTATTCATATGGGCGTGGTGAAAATGAAAATGACAGCAAGATCGTACATTTGGTGGCCTAACATAGATAGCGATATTGAAAGTTTAGCTAAATCTTGTGAAATTTGTCTTAAATCAGCTGATAATCCGCCAAGATCTTTGCTGAATTCATGGAAATGGCCTGATGGACCTAATCATAGAATTCATGCTGATTTCTTGGGTCCTATGGAGGGAAAAATGTATTTAATAATTATAGATTCATTTTCAAAATGGTTGGATGTGAGAGAAATGAACGATATTACGTCGGAATCAACAATTAGAATTTTTAAAGAATATTTTAGTTCTTGGGGAATTCCACATAAACTGGTTACGGATAATGGGCCGAGTTTTTGCTCAAAATTGTTCAGTGATTTCCTGGAGTTTTATGGCGTACAACATTTGCGTACAGCACCGTATCATCCTGCATCTAATGGGTTGGCAGAAAATGCTGTTAAAAATTTTAAAAAGAAATTTAAACTTTTAAGAGAAGCGGGAAATTCTAGGCATGAAGCTCTATGTAAATTTCTATTTCATTATAGAGCAACAAATCACTGTACCACAGAGTGTAGTCCAGCTGAATTACATATCGGTAGGAAGTTTAGGACTAAACTAGATTTAATTAGACCTGAATTACGTAAAATTGTTGAAAAGAATCAATCCAATCAGCAGCAGTATTTTAAGGGAAATAGAAACTGGATTTGTAATAAGGGTGATGTCGTAATGGCAAAAAAATTATAGTAAAAATAATTGGAGTAAAACTAAGGTTATACAACAGCTTACACCAGCTACTTATACTGTATCAACGGAAGATAATAGTGTGTGGAAAAGACATGTGGACCAGTTGCGACCTTGTAACTTAGCATTTGAAACTGACGTACCTGTGGTGAATGAAAATATAGATAATTATGTAAGCGATGTGTTTGACAAAGATGGCGCTAAGGAAGTAGAATCGGACTTAGCGGCGGAAGCTAATATTAATAGTCAAACGGTAGCAGGCAATAGTAAAATTGACACGGTAGAAGTGATTCATTCCAAGACTCCGATCAAAAAGGATATAGTTATAAGACGTTCTGCTAGAATTCGTAAGCCGAAGAAAATTTTTGATGTGTAAACGATAGGTTTTAGAAAAAAAAAAAAAAAAAAAAAAAAAGAAAAATGTTCTTAATTAGGTGTGGAGGAGTGTAATATTGGTGTTCAAATATAGGAAGTAGGAATGAGTGAGTTAAGCCACGAACTAGATTACAGTAAATATTTTGACTAACAGGTATAGTGTGCTGGTGAGCCCCACTTCCTCCTCCTTCTTCTTCCAACTAGCCTAGTGACAACATGTACGTTAACAAGCTCCGCTACTCAAAATATAATAAAGTATGTTCTATTATAAAAGGAACCTCCATAAGTGTATTTATTTAAACCATCGGACATCACAAAGAGTTTTTCCACGAAATGAGGTATCCGCACTTTGCCTTCTTCGCTAGTCGCACCATTTGTTTTCCATCTGTTTTTTTCCTCGCATCGGTATGTCTTGATCTAGTCCAAGCGGGTTAGCATTTCAAATAGGAAAAATTCCAAGTAGCAATTTTTCTTCGCGAATCGTCGGAAGGGGTCACTGAGAGTCTAAATCTCGATTTTCGGGAATCCAATCTGTTTGCGTCAGCCGCCATCTTCAAATTGAGGGTGAATTCTCGTTTTTTGAATAACTCGTTCATTTTCAATTTTACACTGAAAATGATGATAATCAAAGTTGTTGGAAATTAAATTTTCCACAACTTTGGTTTTCAACATTTTTCCCTAGAATCGATACTTTTCGATTTGAACCCGAAAGAAGGGGTGAAACTTAATTATTGCATTATCTCGTTTATTATTGATTTTTACGTATAAATGGAAATGAACAAACTTATTGGGAATCAAATTTGCTACAACTTTTGTCTCCTTCGTTTTTTCCGTAGTTGAAACGTAACATGAGATCAGTAGTTTTCAATGAGCCTAATGTGTACTCAAATTTTGCCAAAAAGCAATGCATAGAAATGGAATTAAAAGACTGCGAATCAATGTCATATTTAGAAGAATGTGTCGTCATTTGTCGTAAAGAATTATGGAGTTGCAGCGAATGAATCATTTGTTTTGTGATCCTTTCATATAATTAATAATTCCGGAACTACTATCGACAGTTATGTACATAGTTATCAAAGATGCGTTACGAGCACCAAATTGTGTGGCTATTGACCACGTGAAGTTTCATGTTGACTACAGAATATATCAGAATTTCAATGTTATTACAAAGTTGTGAAAGAATGTTGAATAACTTACCAGCCACTTTGATGTCCACAGTCTCAGCGCTGCTAGTGTACTCATTGGCAGCTTCGCAGCGATACTTTCCAGCATCATTCTCCTCAGCGGTAGAAATAATCAGCTTGTTTGCTATCGCAATTGTGATATTCTAGTATTAGTTCGAGTCCATATTTTCATTCATAGTCATTCGATGTTTATCACTCACCAACAATATTGTTCCTTTCGTTTTCTTGAATGGGATTATCATTTTTGTACCACTGTACCGTTGGGGTCGGGTATCCATCGGCATTGCAAGCTATGCTGATTCTACTTCCTTTGAAAAACGGGCCATTGACTGCTGCCACTTTGACTCTCACTGGTACTAGGCATATGAATTAAGAAGTCTATGAATATTAGGAGACTTCAACTTAGTTCCACATTGATCGTGTGCTTGAAGTTTCTCAAAATATGATTGTCTTCATGGCTAAGAAATATGGATTCAGGTATAGCATGAAGATCAATAATTGGTCACGGATTGTGTGACTATTGACTCTTTTTATCACGAGAAAGTTCTTGAATACTTTTGAACAACTCACCAATCACTTTGATGTCCACAGTCTCCGCACTGCTAGTGTACTCATTGGCAGCTCCGCAGCGGTATGTTCCCGTATCATTCTTATCAGCGTCAGAAATGATCAGCTCGTTTGCTATAGGATGTCATAGGTTGGCATCAGAATGATGCATAATTACAATTTAAACCGATTACATGACTACTCACCAGAAATCCTCATCCTGTTGCTTGCTTCAATGCGTGTATCATCCTTGTACCAGAGTACTTCCGGGGTTGGACGACCATCAATGTGGCAAGATATGCTGAATTCACTTCCCTCGAGGAATGGGCCCTTACTCAGTGCTATAGTCTTTTTGATAGGTGCTGGAAATGGAAATGTTGACAAACGACTGTGATGTCACAACGTAACAATCGTTGCTAGACGTTCGGGTTTTATCTGGCTCCTATGCGTCGGCACACAACCCAGGGAAGATGATGAGGTGGGACGTAATAATTCGTAAAGTGAGTCCAACTCCATTTGTGGTATCAAGATTGTTATTGTGTCGATTGTATTGGACGATGAGTGAATTGGAGATAATTTGTTCGATAATCAAACAATGAATGATGAAGTGAGGCATTGGAACTTTGGTTCGAAGAGGTGTTGAACGTGAGGGTGGATTTGTGAAGATCGAGGAAAAAGAAAAGAAGTACAAGAGGTGGAGGGTGACTGAAGAGTGAGGAATTGGTCAGGGAATCGAAGAAGGTAAGCTCGGTACTTGAAGGGGATTCTGGATGAGTTACACAGCTGGGGTCTATCAGCAGGAGGTGGAGTCGAAACGTAACATGATATCAGTGGTTTTCAATGACCCTGATGTGTACTCAAATTCCGCCAAAAAGCAATGCATAGAAATAAAATTGCAAGACTGAGAGTGAATGTCATACGGTAGACTCTAGATATGTGGCTGCGGTATGGGGCTGTAGGAGCGGAAGATTCTCGAAAATGGCCAGAAGTGGAGACCCTCTCCACCCAGCAGTTCAGTGCTGAAGTCACGCCTCTAGCGGTCCGCGTTTCTTTTGACTTTGGCATAAGCGCTTGCAAGTGCGCGTGAGAGTGAGCGCCGGGAGAGTAGTGTCACTGCGACGTGCTTACCGGCAGCGGCGTGCAGAATTGTGGTGGTGGAGCGCTATTTGTGTGCGTGCAAGTACGTGTGACGGGGAATTCGCTCGTGCGGCCATATACCGAGCGGCCATATATCTAGAGTCTCCTTTATTTGAACCAATGTGTCCTCATTTGTCGTGAGGAATTATGGAATCGCAGCGAGTGAATCATTCGTTTTGTCATCCTTTCATATACATAATTATTTCGGAACTACGATTGATAGTTATATAGTTATCAAAGATGCGTTACAGGCACCAAACTGTGTGGCTGTTGATCACGTGAAGTTTTGCATTGACTACAGAATATATGCCAATTTCAATATTAATACAAAGTTATGGAAGAATGTTGAATAACTTACCAGCCACTTTGATGTCCACAGTCTCGGCGCTGCTAGTGTACTCATTGGCAGCTTCGCAGCGATACTTTCCAGTATCATTCACCTCAGCAGTAGAAATAATCAGCTTGTTTGCTATCGCAATATTGTGATATGCTCGTATTAGTTCTAGTCCCTACGTTCGTTTATAGTCATTCGATGTCTATAACTCACCAAAAATATTTATCCTCTCGTTTTCCGCAATATGATTATCATTCCTGTACCACTGTACCGTTGGAAACGGGTAGCCATCGGCGTTGCAAACTACGCTTATTGTACTACCTTTCGGAAACGGGCCGTCATCCACCGCTATTCTTGCCTTGACCGGCACTGAAAATAAGTTTTTCGTCATACTGGGCGTAGAGTTCGACATTACGCCCGGTGTTTGTAAACAAAAACTGTCCCTATGCGCGACGCCCATTGGGTGCCGCGCATCGGAGTAGTTTTTACCACACTGCGTGCGCAAAGTTCAGTTTTGCGCACGCTTCGCGTGCATAAAATTCAAGTTGACGCGCGTTGTGTTGAAAAATAAAGTTCGATACACGTGGGAAAGATGATTCTCGGACGAGTGTGAAGTTTTTCGCACACCGGGCGTAGTGTCAAACTTGACGCTTGCAAAACAAGGCCAAAAATTCGTTATTACTTCGCACCACCATGACGAAACATAATGTTCGCACCGCGGGCGTACAACTGAACAGCCTTGGGGATGGTTGCGTGACCCTCGGGCCGGCTACGCCGGCCCTATGACGCGTTCGATCAGCAGCGGGCACAAAGGTGTACTTTATGCCCATTGTACGAAAATAAGTATCTGAAGGTCTTTGAGTATGACTAGTGTTAAATATCATTCAACATCCATCCATGTAGCTGAAGGTTCTGTGATCAGTCTCGGAACATGTGTGCTCTGAGGATAGTCACGTAGCGAGCGTATAGCTATTAGCTATGCACATTATGAAGGAGTAACTGAATACATTCGAATAACTTACCAATCACTTTGATGTCCACAGTATGTGCTCCGCTGCCGTGTTCATTGGCTGTTTCGCAGCGATATGTTCCCGCATCATTTTTGTGCGCCCTTGGGATGATTAGTTCGGTGCCTTTTGAATATGTGGAACATTGATTTCAGTCTGATTCGATATTCTCATTTTGTCTCGAGAAATACTCACCAGATATGTTGATCCTATCATTCGTTTGGATAAGCTCGTCGTCCTTGTACCACAGTATTCTCGAAGCCGGATGGCCGACAACGTTACAAGCTATACTGACTTCACTTTTTTCGATTATCAGTTCTTTGGCAACTGTTACGTTCATCACGACTAATTTTCCACAGATTTCTGATTCAGCGAAAAAGGTGCATAAGATAAGTCGAGGATATGGTCATAGACATAGATACTGGCACTCTTCAACAATTTAACTTTAGAGAATTCAATTTAGAAATGTCGGTCAACGGAAACGAACATACATACCCTTCTCATATTCGGGTCGCTCACAGACGAAAGCGTAAGGCTGTTGGCAGCTGATGCTGTTCACCCGGCCGCTTCTGTCAATGGCATCACAATTTTCAATGTATCTCCTGGCAATAGACGGTTTATTCAAACCCCGCTGGTTGTAGTCTACCGATTCTCCGTTTTCAACTTGAATAGTCGGGTACTGAACGTCAACGATACGATCGTGGAACCCAACGAGGGTATAATTTGAATCGTACGAGCCGATATGTGGAAGCGATAGCGTGAAGAGCGCGACAATGATTTGTGATTCCTGGTCAGAGTCGATGATGGCCAAGTCACCTCCTTCCAGTTGGCAAATTGACCGAGCAGTGTCCGATGTTTTCGCTTGACTGTGAATCTTGTGGTAGCCTATACCAGCCGTGAATCTGTAATGGACGAAACGCGTTATAAAACAGGAATGCAGACAGGCCCGGCGCTAGTTGTGTGTACTATGTCGAACATTCCACACGCCAAATTTTCGTGGGTGTGGAATTTCACACCCCGCATTTTGGTAATCTTTTCAGAAATCTCAGAAGACGAGGATAGCTTAGTACTCGATCAGTATTGCTTTAGAAAACGTTTCTCAGTTAATTCAAAATACAAAACGTGACTATCAAAACACTGATGGACGTGGTGAATCACTTGGAAGCGAATTAAAATTTTTCGACTTTGTACCGGAATTCACGAAACTCGTCAAAATCATTTTCACAATACCATCGTCATCATGAATCGATGAGCGCATAAAAAAAAAAAACTGCCAAAAAGTATGCTTGCATCAAGAGAAAAGCTATATAGAATATAAATATTATAGGTAAGTATAAATTTGCAATGAGAAAGATAATATGAATAAAAGTAAGTCTGCAATAAAGAAATAGATCATGAAGAAAGATTTCATTGAGACCCCCCCCCCCCCCCCCCCCCTCCGCCCCGATATTTACTCGACACCTCACCGAAATTTGCTCCGCCGGGCCTGAATGAAGAGATGTATAGCTTTTCGAAAAAAATATGGGCACAGCCGAGGGGACTCGTGAAATAAAGTTTACACCAAAACTCACAGGAGTTTGACCCTTTATGCGAATTCTCAGTCATAACAAAGATTTCAGCAAAGTTCCTACCCGGTTATTTCCTGATCTCCGCATCCCTGCAAATTGCAATCAACCATCTCCGCTCTTCTGACTCAAACATACAATTTCATCTACTTTAATTTCTCATTTCATGTATATCCCTAGATTCATTGGTGTCCCTCGAACTCAAAGACTTCGCCCACTAGAATATAGAAAGAATTATCGTCCTGTAGGCAAGCTCGTGAAGAAAATGTCGTTTCATACTCCCCGAGAATCGAGTACTGCCTGTTGAAACTAACAAACAGCCTGGAAGATTTTCTGAGTCAGTCAGACAGAGCAGCATGCATCAGCTGTTATTACAAAATCAAGCCCTAACCGCCTACTGTATTTTTGATGTAAATCAAAATCAATTTCACTGGCCTTAGTTTGAAAATACCATTGGGTCATTTTTTTCTGTTGGCCGGTTTTGCTCCACCTATCTCTACATCGTGTTGGTAAAACTCTAAAAGAACTACTAATCAAGAATGAGAAATCATCAATTATCAGCCTTCCACGAATGGGACCAGGATTTGACAGACTCAGGTGGGAAAAAAATCAGAGTAATGATCAGAGGAACAAATATGAGAGTCAAAATTCTTCACGAGACTATTTCTGAACCAATAGGCGGCTGCCGATGAGCTGCTCCTATTTCTTAATGGATTGGCATTGTGTTGTATAGTTATTCGGCTGTCATGATAACGCCAGAGGTACAGAATAAGCCCTCAGAGTTTATAAAACACTATCAAATATCATGTTAATCAAACAAACTAGTCCACAGGAAGAATCACAAACAACTGCAGATGACGTCATTCTCTTCAAAACCGTTCGAACGGATATCATTGGATATTGCAGCACCATCACCAATGACTGAGAACGCAAATGGATACAAAAAATGAATTCTCTCAAGGTTATGCAATCACCAAATCGCGAAGTTATCACCACGATTGCTGATAAACTCTCAAATCAACACAGAATTCATATGTAAACTCGAAATGCCACCATCTATTTCGACTGACCAAGGAAAAGATTTGACCTCAATCTTGCCAAAAGACGTCGCTTAACTTTACAAAATCAAGTAAATACAAACGACAGCTGATCATCAACGAACTATCGGTACCGATGGGACAGATGGTTAGATTTTTTTTTTTCACGTAAGATTGAATAAATACCTGAAATATTAGAAGTGCAGAATATAGAAATCGTATGAATTCCGCAGCATCCACCCTATTAGCGTTAGTGATATTAATGTTTTTGAGGAAACTTAAATGAATCACAGAGGACAAGGTCATTTTATCATAGAAGTGAATTAAAATACACAAGAAATTCTAGAAAATTCAGGACTAGAGAAGAAAATAAAAATCCTACGTAAGATGTCTTCGGAGTCCCCCTTTCCCCCAAGTAAGACAAAGTAAGTAATGTTGTACCCCATTCCCCCCCAAATCGTCTGACGTAAAATAATGGACGACCCCACACCAATTATTATTCTCGTAATTTAATTATTGTCCAATTCATACTTTCCCAGCAAACCAATACATAACTGATACATAACTGTAAGAGCACATCTAGAGATCGGAGTAATGTAACATAGTTATGTCTCTGATATGCGACATATCTTTAGAATGTAACATATTGTTTACATAACATAAGATGCATGAATGATACGTAATATTGAGGGCATCACGAAGTAACAATGTAATATAACAAAGTTACGTAGAGGAGAAATAACATAACTTCAATTCCGTGATGTATCATGTACATTACATGAGACCCACAAGTGATACATAAAATTGAAAGCATCTTCAGGGATCCGGAAATATAACATAGTTACATACATGGGACATAATATTTCTGCAAATATGACATGTGTCGTATATATAACATCAGACCCATGGATGATACGTAACAGAGATGGCAACACCAGGGAACAGAGTCACATAACATAATAACATCTATGATACGTGCAATATCTTTAGTTCTGCAATTAAAACATCGCAAAATAGGATATCCGTATCTGCTGGCGATAATTTCTGAAACGTATGTAAGTGACTAACATGATAGTACGCATCAATCGAGGCATAAACGCTTCAGAGCTGTTAGATAGCGAGATCGAAAATATAGAGAAATCTGGCAGTATTCACTACACGATACTGTGGTGTAGTGGCGAGAGCGTGCGACTACTAATCCAAGCGAGTCCGAGCGATCATGGTTCGAGCCCGGGTTAGGTCAAAATAATGATGTCGTCTTGAATGAACTAAAAATGCGTTTTAATCTATCTGTGGTTGATTATAAATTGTTTCTATGTCAACTATGAGGCAAAACACGTCAAACGTTCCCACCAAAAATTTTGTTGTGCCTGATCTTATTGAAACTCTGACAATTTGCAGTACTAGTGGTCCCCTTCTAACCCCCTGAAACGGAAGCTTGGATACCCACCCGTTGTCCCGGTACAGGTACACGTATTTCGTCATTGCAGTCTGCAGGCCGTTCTTTGATGTATTGTATCTTTTCTCCTGATAGGCGGATTCTACGTTGTAAGGACGGTTTTGGAAATGGGTTTTCGCAATCTTTCGGTCTATCGAAAGGATTTTTTGATGAAAGAAAATTTAAGAGAGACTCTATCACTCGGCATAATGTCAATGAAGGGACGTTATCGATCAAATCGAGTCAGGTGAAGAAAAGAAACGAAGAACTTCTTACTTCAGGTTTTTAACGTTTCGGCGAAGTTTGTCGCCCTCATCAGAAAAAAACAAGTAATGTAAGAAATTTTTCAAAACATCCAAATAATCAACATCAACGTTGGCAGGTTAAGATGGAGACGTAAACAAGAGGAGCAGAACGTCAGATATATCCATTCCACGAGTAAAATAAGATATATCTGACGTTCTGCTCCTCTTGTTTACGTCTCCATCTTAACCTGCCAACGTTGATGTTGATTATTTGGATGTTTTGAAAAATTTCTTACATTACTTGTTTTTTTCTGATGAGGGCGACAAACTTCGCCGAAACGTTAAAAACCTGAAGTAAGAAGTTCTTCGTTTCTTTTCTTCACCTGACTCGATTTGATCGATAACGTCCCTTCATTGAAAGAAAATTTAGATAGTTTTTTTTCGAATCCAAACATATTTTCAAGTTTTTCTCAAAATGCGACATTATCGTTTTTGCTCAAATATGTCTTAAAAAATTCCTTGTTTCTTACCCTTCAAAATGAAACCAAGTGGAAAGTGGGAGGATCAAATTTGTTAATATTTTAGATAGTTTTTTCCGAATATAAACATATTTTCAAGTTTTTCTCAAAATGCAACATTATCGTTTTTGCTCAAATATGTCTTAAAAAATTCCTTGTTCCTTACCCTTCAGAATGACACCAAGTGGAAAGTCGGAGGAACAAAATTTTTGGTGGGAACGTTTGACGTGTTTTGCCTCATATACGCTAGACCGATTTGAGGTCACGACGATTTTTTCGTACACTCTCGGCGTGCCCCAAAAACTTGAGAATATAGTCAGACTAGATGAATGGTGAAATTAGTCGTCTCTAGACCGATGTTAAGGGGTGCATCAACGGTCTTTTCGAAATCCCATCTAAATAACACAGGAAAATTTTCGGCCAAGTGGTTGCATTGTGCCTCATCGTACGGTACATCACCCACGGGGTGGATCGCCCGCAATCTGAGTTCATTAAAGTTGGATCTAATCGGGAAAAATCGAAACTTCACCCCCCGGTCATATGGGGTAAAACGGCGGAGGAAATAAAATCAGAAAATTATGTTTCCAATGCAAAAAATCTCGGAAAATTATGAAAAAATTCTAAAAAATTCTAAAAAATAGGAAATAACGTAATAGCACCCCTGAAAACTTCCATCTATGAGACAACCCCTAAAAATGAGATTTTATGATTTTTGAAAGCGATAAAGGATTATTAGTGATATTTCCCGGGAAAAAATAGTTGTATATGAATATAAATAATCATATATGACCTTATCATTAATGATCATGAACGAAATTTGTCTCTATATGACCATATATAACCAGCGCCGGATTAACCACTAGGCGGAGTAGGCGACCGCCTACGGGCCCCCTAACCAAGAGGGCCCCATACCTGGTCAGAATTTACAGTACCGTCCATAAGTTCGGGATCACTTTCCAAATTTTCGACCGAGACAAAAAGTTGAATATCTCGGTCAAAAAAAAAATTTTCAGCCAAATGGCCCAAGTGACATTCATGGGTGGAATGAACCGGCTTTATCTTGCTTCTCTGTTCAATTTTCCAAAAAAATTTCCGCACTCACTAGATAATGTTAAACATGACCGTTTTATGCTATTTTCATACTTCCATGAATTTGCGTGTAATTTTGTGGGAAATAGATATGGAAACTTTTTTTCAATAGGACTTCGAAAGAGACGAGATTGAGCTGTAAATTGTTTTTTTTTTTTTAAATTTGCGATTTTTTTTCGTCAAAGTTATTCAACTTTTTGTGCGGAAAATTGGTTTTGAGAAAATGCGTCGTAACTTGAGCACTGTGAGGTTCCAGATAAAATGTCATAATATAAAAAATGTGTATTTTTTGATTTTTCACTCGTTCAAATTTTTGTGAATTAATTTTTTTTGGATTTTTTTTTCTCAATTTTCTTTTACCGAATTTTGTTCACATAAACAAATACGAAATAAAATAAACAATGACTTTCTTCATCATATAATGACAAGAGAATCGCAGAAATTATTGTTAACATTATTTCGGATTTATTCATGTAACATAAAAACGTAAAAACAATTCTAGAAAAAAATGAAAAAAAAATTTCAAAATTTATGAATAAAGGACCCCGCACAAATCTTATGGAAATTGGATCCCGGTCAAATTTGTGACCATGATGACTTTTGATCAGGATGACCTGAAGCACAACATACTACAATTTTGGACAATTTGACCGGGATCCAATTTCCATAAGATTTGTGCGGGGTCCTTTATTGTTAATTTTATTTCGGATTTGTTCATGTGAAAAAAAATCGATGAAAAAAAATGAAACAAAAAATTGAAAAAAATGAATCAATTCAAAAAAATTTGAACGAGTGAACAATCGAAAAATACACATTTTTTATATTATGACATTTCATCTGAAACCCCACAGTGCTCGAGTTACGACGCATTTTCTGAGAACCGATTCTCCGCACAAAAAGTTGAATAACTTGATGGAAAAAAAATCGCAGGTTGAAAAAAAAAAATCGATTCACAGCTCAATCTCGTCACTTTCGAAGTCCTATTGGAAAAAAGTGTCTATATCTATTTCCCACAAAATTACACGCGAATTTACGAAAGTATGAAAATCGCAAAAAACCGGTCATGTTTAACATTATCTAGTGAGTGCGGAAATTTTTTTGGAAAATTGAACAGAGAAGCAAAACAAAATGGTTCTTTCCACTTTCGAATGCGACCCGGGCCATTTGACTAAAAAATTTTTTGACCGAGATATTCAACTTTTTGTCTCGATCGAAAATTCGGAAAATGATCCCGAACTTACGCACGGTACTGTAATTGGAAAAAAAATTGAAAGAATTTACGCGTTTTCCTTCTTATAATAATTTTTTGATAGTAAAAAATGAAAGGATACATAACACAGGGCCCCGTGAAATATGTGCGCCTATGGGCCCCACCAACCTTTAATCCGGCGCTGTATATAACCATGTATAATTGGCCAGGTCTGATCATGTCTGCTTATATATAATCAGATATGATCAGATTTAATCATTTGTTTTGGACAAATTAAAATAAAACAGTCAATTAAATTACAAAATCATAAAAAATATTTTGTTTTTATATCTTTTATTCGTCGTATTGGTCCGGAATTATGGTTATTTCTAATAATTGACTTTTTTTTGTCGATTAAAATTTTCTGACTGTTTCTTACTGGGATTCGAACCCGGGTCCTTCTGCGTATCAGTCGAAGCTTCTACCACTTTGCTACTTTACGTATTTGATAGTTGATACTTTCAGAATGTCTATATGTATTTGACACGAAAATTTATCAACCTTAACGAATGCACTTAATATTGATTATGATGATCGAACGATTCTTGAATTGTTTTTGTATTTTAGGGAATGCGAGGCAATATGACCACTCTAAATTTTTCAGCAGAAAAAATTACTAATCTGAAAATGCTGTGTATTCTATTTATTGAAAGAGATTAAACGTTTATTTTATTGACTGGAGGAATTCTATAACTTCGTGGGGCAAAACGGCTAATTTAATAATATCGAAATATTCAGGTTTTTATTGTTCAAATTGTCAAAGAATATGTATGGGTATGCAGGGTGATTCAGAATTCATGACGAATCTCTTGAGGGGTTTATCCTTGTCAAAATTAGGAACGAAAGTTCCTCAGCCATTTTTCCTTGGAAATATTTTTCTCCGACAAACAATTTTTTTTTGTTTTTGTTGTTTTATTTGTCAATTTTGAAGGATCTCAAAAGTTTTTTATTCGGTGGAAGATATGGAAAAAATGTGTTATGATTCCAAGGAAAAAAATCATTTTTCGGAAAAATGGCTGAACAACTTTCGATCCCGATTTTGTCAAGGATTAACCCCTCGAGAGATTCGTCACGAATTCTGAATAACCCTGTATATTGAGGTTTCATAACAATCAGGTCTGATCAGATCTGATCATATAGAGACCTACATCAGACCTATATAAGATTACACATGGGCTTATATCAGTCAGGTCTGATCATATCTGATTATATATAGACCATATATGATTAATAATGATAATAATATAATAATAATAATTTTCTATAATTATATATAGACCTATAAATGATTGGACATTGACTTATATCAATTATGTCTGATCATATCGTATGAAATTAGACATGATTATGCCTGTTCATGTCTGATCAGGCCTGATGCTCATGGCCGATCATGGTCTGATCACGTATCAGGCCTGATCAGAGCGACATAGTTAGAGCAGAACGGAGGTTTTCAACCTTCCAGGCATAATCATACATGAACAGGCATGGCCATGCATGATCAGGCATGAACGTATTTATGATTAGGTCTGACGTCAGGCCTGATTATACATGAACAGGCATGATCATGTCTGACATCAGGCATAATCATACACGAACAGGCATGGCCATGCATGATCAGGCATGAACGTATTTATGATCGGGTCTGGCATCAGGCCTGATCATACATGAACAGGCATGATCATGTCTGGCAGCAGGCATAATCATACATGAACAGGTATGGTCATGCATGATCAGGCCTGAACGTATTGGGCGCTTCAGGCCTGATCATTCATGATCATGCATGATCATGTCTGGCATCAGATATGAACAGGCATGAACAGACATGATCATGTCTAATTTCAGGCCTGATCATACATGAACAGACATGATCATGTCTAATTTCAGGCCTGATCATACATGAACAGGCATGATCATGTCTGAACATTTTTTCCCGGGTTTCCTTCACTAAAAAATCATAAAATAATGTCGTACATGCGAAATGTTGTTCCGAAATTATTGGGCTATGAGTGGAGGGAGAAATAAAAGTAATACACTGAATGCACGATAATAATAAGTATATTTCAAGTCCAGTTTCAGTTTTTCACATGATTTTGGATATTAGGGGTGGGATATTTTTGTCGGTGTTGCTTGATAATTTGGAGAGCATGTTGTTTTTGTTCTTCATCTTTGAAAACCCCCACGAAAATCCTATTCAAATATCATTTCTATTCACTCTAGAAAATGCAAAAATATGGTCTACCACCGAGTTATACTTAATATTATCGTGCATTCAGTGTATTACTTTTATTTCTCCCTCCACTCATAGCCCAATAATTTCGGAACAACATTTCGCATGTACGACATTATTTTATGATTTTTTAGTGAAGGAAAATATCACTAATAATCCTTTATCGCTTTCAAAAATCATAAAATCTAACTTTTAGGGGTTGTCTCATAGATGGAAGTTTTCAGGGGTGCTGTTACGTTATTTCCTATTTTTTAGAATTTTTCAGAATTTTTTCATAATTTTCCGAGATTTTTTGCGTTGAAAACATAATTTTCCGATTTTATTTCCTCCGCCGTTTTACCCCATATGACCGGGGGGTGAAGTTTCGATTTTTCCCAGTTAGATCCAACCTTAATGAACTCAGATTGCGGGCGATCCACCCCGTGGGTGATGTACCGTACGATGAGGTACAATGCAACCACTTGGCCGAAAATTTTACTGTGTTATTTAGATGGGGTTTCGAAAAGACCGTTGATGCACCCCTTAACTTTGGTCTAGAGACCCCTAATTTCACCATTCATCTAGTCTGATTATATTCTCAAGTTTTTGGGGCACGCCGAGAGTGTACGAAAAAATCGTTGTGACCTCAAATCGGTCTAATATACACCATAGATGATGGAAATTAGTAATAATAACGGCTTTTTATTTAGCTTTTCCAGTGTGATAGTTAATTGTATCAGATGCATCTCCAATATGTATCTGATACATCTTTCAACATGTCTTTGACATATCTTTGACATATCTTTGATATGTCTATGATATATCGGTGAGCTGTCGCTGATATGTATCACCAGCACATATCTAATACATTGATGATACATCCAATGTTGCTGACATCGTGCTGTACCAGTAACATACTTTCTTATGAGTTTGATACATAACGTGTAACATTCGTTACATAATATATACGTATTTGATAAATATTTTGGTTTGCTGGGTTGTATCATTCTCACAATTACTATTCACTAACCGCGATGAGTGCGTTTGGCAATGAAATAAGATAGTGACTTACACGTATCCCTCGTTCACAACCAAGAGAGCGTTCGACCATATGCCATCTTGGAAATGTCCGAAGACTATCAGCGTTGTGATCCAGAACCACATATTTCCTTCGTAGTATGTACGGAGCTCGAGCGGGACTATGCGTGGTACAGTGTACGGGCTTGAATATATATTCTCTAAGCTGTATCGATAATCGTATCTTTTCCTCCTCAATTTTGTGGTGGGGATTATTATTTTGTCCTGTTACTTATCAGTTATCACATAAATACGTCACAATTTTCGTTCATATACCTACGCATGTCCATGCGAGCCAAAATTTGCAAGAACCACGCATCTTGCGTGTGATGCTCGAACACGCGCTAGTCATTTCTATCTATGCATTCCTCGTGGAATTGCACTTTGGAAATGACCTTTGGAAAATCGAAAGATCCTCATCGTAAACGTACTGATCAGAAATTCTAATATTTTCGTGTAAAATTGTGCAAAAAATCTGATTAATTAACAAATGGTGATGAAGAGATCGATCCAATCGAGTCAGTGTTAAAAAAAAAAGGAAAAATTCTTAGATTCTTAGATTTGACGTTTCGACGAGCGATTCCTCGCCCTCATCAGAACTGTAATTTTATTAACAAAAAAAACGTAACTATTACAAAGAAATACAGAAAGAAAAGAAAAAAGAAAAAAAATTGTGACAATATTTACCATAGAATAGAATTACAATAAATGTTAAACAGTAGAGGCATAGTCATAAGAGCGCAGTTTAGAATGGCTGTGGTGAGAACTGTCACATCCAAAACAAACATATAAATATTAACGGGCCAACGGCTAACCGATACAAGTACTTCTTCTTATAAATCATGACCGTTGGTGTAGATAAAACGGGAGTGTGGCGTAACAAAGTTATCAGTTAAGAAGGTAGATAAAAGTAGCAGAAGTCAATGATTAAAAGGACCCGAAGGTCAGAATTTAAAGAGAAGACCGGTACCGATATTAGATGGAATCACGGTAGAGGCTAGAAGTAGACTAACGAAAACCAAAACACTGGGGGAATAGAGCCCAAAACAGCTGAGAGTGTGTGAGTGCTCATCACAGCCAAACCATTACAATGTATGGCGATTACGAACAACTCTTAGAGCGTAAGCGGTGTAACATGGTGGCGTATGGAATGTGTAATTTTTTAGTGTCTTCCTGTTTATTGAGGGGAAGTGTCTGGAGGTGTATGTGTAGCATTTCCGACGTCAATCTTTTTCCCCAAGAGGGTTCTTTGTCTAAAATACACCTCCAGACACTTCCCCTCAATAAACAGGAAGACACTAAAAAATTACACATTCCATACGCCACCATGTTACACCGCTTACGCTCTAAGAGTTGTTCGTAATCGCCATACATTGTAATGGTTTGGCTGTGATGAGCACTCACACACTCTCAGCTGTTTTGGGCTCTATTCCCCCAGTGTTTTGGTTTTCGTTAGTCTACTTCTAGCCTCTACCGTGATTCCATCTAATATCGGTACCGGTCTTCTCTTTAAATTCTGACCTTCGGGTCCTTTTAATCATTGACTTCTGCTACTTTTATCTACCTTCTTAACTGATAACTTTGTTACGCCACACTCCCGTTTTATCTACACCAACGGTCATGATTTATAAGAAGAAGTACTTGTATCGGTTAGCCGTTGGCCCGTTAATATTTATATGTTTGTTTTGGATGTGACAGTTCTCACCACAGCCATTCTAAACTGCGCTCTTATGACTATGCCTCTACTGTTTAACATTTATTGTAATTCTATTCTATGGTAAATATTGTCACAATTTTTTTTCTTTTTTCTTTTCTTTCTGTATTTCTTTGTAATAGTTACGTTTTTTTTGTTAATAAAATTACAGTTCTGATGAGGGCGAGGAATCGCTCGTCGAAACGTCAAATCTAAGAATCTAAGAATTGTTTCTCTTCTTTTTTAACACTGACTCGATTGGATCGATCTCTTCATCACCATTAATTACAATGTCGAGTGATAAATTCTCCACTACTATCTGATTAATTAACATTGTAGACAGATTGTCAGAAAAAACTTTTTATTGATTCTTCTCTTTGTACGTAGTGGTATTATTTGAAGCAAAATCGACCAAACAATCAAACGTCGAAAAAAAGAAAAATCTCAAGATCCCATGTTATTGAAACGGGGAAATGTAATAGCATTTTCGACTGGGGCTACACCGAGCTACACTAGTGTAGTGTAGCCATCTTTGTCTCTCTCTTCCTCATAGAAAAAAAAGAGGATGAAGATAGCTACACTACACTGGTGTAGCCCAGTCGAAAATGCTTTAAGTCTCTTTAGACACGTATTGGAATTTCTTAAAAAATCTAATATTTGGGGAGAATTTTTTTTGATTCTTTGTCTGAAGGTTGCCATGCTTCACTCCTCAAGTTGGTATTCAAGGACTATCCTACTATATTATAGTTGTATATTGGGGTGCGAAAGAAAAACCTTTTTTTTTTTTCTTTGAATCACCCACATGAAAAATCAAAGTTGTTTCATGAAATAAGATAGCCTCGATGAAGGAGCCCTTACGGAAAAAACCCCGAAATTTAGGGGTATACCTCCGAATTTGGGTGTTAAACCCCAAAATTCCGAGGTTAACCCTCAACTTTGAGTGTTAACCCTCAAAGTTGAGGGTTAACGCTTATCGATGGGGGTATACCCCTAACATTACTGGATATTCCCTCAAACATTTTGGGGTCAACACCTAACGTTGGTGGTGTACCCTTAACATTTCAGGGTTGACCCTCAGATTTGAGGGTAACCCCTAAATGTGAGGGTGAAACCCAACGGTCTTTAAGGGTATACCTTCAGATTTGAGTGTAAGTCCTAAATTCGAGGGTTACACTCAGCGGTCTTTGAGTGTATACCCTTGGACTTGAGGGTAACCCCCAACGGTCTTGGAGCGTATAATACCCTCAGATTTGAGGTTGATACAAAAAGTAAATTACATACTGTAACTTAACCGGTGTTTTGCGGGACAGAAGGTGTCGCAAACCTGTTAGTCAGGGTGAGTCTTTTGCTCTAAAGAATTTTAGTGACCCCTCGTAATCAATTTGATAGTGACACCTGACTACGGACTTAGAACGCTTAGCGCTCGAATCCGTCTCCCAAACAGACCTGAGCATGCAGTGCAAGCTAAGGCTGTCTTCTTCCCACCTAGACTTCACTTTTAGATCTCATGAGTTCAGAATTTCCCATCTCGCATCAGACCTGAGTATGCACTGCACACTATAAGGCTGTCACAGACTTGGGTGAGGACGAACCATACGGGAGCTGTCTCTAGCTAAGTTCGTTAGATATTTGAATTTAGTGAGACCAGAAAAATGGCGGAGGAGAAAGTCTGCGTCAAATCTTTTGCTTCTGTTTTGAACATCCCTCACGGAAATAACCCTGACACTTGAGACAAGATCAGGGTTAACCCCCGTGTATATATACCCTGAACTTGGAGGTAAACCCTCGATCAAGGGGTACGAATTTACTCCATCCCGGTTGAGTGTAATTCTGAGGTTGAATTTGGGAGTAAATTTCGGGGTGAATGTCGGGGTAAATGTCGGGGTTATTTCCGTGAGGGAGGGCACTGAGAAAAATGCGAAGTGATGTCTCACTCGACCAGGCATGATTAACATTGATGAGGCACCTTTCAAACAAATATGTCCAAGAGGTGTCTCATCAGTGTTGTCCGATCAATTGAGACACCTCTTAGAATTTTGTTTCAGAGCACCCCCCCCCCCCCCCCCCCCCCCCCGCCCGCCCTTCGACGACGCTCCTCATAATACATGAAAGCACTAATTTTTTATATGGGAATCGATGGAAGAAAAAACAAATAGCACTTGCAAGCACATAATTTTCAAACTCGTTCCAATTACGTTTCACATAATAAACATCATCATATTTTACCTGATCGTGTTTCTCCTGGCTCTTAAATAAACAATACAAAATCGCCCGAAACAGACAGTTTCCATCCGGGGTCATCTCTGCAATTTTTTTCTCCATTTCCTCTTTTCGCTCGTCGTATTCACCACCAATTGAAATAAAACGGTTTGAAACGTCAAGGTGATTCACCTGCCACGTAAGTCGAACACGATTCGCGGGTGCCGCGATGATAAGAGTCCGATTGACCTCATCAACATTTTAATGAATAATCTTGTGTTTCTGTAAAAGATGTTAAATTATTGAGTAACCTCTCATATAGTAAATGCCCAAAGCTTATTCTCCACACCGATCTTGTGCGTAATGTAACTATCTGTTATTTCTATCAACGTGATTGGCGGCACGACACGCCGAACGCCGATGTGTTTTGCTCTGCTTACTCGCAAAAGCTATAATCTCCCCCCACGTTATGATACGGGACCCCTGACCTCAAGCAGAGTATTTCTTGCCGTTATCCTACGCACATTTTCCTTGTTTTATCTTATTGCATGTCGCAAGAAGCCAGAGATTTTACGTATAACGATGAAGCCGTATGAGTCTTACCGAAGAGATCATATCCCTCATGTCTTTTACACAGGGATACGAGATTTTCGAACCAACCCCTGAGATATGATGTCTTCTGATTTAGCCATCGATCAAACGAATAACTAAACCTATTGGGATTTTTGAAATTAAATTCAACTTTCACAAGTGTTGTTTCTTGACGTTGTACAGTTTATTTACATCTCGGCTATTACAGACACGTCATTTCCTATTGATCTACCCAGTAGAGACTGGAAGCTGGAGACCGTTGGACAAATGTTCGCAGTTTCTCAGCGAAGACACAACGTCATCCTTGGTATCAGAATCCACGATTGTTCTCGGTATTATTTTAATTTAGGCGTGGATTTAAAAACGCGTTAAATAATTTCATCTTAATGAAACCCACTTTTCTAGGCCGCTGCGTAAGAATCATTCGGGATTTACATAGGTGGAATCAAAAATTAGTGTGTTCTTGAATATGTAGAATACACTTTGATCTCATCGTTATTGTCCAACGGAAAAATTGACTAAAGGAGTGCTTGGCTTTGTTGCCTGATTTCATGTACGAGGTTCTTGTTTCGTATGTATAGAGATGATGTTCGTCATCTGTCGCTGATGAAGAAAATTGTGTGTTTCGAGTCTTCGGGTCGTGATAAACTATTTTTGTACTTGGCTCCATCGTCATCAAGCAATCATGTCAATATAGTCTCCTGCGCCCAATTTTGGGATGACCTGGCGCAAGATCACGCTAGAAATTATCGCGTTCACGTGATTGCCTTGACAAATACTGGGAGATTATGTGGAAATGAAAGGCTCCAAGCGCGCAGGCGCTGATTTATTCGAATATTTCGAGGGTCACCAATTTCAGACTCGCCACGAATATCCCTAGAGTCCGTCTGCTATTTGTTTCTGATTGTTGTCAAATACAAATGGCGGCAGACCGTTGCAGGAATAGGTTATGTTTGTGTGAATCTAGCAGACGACAGAACTAGGGATATTACTGAGAAGTGAGTGGAGTCCCTGGCGCTATTCTGCTGGCCAATGAGATTTAGGTAAATCAAAGTTCGCGCGCTTGGAGCCTTTCATTTCCACATAATCTCCTGGTATAATCGTCAAATTTCGGAGACTTGGATACATATTTTTTTCTGTTCAAATGAGCAACAGGAAAAATATACAGTAGAGTCCCGCTTTTGTCAGAACCGATTCTGTCAAGCTAGACGTTCCCCTACCTCCCACTCTACTACCGCTGCTCTCCTTCGCTCGTGCGTCGAGCCACGTAGAGAGATGCGAAGGTGTAGCCCGAAGTCTCCGGCAGTGGTGTAGGAATGTATGCAAACAAACCTCGCTTTGGCAGACTCACTTATTCACGAAGCCAGCGCACCGCTTCACTTTCGCTACGCCACTGGCGTTCGCTGAATCGTACGCCTCCTTAGGCGGGGCTCAGACGTTCCCGGTTCTGTCAGCAGTCCTCCCGTGAGGCTGACAAAAGCGGGACTCTACTGTATGTGATAGCGAGCAGCGAGATTGAATCGAATACATATACACAGGGAGACACAAAATTGTTTGAGCAGATTAAAAAATACGGGTCACTGGAATTCGCTGAAGAATGATACATTTCGTTTTCGAATCATTTGAATTTTTCGTCTCGACCTTTCGACCCGAACGGACATATCTCTCCTTCCTTGCAGAAGTCCCACCAGATTCGAATCGGCTTCTTGTACTGCTTGATGGTTCCCGACGATAAGGAAGCGAATATATCATTGGCGTTGCTCCATCTGGTACTCTTTCAAATGCGAATGATTGCTTGATCCTCGCTGCCCAACGTGTAGGGTAAGGTTCATCGAATGTTCTTTCCTGAAAGGTGAAATTACCAAATCGACGCTGGGTTTGAAATAAATTAGGTCCGAGGCTGGTAGGTTATCAAACACGGGAAACCAGGGTTGCGTAGGCCGATTGGGTAATACCAAAACCCCCTCCGCTCTGTCCATAATTACCCTAGTAGCAATACCTGCATTAGCAGATTTCTGCAGATTCTGCTTCAAGAATCTTATTGCACTATTCTCGCAGATTTGTCGCAGATCCTTCAGAGTATTTTACTGAGTACAGTATACAAGCAGAACAATTGAAGGATCTGTATTAAAGCTGCAGCTTTATATATGGGCGAGTTCCATATGAAATGTATAATTGGTTGTCCACACCCCTTTCGATTTGTCTCAAACTTAGTCAAGTTGCGTAATGGGTTGAAAAAAAAATTCCTCTAAATAATGAAAATTCTACCTTTTACAGGTCGCGAGTAACACCGATTCACAAATTTTGAATTATTTTTTTCAAATCGCTGTAGCTCCCAAACTACATGTCCGCGCCTGAAAATCAAGCGGGTCAAAAGTTTTGTAATTTGATGTACTTTCCGATGTTGCCGCGAGACAAAGTCGATTTTCAGTTGATGGTGAAAAAAACGCGAAAAACGCGATATTGATCTCGTTCCCCAAACTTTTCTGGGGTCCATTTTTCATTATAAAATGCGGCTATTTTTCCCGCAAATTTCCGTGTAAAGAAAAGTCACGGGACTCAACTGGTTGAAGAGATATGAGGGAATTTCTAGGAAAAACCGACCGGATTTTGACGTTTTCTGAATTTGAATTTTTCAAAACTATCGAAACTTTTTTTTACGTGAAATGGACGTAAAAAGAGCCAACACTATACAGGGTGGTCCCAAATTTGGGTTATGCAATAAATATAACTATTTTGGAAGATATTTCTAGAAGACTTTCATTGAAACTAATAATATGTAAGCTTAGTGGTAAGCTTAAGAAGCTGCGTAAGCTCACAGAATTGAAGTTGAATACCTCCACTTGAAATAAATGTTTGAATTATCGCTTAAATTTGAACATAATAGTATCGTCTCGAGCAACAGTTTAGATATTTTTCCAACATTAGTTTTCCACTTTAATCCTGAAGCTGTATATTGGTGAGCGGGATTGAAATGGAGAAGAACCTTAAGCGATCTACTAGCACTCTGCAGAATAACTGGCACTCTGCAGAATAACCCTGGTAGAATTCCTGATAAATAAATCCCGTCCTATTCCGCTTGTATATATATGGATTTTAGCAACGTATTGTATCTCGGATATCCGTTCGGATACATCCGGATAAAATACGTAGACAAAAACCATATACAATCGAAAGACCGTATTTATATTTAACTGACATTTTTATCTAATAAGATTCTGCACTGAAGAATCTCATAAGATCTGCACTGAAGTATCTGATGTCAGCCCCACACTCAAATGTGGAAGTAGTCCACTAGTGGTCTTCAGTAAGATCTGCAGAAGACCTGCAGTAAGACTGCGAGCAGACTTGAATCATTTTGCTACTAGGGCAAGTTTGGATCGTTGAATATATATGATAACAGATGTTTATAATTATAATTTGTTAAAATAAGAATTACAATCTCATATTCACATAAGTTTTTTATACATATTGTACATTCAATCTTGTGAATAGTTTCCGCCAAAGAGTATATTCTATACTCTTTGGTTCAGTATTTATATTGAAATCTACAATATCAATTTTTGGATTGTTATTTTTCGCATACCTGGACGAAGACCAGCGAGTATGCCCCTGCGACTGTTTCATAACCTCAAAATCATGTTCAGTTGAATCTATTACCAATATTCCTTCATTATATATAATTTGATAATTATACAGTAAAATCAAGCTGTATATGTAGTGGTTATAATCTGACGCCGATACGACAATGAGTACATGCGCGATTTTATCAAATAATAACTTAGTCTGGGGTCTCACACCACCCCTTGTTATTGTGTAACTATTTTGTTCAGAATTTTGTGAATCAATTTCATAAATTTTCATGTGAGTTTTCTGTCAGTGCAAGCCAACCTTTGAAACGGTTTTAATTTTGATATTGGTATCCCGTTACAAATAAAAATCGGAAAAACCGGAATCCACGGATCGTTTTAGTGTTAAAATCATCGTTGTTCATCATAGAATTTGTGTAAATTTTTTTGGGAATTAGACAAATGACGTTTCCGAGATATATGTATTAGTCTAAGAGCTGACGACCAAAATTGACGATAAAATTATCTCACCATTTTGGTCGTCAGCTCTCCGACTATATGTACACTAAACGTGTTGGATGTTGACCGGTTCAAGGCCACCGATATTTTCGACAAATGCGAATTTAGATGAGAACCGCTTGATTCGTCGGTAGCGCCCCTAGTGGCCTCTGAGGGAATCTCGTGCTGATAAAGATATCGATAGCTGTTTTTCTTCTGTTTAGCTGAATTTATCGGTGTCAAGCCCTTTAAAACAATATCGATATAACAGCAAGTCGAAATCTTTATTGGGGCGAGATACCCTCCGAGGCCACTAGGGGCGCTACAGACGAATCAAGCTGTTCTCATCTAAATTCGCATTTGTCGAAAATATGCGTGGCCTTGAACCGGTCAACATCCAACACGTTTAGTGTACATATGGCCTGCATAGATGCACTGGCACAAGCTCACACACACTATACGCACTTCTCACAATACGTATTCAAGTGATATTCCAGATATGTACCTGAAACGTAACCAATACAATATAATAACCTACCATGTACATTACTCTATGACGTTTCGGGAACGTTAATTAGTAATGTAACATCGGCGGACATTTGCACATTCCTGTGAGCTAGGCTGGAAGGTTGCTGTAACATACCGTGACCTAACAGCAACATTGCAATCTTTCGACCGAGACATCATTGTAACATCTACGTAATGTAACTGTGCTACGCGGGTTGTATCTGAGTTATATATGTTTAATATTAATTGTATTAATATAATTGATTAGGTTTGATTTTGGCCACGTTACAGATCTTAGTTTCGATTTAGTATATTATAATTAGCCTTCAGTTTGTAGAGAATTCCCAGGAGCTCGCATTTCCAGCAAATACTTGACTATGTCCTTTCGACCCATATGGGTAGCTACGTCGAGTGCCATCCAACCCTCGTTGGATCGAGAATTGATGTTTGCCCCTTTCTCGAGCAAATACTTGACCATCTCCGATCGGCCTTCTTCGGTAGCAATGTACAACGGCGTCCTTCCATCATTCGAACGCAAATTGACATCGGCTCCCTTCTCAAGAAGAAGGTCTGCTAAGTTCAAGTTACCTCCATATGCAGCCGCATGTAGCAGCGTCTCGCCATCATCCGTCCGAGAATTGATGTTTGCTCCCTTCTCGAGCAAATACTTGACCATCTCCGATTCGGCGGATCGAGCAGCCATGTACAACGGCGTCTTTCCATGATTCGTTGGTAAATTAACATCGACTCCCTTCTCGAAAAAAGAATCTGCTATATCTAATTCACCTCCACACGCAGCCGCATGTAGCAGCGTCTCGCCATCATTTGTCCGAGAATTGATGTTTGCCCCCTTCTCAAGCAAATACTTGACCATCTCCGATAGGCCTTCTTCGGTAGCAATGTACAACGGCGTCCTTCCATCATTCGAACGCGAATTGACATCGGCTCCCTTCTCGAGAAGATGATCTGCTAAGTCCAAGTGACCTCTATATGCAGCCGCATGTAGCAGCGTCTCTCCATCATTCGTCCGAGAATTGGTGTCTGCTCCCTTCTCGAGCAAATACTTGACCATCTCCGATTCGGCGGATCGAGCAGCCATGTACAACGGCGTCTTTCCATGATTCGTTGGTAAATTAACATCGACTCCCTTCTCGAAAAAAGAATCTGCTATATCTAATTCACCTCCACACGCAGCCGCATGTAGCAGCGTCTCGCCATCATTTGTCCGAGAATTGATGTTTGCCCCCTTCTCAAGCAAATACTTGACCATCTCCGATAGGCCTTCTTCGGTAGCAATGTACAACGGCGTCCTTCCATCATTCGAACGCAAATTGACATCGGCTCCCTTCTCAAGAAGAAGGTCTGCTAAGTTCAAGTTACCTCCATATGCAGCCGCGTGTAGCAGCGTCTCGCCATCATCCGTCCGAGAATTGATGTTTGCTCCCTTCTCGAGCAAATACTTGACCATCTCCGATCGGCGTTTTTCGGTAGCAATGTACAACGGCGTCCTTCCATCATTCGAACGCAAATTGACATCGGCTCCCTTCTCAAGAAGAAGGTCTGCTAAGTTCAAGTTACCTCCATATGCAGCCGCATGTAGCAGCGTCTCGCCATCATTTGTCCGAGAATTGATGTTTGCCCCCTTCTCAAGCAAATACTTGACCATCTCCGATAGGCCTTCTTTGGTAGCAATGTACAACGGCGTCTTTCCATCATTCGTTGCAAAATTGACATCGGCTCCCTTCTCCAGCAAACACTTGACCATTTCCAATTTGGCGAACCAAGCAGCCGTGTACAACGGCGTCATTCCGTCATTCCTCTGCGAATTGACATCGGCTCCCTTCTCGAGAAGATAATCTGCTAAGTCCCAGTGACCTCCATATGCAGCCGCATGTAGCAGCGTCTCGCCATCATTTGTCCGAGAATTGATGTTTGCCCCCTTCTCAAGCAAATACTTGACCATCTCCGATTGGCCTTCTTCGGTAGCAATGTACAACGGCGTCTCTCCATCATTTGTCCGAGAATTGATGTTTGCCCCCTTCTCAAGCAAATACTTGACCATCTCCGATAGGCCTTCTTCGGTAGCAATGTACAACGGCGTCTCTCCATCATTTGTCCGAGAATTGATGTTTGCCCCCTTCTCAAGCAAATACTTGACCATCTCCGATCGGCCTTCTTTGGTAGCAATGTACAACGGCGTCTTTCCATCATTCGTTGGCAAATTGACATCGGCTCCCTTCTCGAGAAGATAATCTGCTGAGTCCAAGTTACCTTCAAATGCAGCCGCGTGTAGCAGCGTCTCGCCATCATTCGTCCGAGAATTGATGTTGGCTCCCTTCTCGCGCAAATACTTGACCATCTCCAATCGGCCTTCTTTGGTAGCAATGTACAACGGCGTCTTTCCATCATTCGTTGGCAAATTGACATCGGCTCCCTTCTCCAGCAAACACTTGACCATTTCCAATTTGGCGAACCAAGCAGCCGTGTACAACGGCGTCATTCCGTCATTCCTCTGCGAATTGACATCGACTCCCTTCTCGAGAAGATAATCTGCTAAGTCCCAGTGACCTCCATATGCAGCCGCATGTAGCAGCGTCTCGCCATCATTTGTCCGAGAATTGATGTTTGCCCCCTTCTCAAGCAAATACTTGACCATCTCCGATTGGCCTTCTTCGGTAGCAATGTACAACGGCGTCTCTCCATCATTTGTCCGAGAATTGATGTTTGCCCCCTTCTCAAGCAAATACTTGACCATCTCCGATTGGCCTTCTTCGGTAGCAATGTACAACGGCGTCTCTCCACGATCCGATGGCAAATTGACATCGGCTCCCTTCTCGAGCAAATACTTGACCATCTCCGATCGGCCTTCTTTGGTAGCAATGTACAACGGCGTCTTTCCATCATTCGTTGGCAAATTGACATCGGCTCTCTTGTCGATGAAATACCTTACTATGTCCAATGCACCAATTTCAGCGGCTTGAAACAGAGGTGTCTGACCGATAACGTCTTGACAGTTGATTTCGAAGTCTGTGTCTTCTGCTAGCAATTTTATTATGTCTAAATGCCCGTATTTAACTGCCCGGTGTACTGCTGTTTCGCCAATAGTCTCGCAGAGGTGATGAATGATGACCTTACGGTCTTCCTTGTTTGCACTGAAGCAGTTCAGGACAATTCTTATAATATGACCATTGCCTTCCACAGCTGCTAAGTGAAAGATGGTTTCTTTATGCTCAGAGCGATGGTCTTTTACAAAGCGTATCCAAAACTCACCCTCTAGTACATCATTAGATTCGTCTGTCAATAGCCAATTTATAAAGGCGCGCATAGTTTCGTACTTATCTTCCAGTAAAACGTGTGCTACGAAGATCTTTGCGAATGATTTATTCCGCTCGCGCTTTGTCAACATCTTCGAGAAGAATTTCGCCGCGAAATATTCCGCGTAAGTTTGATGTCCGAACCGCGGCTGACCATCGATTAATTGAGTGATGATACCGTCCCTCTCTATACAATCTTTGAGATCGGTTGAGACAGGTGACCCGTAGCTCGAATCTTGTTGAGAAAGCAGCTTTTCTATCTTGTCCTTGTCGAAGAGTGCTTTCAAAGCCAGTGTCTCGTGTTGAGCTACGAATAATTCCCGCCGCCGCTCTTTGTCCGCTAAAACCCCAGGATCGACGAGGTTCCCACCTCTTTTTTTGAAAAATATTTCAAACTTCTTCTCCGCGAAATGTTCGTACAAATAAATGATATTGATTTTTTCAGGAAACTTTGGCTCGTCAGCCTGTGATTCGATGAAATCTTTACACGAATCAAAATTCTCCCGCACCCCTTCGTTGTGACGTTCAAAAACCTCGGCGACTAGCTTCGCCTGTAGCGGATTAGCTGTGAAATTATTCCTCTCATCATTGATCGAATCGGCAAGTGTCTTCATTATCGCTACAGCATACTTCTCTATACGATGCGAGTTTTCAAGCTTAGTCTCCCAGAAGCGGGTCAAAAATCTTTCCTGATCATCCGTCGAGAATGGCTGTATTTCAAATGAGAATGCATTCAACTTAGCTTCCAATAATCTTCTGGTGTGTGGTCTCGTAGCGACTAATAATTTCCTTATGCCATGATTTACGAGTGTTTGCAGTAAATCAATCACGGTTTGCTCATAGTCGGGACTTATTTCGTCGAATCCGTCGAATAGCAGTGCCACCTTGTGATTCCTTTCTAGAATTCTTCTGAAAACTTTCCGTGAAAAGTTGGTTTCGTCACGCAATAGTTCCTTCACTAAGAATTGTATTGCTCCATCGATACAGTCTAGATCATAACTTGACTTCTTGACTTCTGCTAGGGCGGTTGAATAGTCGGTCAAATCAATTTTTAGCACCAGCATATCAGGTTCTCTCTCTTTTATCTTCGATGCTAAAGAAGTCAACATAGTAGATTTTCCCATTCCTGCTGTATCCGAAATAATCACGGGATCGTTATGGGCTGCGAGTTGATCTTCGTCCAGATGTGTCACACCTGTCTTATCATTGATGTCGACACTCTCACTATCATCCCTGTATTGCAGCAAATAGGTTATTTTTCCAAAAGACTTCTTCCATATGTAGCGTCCGTGTTCTTTCATTAACCAATGAACGTTGCGGTGCTCATTTCTTGCGCACAGATCGTTGAATTTTTCCTCCTCTCGATCCTGAGGCAGAGGAGTTAGGTTCGTTCGAGTTTGTGCCCTTGATGCTGGTCCTCCGATTCGCGATAATTCGTCTTGGATACATGTCTCGATACTGCCACTAAGGCCACTAATGGCGATTAAATCGGTTTCTTTTGTGTCTTTCAGAATATCTTTCTTGATGACCACATGTCGGAAAATCGTACGATGCACGTAGTATTCTTCAACATCCTTCAGCCCGTTCAGTTTACGACCAATTTGTAGTTCGTCTTGAGAAATAAGCCTAACCAAGCTCTCCGTGTCCATTATGTTCGAGAGATCCTTCACATCATCTTTTTCCAGGTGGTCCCAGTCGGGGATGTCCAATAATCCCGCAAAGTTGGTCTCATTTTCCGTTTTCTGGAACTTGGTGACTCGTCTTCCTAACAGTTTCTTCTGTGATTCGTGAGCGAGATTTTCGAACCTATACTCAGTTTTGTCCACATGACAAGTTTCACGATCAAGACAATATTTAGAACCCAAATCTTTACCCTTCTGGGTGATGAGAATCATTTTTCTGTCGACGTTCTTCGCCATAATCTCACCCATCGGATCCGACAATGACTGCAATTTTTGTTTGGCATTGGTTGACTCACAGTCGACGATTAACAAATTCCGATTGGCCGACCCTTTGAAAACCCCCAACACTAGCTGAGATATTGTTTCTCTTGACAATGTTTTTAGACTTACGAAGGTGACGATTTCATTTCCATCCGATTTTTGTCTTTGCACGAGAGTTTGACAAACTTGCAAAGCTGTCAACAGAGTTGGTGTCGGAGAAATTATTTCCAATATCCGTTTCGAACCATCGTAGTGACTGTTTATAAAGTTCTGTATTTCCCTATTCACACCGTTGAACCGAATGCCAAGTTCTTGGAGCTTTCCCCTATGATCCAAATCCACACCCTCGATTCTTATGGCGTCAAGTTCATTTCTCATTTTGTTGAAGAATTCGTCAGCATGCACATCGGTCAGGAATACGCCGTCCTTGCTCGTAAGCCAATCCCAAAGTTCTATTTTAAATGAATCGCTCACGATACCGTAATCGAGTAGATTGAACTCGGCGCCAATTTTGCATTCTATAATTTTGCCGAGTTCTGTTTCGTTCGGTAGGTTCACGGCCAGAATGAATTTGTCCAGAAAGCGTGAGATTTCACTATCAGTTATCTCGCCCTCGGAACTTGATTTCAAAGTTTTCCAAATGCTAGACGTATTCTCTATCGAAAGCTTGTAGCGTCGCGGCTGCCGCTTCTCATTCTTCACATCACTTAGATTCAGAAGATCGTCGGTCTCCGTTTCCTCTACGACAGTGATATTCGTGCTTTTCAAATCTTCCACGTTAACGCCGATATTAGTACACAGTATGAAGTCCTTCGACTTACTCCCAGCGAAGCTTCGATTTCTTTCAATTTTACGCCAAGAAATGAAATACTTCAGCAAGCTGAAATCCCCTTTAATATTCGATAAAGCCTCAGCGCTGATCGCTTGATTTTTGTTTTGTTTATGTTTGACTTGTAAGAATCGATACCTTACGTCTCCTTTACTATCCTCAGAACGCAGAACTACATCGTCGAAATCTTCAGCCGCTTTCATTTCTGTAGCTAACCGGAACGAGTATTTCAACTCCCGTGCACGATACATAATGTACATCAAAAACTTCACTTGATACCAATACCCGTGGAAACCGCCCTTGAGGCCCTGAGTTGCTGGGTATTTCATTTTTTGGGCTGTCAATGTCATTCTTCCTGGTCTTTCAGTGTGTTCGATGGTACGTTTTCGATTTGATCGCGGCTCATCTGACGTCATGACGTCGCGTTGGGGATCAGCTTGTGGGGCCTTTGTCAGTCTCATTTCGCTGAGGCTTTGATCGGAGTTGCTATCTTGAGGATTGAGACTGGACATGATCTCTTGTTTGCCAAGATCCCTAGCCAACGATATTGCCGTCTGACCATTACGATTGGGAATATTAGTCCGTGCTCCGGCTTTCCGGAGGAATTCAGCAACCATTTGGTAGCCCCTTTTCACTGCCATGTCTAACGCAGTATTCCCATTTCCGTCCACGGTATCAATATCTGCGTCTTCGTCCAGACATTCCTGTATTTGCTTGATTCTGTCTTCCTCGGATATTGTCTTCGTCTTTCCCTGCTTCTTACTGACAGCAGTGATCAATTCCTTGTTCCACCCCGAATCGCTGTCACTGTCGGATGGAGGCATTTTGAAACTTCTCACTCTGTGGCACACGGAGTTATCTTCAACTGCCAATCATAGAAGGTGCTCTGTAATGAATCGATCATTGGTTATTGATCTAGATTTCACTCTGTGATATAATCAGGTGCATCAATGTTTATAGAACAAAGGATTCAGAATTTCTTTCATTTTTCATTTGCACTCACCTTCGCTAATTACAAATGATTCTTTCGCTTCTGGAGTTCTTATCGACGATCGGCTCCCCGCGCTAGATGCCGAAAATACTTGTATCGACGCTATATTTGAATCCTGAAACATCCACAAGGATCGAATTAACTATGACAGAGAAACTGGCATTTCTACTACTCAGGTGAATTTGAACACATATTGAAAAAGATTAGACCTAGTATTACTCAAGTTTTGATTCCTGATAAGTCGTGACTCCTACGATTTTGAATAGATCACCTTTGCAATAAATTCAACCAGAAACCCTAGTTTAATGACATTTGAAATGAAATTCTGAATTTCTGCCAAAGGTAGAACAATAACAGTATTTCCTATCATCGTCAACTTATGTCCAGGTGCTCCAGCAATGCGACTCTTTCCTTCTCACAACAATATTCTCTTTGAAAAACGGTTATCACACCCAATATGACGTGATATGCTGTACCTGCCGAATAATCATTATTTTAACGATATTATTCTCAGAATGATGTTGTTGGTTGACAATACTTCCTTTCAGTGTCCGACCGAAACGCGATTTTCAGCCAAAACCGAAACCGTAACCGAATATTCGTCTTCTCTTCTAGTTTCGGCCGAAACCGCAGCCGAAACCGAAACTCAAGTGGTTGAGTTAACATTTAGTTAAAGTCTCATTATATTCTGAAATCTATAGTGTTTTTCCTAGCTTGGTAACAAATTATTCGATTAGATTCAATGAAACTTCGATTGGTTAGTAACTTTATTTTATTACAGAAAATTATTAGGAAAGAACCCCGTAAAACTACAACTTAAATCAATTTTCAAGTTTTACTCTTTACTGAATACGATTCGTAAATACCCGGCAGTGCCCGACACGACACGAACGCTAGTTTCGGCTAATTTGTGGCCGAAACCGAAACCGCCGGCGAAACCAGCATTTTCGGCCGAAACTGGCCGAAACCGAAACCGAAATCGAATATTCGGTCGGACTCTACTTCCTTTCAAGAAAAATATTTCATGAACAAACTCCGAGCCAGGAAAAAACGAAATGAAAATTTTGTCCGGCAAGAGATGGAAGACTTTAACCACAGATCATGATGAACTCTCAATATTTTTTCCCTCGTTTTCCGCTTCGAAATAAGCGTGGGACTATGACTATGAATAGAATCGAGCCTCCGTAATAAGACAATTTTCTCAAGTGTTAGCCTCGATTCTGTCTTTCTCGGATATCGTCTTCGTTTTTCCCCGCTTCTTACGCACAGCAGCTATCAATTCTTTGTTTTATCCTGGATCGCTGTCACTGTGGATGGAGGCATTTTCAAACTTCTCACCTTGTGGCACACTGAGTTATCTTCAATTAACATCGACCAGTAGGTTTGAACGATTTATAAGCTTGAAAGATTTTTTTTTTTTTTTCCAGGAAAGATGATTTGAGATGACCACGCGGTGATTATGTGCACTGACGAGTTCAGATCAACCTGATTCGTCGTTTGACTAAAAAGTCGTCGAGAAATTCGACGCGAATACCGTATGGATTTGACATTGTTTAAAAAATTTGGTACATTCTTTTCGTAGAAGGTCGGAAAGATCACGAAACGAAAGCTTACTCTAAACGTTTTTTCTTTTATCTTTTCAAATAAATACCTCTTCAACGGTTGAGTCACTGCGTGTAGCCACGTATAACGTGGATGTTCGTCGGCAGCAACTATCACCCTTCTGACTCACAACGCTGCTGCAATAGCGCGAATAACTTGCCTCTCGCGACACTCTGATGATCTCAGTCCGCGCAACCAATGGAGAGGGAGTTCAGTCTTTTTGACCGACAGATCTAGCTCGCGACTAGCTTTTATCGCTTCGGCATAAGTTGTAGTTTAATTTTAATTCGGAACTTGACTCTCGCCGCGTATGACAGAATTCTCGAATCTTCTTTATACAAATATAACATATGACGTAATATTATAATCTATAATACTTGACACGAAAAATTTCATACATGATAAAAAGAAACGAACAAACAACGAAATGTAGTCCAATTACACAAAAATAGAAAAATGAATCGAAAGTAATGTTTTGATACTCGGAATTTCCAGCTAATGTGGTATATGGACGCACATTTTCATTTCACAAAACTTTTTCCACGTCACATTATCGATACTCATCAATTGATTGATTTATCGATTGTTTGCATACTTCTGTAAAAGGAGTCTCTATTTTTCAGGATAAATTCGGGACCGGTAATTTTCTTTCCGAGCGAAATGAACGATGTCCGATATGCCGGCAATTAATTTTTAATTTTATCCGTTCGACACATGCACGATTTTCGCATTTTTCGACCCATCAACCAGTTAAGCGGGATTGACCCCATATGATGCACATCGATTATTTCGTGATTGGGTCAATCGATTTTCACGAAAATTAGTACCCCGGGGTTTTCGTGGTCGCTTTTTTCCGCGTTTGGGGCTTTCAGCGTGAAATTCTTTTCGCCGCTGAAATGGTTAAGCGGGACTAAAGTGACCATTTTCAGCCGAGCGGACAAAAAAAAAAGCAGCGGGCCTTTTCAGGTTCTTTTGCCCGCTACTCGAGCATAAGCGGGGGGTAAAAAAACCTGAAAACGCCCGCTAAAATATTTTTCAATATTTTCTAGAGAATTATCAATAATGGAGACAATGAGTAAAAAAATCGCGAAAATCGATGCATGTGTCACAAAAAATATGGCGAAATATTTTGACAAACAATATCATACATTTGATACGTAAAAATCTACCGCGCGAACAATGCCTGATACTAACATATTTATCATAGCTATACCTAGTTGAAGTTTGGAACGTTCTTCGAACGATTCTTAAAAACCATTATTTTGGAAGTTACAAATTTTTTTCGCGAAAAATTGAGTCTTGAAATAGTTCAGGAGGGATAAATTGACTGAAAAAGAAACCCTGTGGATTTGAAATACACCTCTAAACACAAATATTCACGGAAATGAATTCTCACGACCGGAATAATCGAGTGTGGAACTTTAGATTCACAGGGCGGTTTTCTTTGGGTGTCTGAAGTCTGTAGGAAAATTAGCGAACATTAGAGAGAATAGGACACCACCGTTCGGGGGTGAAAATCAAAAAAAAAAGTTGAAAATAAATTCTCACGACCGGAATGATCGAGTGTGGAACTTTAAATTCACAGTGCGGTTTTCTTGAGACACCAAAAGAAAACCGCCCTGCGAATCTAAAGTTCCACACTCGATTATTCCGGTCGTGAGAATTTATTTTCAATTTTTTTTTTTATTTTCACCCCCCCACGGTGGTGTCCTATTTTTTCTAATTCCCGTCAATTTTTTCATAAACTGATTTTCGTCCCAGAAGTCCACCCTATTAACATTAGAGGGCACATTCACTCCGTTTGGGCGCAGGAATTCATTTCCGATTTTATTTCGCTTTTTTGATACTGGATGTACCCGCGCCATTTTTTCTAATTTTCGTCAATTTTGTTACAAACTCAATTTCGTCCCAGAAGTCCACCCTATTAATATTAGAAGGCACATTCACTCCGTTTGGGCGTAGGAATTTATTTCCGATTTTATTTCGCGTTTTTGGTACCGGATATACCCGCGCCATTTTTTCTAATCTCTGTCAATTCTTTTACAAACTCATTTTCGTCCCAGAAGTCCACGCTATTCCATATTAGAGGGCACATTCACTCCGTTTGGTCGCAGGAATTGATTTCCGATTTCATTTCGCGTTTTTGGTACCGGATGTACCCGCGCCATTATTTGTGATTTTCATCAATTTTTCTACAAACTCATTTTCGTCCCAGAAGTCCACCCTATCGATATTAGAGGGCACATTCACTCCGTTTGGGCGCAGTCATTTATTTCCGATTTTATTTCGCGTTTTTGGTATCGGATGTACCCGCGCCATTTTTTCTAATTTCCTTCAATTCTTTTACAAACTCATTTCCGTTCCAGAAGTCGACCCTATCAATATTAGAGGGCACATTCACTCCGTTTGGGCGCAGGAATTCATTTCCGATCTTATTTCGCAATCGATCAATCGTTGCGAGTCGAGGGGTATTTTTAGGGTGAAAAAATTGTTTTCAAACATCAATTCTTTTGTTTTTCCGAATTTAAAAAAATTTGAAATTAATAAAACTTAAAAAAAAAAACCGTTCGAAGAACGTTCCAAACTTCAACCAGCTATACTGCCGTGCTTAGGTAAAAGGCAGTAAACTCAATTTACTGCCTTTTATTATTTTGATGCCAATATATTCTTTCAATGATTCTCTACATATCAATTATAAAATGAATCATGAAGAATGTTATTTCAAAAAGATATCAATTTTTCAAGTTTGTCAAATATTTTTAAACGGTTACATTTCCTACGTATAAAAGCAGTAAATCCATTATCTAGGCATTTCAAATAATTATGATCTGAAATTACACTTAAATGACTTTTCATAAAGTCATGTAATATATTATTAGTCATTCAGTAATTGTTATAAAAAAATAATATCATTAATTTAGTTTGAAAATATCAGAAATTTAGATTTCAGTTTTCTCTGATTTCACTTTTTTCACTCTACTGCCTTCTACCTAAGCACGGCAGTATAGCTATCATATTTATACAGGACTACGCCCGGTTCTAATAGCACACGTCTTGCTTAATTCGCTAACACTTTCTTACTGTCGTCAAGCGGACTTTTATCCTCGATCGATAGATCTGAACTGCCGCTGTCCTTATATATACATTATCCTACTGCTATCCATTCGTACACTCGCTCATCGCGATATACAGGCGCGGCGGAACGTATATTTTTGAGGTGTGGAGCTGAGTTGACGCAGGGGGTGGGGTTAAAAGTCAAGGAGAAAGACAAAAGTCCGACGCGGCACCTCTTAATCTTTGAGGACAGGGCCGATTCATCGCGCAGCTGGTTGTTTTTTCATGTCAAAGTATAGTTTCAGGTTGTTTAAAGTGAAAAAATAAAATTATCGATTTTTTTTTTAAACGGTCTAATGTACACCTTTCAATGTGTACGTTAGGTAGCCTCAGCAACGTGCATGCGTTAGGTGCGCATTGCGTGCCGCGTGAACACATGACGCTAATACTTATCGTACTTTTGAATAATAATACACAAAAATTAATTAATCAGAAGCCCATCCGCACTTATATACAGTCCAACCTCCAAATAAGAAACCAAAAGCCCCCAAGGGGAAGAGGTTTTGCAAGAATTCGAGTACCCCCACCATACGTGCGCTCTTCACAGAGTCACTCTCTCTGTCTCTCTCTCTCATTCGCACGTAAGTGCAATCCGAGCTTGGAGTGGGGGAAGCGCTCGAGTGAGAAACTGGGGAAGGTTTCTTATTGCCGGGTTTCTTATTCGGAGGTCGGACTGTAATTTCAATTCTCATGACGTTAGTTAATACATTTTCTTTGTCTTTCAATGACTTGATATTTAAGTCAATAAAACAAGATTTAATTCAAATTTCATCAATTATTATTACTTCCCGTGTGAAAAAAAAATGTTCCAACCATGCCTGAATCGAGCATGGTGATCCAGTCATGAACTATGCTTAGAATTGGACATGCATGGACCGGACTTGAGTGACTAGGCTTGATTGATCAATTACAATTCAGGCATGATTTAGGCTTGGCCTATACACTGAGAAAAAAGATTTGGTTGAGCGTACTATAACAACATAGTTAACATTTTATAGTAGAGACCACCTACTTTTATAGTAGAGATTACTAAAAAATGGTTCACAGTACTATATAACGATGGTCTAGTTAACAACATGGATATGTTGGTAGAAAAGTACAAGATTTATAGTAATATTAACTATTATTTTTGTTGAGGAAAGTACTAAAACGTTATGGTTATATTGGCATTCTGTATTTGTTATCACAACAACAGTAATAGTTAACTGTACTAAGTCATCTGGTTTGTGTTACAATACGTAATGTTCGCTCATACACTGAGAAAAAAGATTTGGTCAAGGATACTATGATAGTATAGTTGACATTTAAGAGTGGAGACAACTCATTTTTATAGTGGTGTTTACTAAAAAATGGTTCGCCGTACCATATGACGATAGTGGGATGAACAAAATGGACATGTTGGCAGAGAAGTACAATATTTGTGGTTCTACGAACCATAATTTTTGTTGAGAAAAGTACTAAAATATTGTAGTTGAGGTAACATTGTTCATTTGTTATCACAATAGTGGTAATGGTTCAACGTACTAAGCCATCTAGTTTGATGTACTATACATGTAATGTTCATTCAGACAAGTGACACTTTAGTTGCACACAACCCGTCCTTCGGTTGCCACCACAGCATTCATAGTTTGTCCTGACCATTCGCAATGGCAAACCGTACTACTTTCACTATACTTGAATCAAAAATATCCTTGGGTTTCAACATTCTGGCAGTATTATTTGGAAAAATAATGTAAACTATGAAAATAGTAACGGAGACTATATTGTTGTAGATATTACAACATATTTATTGTAAGCGTTACAGTGAGAGAGAACTTTTGAAACTCTATAGGAAAAGAATGAAATTAAAAAGATATTTCCCAGGCAGCAAACTTAGCATATTTACGTTACCGCGATATCACATTGTAACATTACTGGTACATACCAAAGTTTATGTAAGTTTTATGTAACATTCATGTATCAGTAATCTTTTAATATATCAGAGATGCGCTTGATATATAACACTGCAATATGGCAAAGACAGTACATTGTTATGTAGCGTTGACATCACCCAGTTCTCTCTTTGAGCAGTGCCCAAGTTTGATGTAGTGTAGTATAACAATGATGTCGCAGTGTTACATCACTCAAAAAGCACCACCGATATGTAACGTTGACATTACCAAGTACTATCTTTGAACATTGCTCAAGTGTGATGTAGCTGTAATATAATTAGGATGTTGCAGGGTTATATCACCCAGAAAGCACAACTGATATGTAACGTTGATATCACCGAGTTCTATCTCTGTGCTTTCCATGAGTTTGCAACTAATTCGGAGGTTATGTGTATACTGGATGTCTGAAAATCTGTGGCAAGTCACTTATTCTCGTGATCAATGAATATATACTCCTACCCATTATAGTTGTGCATGCATGTGCAAGTGAAACTTGATGAGTAATTTGAAAAATTGATCAGGTCTATAATAGAGTGAACGCTGCACAACCCGATACCAGCGAGAAAAACTCTGTATCTGTTCTAACCCAACTTAACCTAACAAATGTAGTCTTCACCATTCATGTGAGTTTCGACGTTGCCGTGCATTTGGCTAATCTATGCATTGATTGATTTGGCAAAAATTTGCTACCCTAAGTAGTTCTGATAATTCGACCGTAATATTTGAAACTTAGTTACTGTAATAAAATACTAGTAACCAACGATCATCACCTAAATTACCGTTAATCATTTGAGCTTCAAACTAAAATCTCAACTGTGTTATTCGTATAACAAGAAAAGATATTTATTTTTACGTGAAATTGTGACGGGAGTGACAATACCAATATTCTGATCAAGTCTCGTGATATTTTTGTTGAATATGATAGAGTTCCGAATGCTACTTTGGAAATGTGTACCGTGGTGTCGAGGCAGCGCGCCCGACTACGAATAGGTAGGTCGTGTGTTCAAAACTCAGGGGTGCGCGCGTGCGACTTTCAGCGAATTATAATATGTCTATAGATTTAGCTAGCGTGAAAATTTTCAGCAGAACGCGTTCATATAGTATCCAGCACCACAATCCTACAATAAAAAAAGGATAATCGCTCATAATAAGCAATAGTGAAATCTTATTTTATCATTTATTGACTCGTAAATCCGTACCACTGGGATGTTACCGTTACGTCACTGTTGCATCTATGTGATGTATCCGTGGTGATTCTGACCCATGGCTGATACGTAACTATTCTGTAACTTCGTTCTGTAACTGTGACGTATTAGTCATGTCGGCCTGTGGCGGACATTTTGATATCCCCGGACCATCACATTTACAGTCCCGGTGATGTAGCGGTGATATGGTAAGGAACTAAGTGACGTATCTGTGATATCAGAGTGATATGATTTTGCTGCCTGGGTTGGAACTCAGATTTTCAGTTAATCAGATATCTTAGCTACATTAAAACATTGATATCATTGAGACAGATGTCGAGTTCAAAATAAATAGGAAAAAGTGAATAAGGATTTCAATAAATAGTTTAGCGTAGTCGGTAGGGCGTGCGACTAGTAGTGCGAGCGAATGCGTGCGTCCCGGATCGAATCCCGGCCTATAATGCGATGTTTTTCTAATCTAAAAATCCTTACTTTGTATCAATATGCGGTTGATTGCAATAAGTAGGTGTTTCTCGGCGCATCATACAATGTTATCAATTCATTGTAACGAGATAAATTTATTTTTTGAGCACAAGAAAAAGAGCCTTATTTAACTATTCGGTTTAGTTTTTTTACATAGTGCCACTATAGTACATCATACCGTTGAGATTAGTCAGTACAACTCAAGTAATATGGTAAGGCTAACCTTATTTTTAATTGCTAGGGTATATTGTACTCCTTACTATATTCAAATAGTTGCGCGAATGGTACTCTCAACTTTCGATTTTAGTTACGGTTACTCTATTTTCATAGGTTATGTTTACTATAAATTATTTTAGGTCCGCTAAACTACCTCATTTTATAGTTAAAAAATGGTTGCGGCAACTATAAATTTTTCTCAGTGTACCTATATTGAATATGGTATAAATATGTCAAAGGAAAATGATTACAGTAATTATCATGTAATTGAAAATCTTCAGTTTATTTACTGTCTCATGGATTTGTAGCAGAAACATAGATATAAGGTTAGTAGATTGGACAAGTTGGGAAAATTCGGAGTCATATAGCAGTATGTCACAAAATAATAGTGACAACGAATGCTGCCCTCTATATTTGGTGGTAAAATAGAACATCTATCGATATAGTCAAAAATTTTACCCGTGTGCTCGAATCATCTAAATATTCTGTTGGTAAAATGCCAAATTTCTTACCAACAAAAAACACCACGTGGTCTAATTCTGAATTCCGATTTTCAGACTTACGACGCGCTGACATTATACTACAGCTATATACAATGTATAGGAACAACAAATGCAATGTGCTCCGTTAGGCTAGCGGCTTATATCATTTTTATTCATGCTAACAGGGTGATTATCATGTCTTTTTCGAAGAATTAATTTTTTGTTTTCACTCAAAAAACATGTCGGATAATTTTTTTTCCATGATACGGGCACGATAAGAATTCGAGTGTAAAAGTGAACTATATTCATGGTGAACGGCTTTGGGGTCTGAAACTTGGGGGATTTTTACATCCAAGTATACAGGGTGAGACAGTTTGACCAGACCATATTAAATGGGCATATTCCTTGTTGAATTATAAGACTAAAGTTCCTGAGTGAAAATTTGAAAAATTGAAAAATTGAGAAAAAAAAACTATGCAACGGTGGACCTAGGCAACCGAAAACTGAGGAGCCGTACGACCTGATTGCCAAAGATTAGAAGCGGAATTGTCGAAGTCAAAATTAACACCCGTTATCCGTTTTTATTGATGAAAAAGATACTTTATAGCCGAATTAAGATATTTAATAACTCGGACACCGTTGATCTCCGGAATTTTTCGCTAAGGAACTTTAGTCTTAGAATTCGACAAGGAATATGCCCGTTTAATATAGTCCGGTCAAACTGAATCACCCTCTATACTATTATATAAAATATCAAAATTGCAGACAAATCGAGATTTTCGCCACGAATCGTTCATAGGTAATTGGTGGACTCATATATTATGTGGGGCATTCCATGCCAAATCGACCTGGTCCTAACCCTCGATCTTTCAGATCTGGTCCGCGATTTTTTATATCATTCTTCTGACTCTAAATAGCGATCACAATTTTTTCGGATTTTTCAAAATAAATTTGAGTGCGTTATGAATTTTCAAAGTTTTTCTTTTCAACACCCCGATCGCCGTGATCGAAAAATCTGAAAAAATTCTCAAAAATGTTGTGTCAGAAATGAAGATTTTTCAATCAACATAAAACAGATTGAAGCGAAAGTCCAGACATGATGAATTTTGGTTGAAAAATTGTTATTTCTGACACAGAATTTTTGAGAATTTTTTCAGGTTTTCCAGGCCATAGAGGTGTTGAAAAAAAAACTTTGAAAATTCATAACGCACTCAAATTTATTTTGGGAAATCCGAAGAATGATATAAAAAATCGCGGACTAGATCTGAGAGGTCGAGGGTCAGGACCAGGTCGATTTGGCATGGAATGCCTCATATGTATTATTCTGAGGGTAACCGCATATGCCGCAGCTCAATTCTTAGCTATTATTTAGCTCATACTATGCTACAAATAATAACATTTTACGTTGTGAGGTAGCACCGGATAATGCGCAGATATTAAAAATCTATGGATAAAATGAAAATCTATATTATCGATCAATGTGTGCAGACCGTTTACAATGCAATTCTGTTGATAAAATAGCGTGCTGAAGCGAAATACACGAAAAAGATGTTTTCGACTGCCGCTCCGCCTACATTCGTATCGCGACACTGTTTTTAAAGGCCAACTTGTCCAATCTACTAACCTTATATCTATGGCAGAAAGAATAGAATGGAATATTAAATAATAGAACTTGAGCATATTGAACATAATCCTTTTTTTCAACACTCTGCATGCAGTTCAGTCAATTTTTGGCTCATACTTCTTCGGATAGTTGCTCTATCTTTCGGTGGCCAATTCATCTTCTTTGCAGATTTCTGTACAAAAACTGAAATATACAAAATATTTTTATGTTTACTCAAGACGTATAAATTCTTTAAATCAAACAAATACTTGATCAAACTCACGCAGAATTGCATCCACGCCATTTTTATCTAAGCCTGGTTTCACATCTCTATTTCTGCTAGGAATTTTAGGCTTTTGTCCTGTCAGGGAACATTTTATTAAAGCTTCCTTGGTAAAAACCGCTTTCAATAAAGCTCTTGCCAAATCGTTTTGCGAGCTGCATTTATCTGTTGCTGTCTGCACGTCTAATAAATTTGCGAATACGTTTGACCCTTTCACCAATTCATTAACCTATTGAAAAACGCTGGTTAAAAAACAGACTAAGGATTATTATAAAATTATCATAATGTTTTCAAGCACATTTTCAGATGACTCTCGATATTTTAAAGTCCACTCGGCATTAGATTTTTCGCCTCCGTAATTCTGCTCGCTTCTTCTGTCATCAACAACTACGTCAGTGTCCTCAGAATGAATTGGCTGAGTTACCTGAAATGTTGATTGATTCTAATTTTGATTGTCTCAGAATATATATGGACATTGATTGAACTGACTACTCACGTATTTTACTTTCGAGCTACTTTAGCCCTTCTTGGATTTATATTCCTCCGTTTTTATTATTTTTTTCGTGGCTCAATGTCGTCGTCTTCCTCTGATGAGAAATTCAGGTTGCGCTTTTTTGTCAGTGAGAATTTCTTTTGCAAAAAAGATGAAGTAGAAGGCTGAAAAAAAATATATCAATTGTTCGTATATCAGAAAACTACGCCAATTTTCAAGCTATTATTTACCTTCTCTATATCCAATGAATCTTCGTCACTTGATTCTTTCTCTCTCTTGATTCGGCTTACCTTCAAAATAAACGTAAAAAATTATTGTCAATTTATGACAACGAATTGTTGATGTATGGTGCAAAAATTTTTACAAAACACAGAACACGTGTTTTTGAAATTATTAAAGTACCTGTTTACTTGCAGTCTTTTTGAAGTAATCCGAATCATCAGAGTCATCAGAAGTCAGGTTAATAATTTCAATTGCGCCTGGTAGCGCTTCACATACCACATTCTCTGCAGTCGCGGGTTCGATCTCTTTTGTGGGACAGTCAATCAAATCCTTATCTTCATTGGTTTCGTTTATATCGTCAAGGTCAAGAGGCATTCCCCACGATCGCCTTTTGGATTCTTTTACTACCTGAAAATGTTATTTAACATTTTAACAATTTCATCGTAACATATTCTACATTGAATTGATTTATTGTAGGTGAATCATAAATTACTTTTGATTCATTCATTAAATTTTCACGTGGCAAGGCGTAATCACGAGGGAAACTTGTTTCGAGAAAATCAATTTTCTGTCGAAAAACAAATATTATTTAGAATCTTATAAATCCATCGACAATAATTTATAAAAAAATATAATACGCACTGTCAAGATTTTTTCTTTCGTAGAGTCAAATGCTTGGGCAATTTCGCGCTTCAAATTGGCGATTGCATCGAATACCCATTCAGGTGTTTTCACCTTCTCAGTGCTGCTGTCTTGCAACGAAGGCAAATCCCTGTTGTCAACTTCATTCAAAATTGCTTCTTCCATCAATGTTGCTGGGCGTTTCCTCTTTTTCCCCTTTATAACATAAAAAGTTAGGTTTGTCGGCGAAAAAATTTATTAAGCGAGTAAATGTTACCTGGCCATATGAATCGTCTTTTTCTCCGTTATCTACCAAAGCTTTCAACGAGCCGTAATTTTTTACTCCCTTATTTTTTTGCTTCCAGGTCATCATCTTTGATTCTTTAAGAGCTAGTAACACTTGCTCGTCTTCTAAACAAACCACACAATTAATTAATAATAAATATTATATTAATAATATAATATAATATTGATATTATAATAATATTAATATTATATTAATATTATTATTATATCATTATTATTTATTAATTATTAATTAATTAATTAATTAATTAATTAAGGTGTGAAAATGGGGCTCTTCATTAATTGAAATAAAATTAAATAAAAACTTGAACGTACTTACCACTCTTTGCAATTATAGTACCAGAGAATTCTTTCTGAGTCTTGCCATTTTCCGGCCACATAAATTTTATCACATCTCCTATTGCAAGCGGCGCATCTGCTTTTTCTACAATTATAGATTTTTTGTAGATGATGCTCAGTGACTTATCGCTGCCTTCCACCATAAACTGCATTTTTTATATTATCGCGTTAAATTAATTAATATATTAATAAATAATCGCTCGGGCCTCGCGCGCATGTATCTAATAAACAAGATGTTCGGTTGTTAGAAACAAACGAAATAACGAACTGCGCCGCGCATCGATAAATCTATTCAAAATGTCATTCTATTGTAAAAGTTCGGGGTTTCAATCTAATTGAAAAATGCGACCTGATGGGTATCAACATTATTATGGCGATGGGGTGAGTATTTTACTTCAGCTTTGCAAAAACACCCTAGCGGATCCGTATTTCAAATGGGAATCATATAGCATGAGTTTAGTGCAAGTATACAGCGAATTTTTTTGTCAAAGTCCTCTTTCAACTGACAAAACAGGCAACGAAACTTGGAGTTTCAGAGCAGATGTTATGAAAAATATTTGTCATTAAATCATATCATCTTTTTAGACTGGACATATTCCTCGTACAACGCGAAATAGGTGGAACCGTAGAAACCTACTGCGAAACGAAAATAATCAAGGAGATGAACAAAGGCTAGCTGAAAATGTTGAAGAAATTGAATTGATGGATGATGTCACTGCTGCTTGTCAATCGATGGATTCTTTTTTTACGGAGGTAGATAGTGACACATGTACGGATGGTAGCGATGACGATACCTCTGCAGAGGCAGACGAAGATGAAAATAATTTGGATTGGTTGAATTGGAAGCTGTACGACAACGGAAAATTAACTCTCGGTGACGCAATTTATTTTTTAATGGATTATTTCAAAAGTGTGGCTCTACCAAAAAAAGGTCTGGATAAATTGCTCCAACTGCTGAATAATTTTTTGCCGAAACCAAATAATTTGCCGAAAACTCTTTACCTACTTAAAAAACGACTTTATTCACTCTTGCCACCTGGAACTGCTATTGTACGCCGCCATCAAATTTGTGAAGATTGTTTTCATTACTTAGGAGATATTACAGATAAAAAAAGAAAATTAATTTGTGATCAATGTCAGAAAACCAATACGAATGGCATTTTTTTAGAATACAGTCTAAAGCAAGTTTTGAAAGATGCCTTTGAGGCCAAAAATTTAAGACAGTTACTTGAAATCCACAAAAGAGATGAACTTCACGAAGAGAACGTGATAACAGACATAACTACTGCCAATCAGTACAAAGAACTCAAGAGAGACGTAATTCCAGGTGACTACGATTTATGTCTGTCTTGGAATACTGATGGTGTTTCTGTTTCAAATAGCTCTAATGGTCAAATTTGGCCTTTACAAGTGCAGATTGTTAATATTCCACCAAGTAACCGCAGGAATTTCCAGTTTTTGACTGGCATTTATTACAGTAGAGAAAAAAAGCCAAACATGAATTCTTTTCTGAAGCCATTTTCAGTTATAATGAAAGATTTGTTTGAAAACGGTCTCGATTGGTTGGATAAATCTACGAACATCGTACAACACAGCAGAGTCATTGCACCTCTGGCGCCATTAGATGCACCCGCGAGAGCTGCAGCGCAAAATATAATGCAATACAATGGGCATTTTGGTTGCTCTAATTGTGAGCAAGAGGGCTGCTCGAGTACAGTAGGTCACAATTGGGTTTTCCCACCTTTAGAAGATCCACCAACGATGAGAACTCATGAGAGGATGATCGAGCAAGCGCGCCTTGTTATTGAGAATAACGTGGAGCACGTGCAAGGTGTGAAAGGACCAACAATTTCTGCTGTAATTCCCTGCTTTGACATCGCCAGGTCATTTGTGCCAGAATACATGCATGGTATAAAAGGGGTAGTAGGCATGCTTATGGAATTGTGGTTCAATGAAAAGTATCATGACAGGCCATTTTATATCTCAAAGCGATCACAAAATGAAATTAATGCTATGATTTTAGAAATTTCACCTCCTGACTATATTGCAAGAAAACCTCGCATTCTTAAATATCGAAGTAGCTATAAAGCATCCGAAAAAAGAGATTTTCTGCTGTATTATTTCCCAATTCTTTTGAAAAACTATTTGCCCAAGAGGTTTTATGAAAATTTTTTACTCGTATCTCATGCCATCAGAATTTATCTACAGTCAAGAATCCATGTCCATGATATAAGTACAGCGGAGACCATGATCAATATTTTTGCTGATGAAATACCGGATTTGTACGGTATTGAAAAATGTTCTTTCAATGTACATTTGATGAGACATTATGCAAGTTTTGTTGAACAATGGGGGCCTTTATATGGATGGTCTGCTTTTCCATTCGAAGATGCAAATGGTTATTTCAAGAAAATCCATCACGGACCAAACAAAGTAGACGCGGAAATTGTAAATACCCTCAAAATGCTTAACGCATTTGAAATTTTGAAAAGTAAGTTGATGGCTGAGAAATTCATTGAAGAGGACGACGAAGATATTCTTGGAACTGTGAGGATCGTTACATTGAATGAAAACGAAATTGAAACAATTCGTGCCTCAGAAATCAGTAGAAATTTGATTTTCGAAGAAAAGAAGTTGATGGTTAAAAGTAGGGCAAGGCATAACAATGAAATTTTCACTTCAAAATTATACGTTCGACAAAAGATAAGGAATAATTCCATTGTGTATTGGAATGAACTGAGGAATTTTGGTGAAGCGAATTTTTTCATACATGCCAACGACTGTAACTATGTACTTGTTCGCGAATTCTGCAGGGATACAAATGTATCGCAACTCATTCATCCTCGAGTGCGAATCGATATCCATCAAGTATTCATACCTGTTCGTCAAACTTATCTCCACTCACTTATACCTTTAGATCAATTGGAAGGTAAATTGATCTATATTAATAATTATGCTTGTTTGCCGCCGAATCGACACGAAAAAAAATGTAAATTTTGACCTCGAAAATTTGAGACTTCAAAAATTAGTTGACTACGAAAAATAAACAAAAAAAAAATAAAAAAATAAAATAATAATAATAATTCACTGATCGTGAATTTATTATAATACTATAATATGTATTTTCTATGTGGCGGTGACTCTTTAACTTGAAAACTATTTATACATAAATATAGTAATAATATAGAAATGTTGATTGATTTTAATTTTGATTAGAATATTCCGTGGCTGAATATATATTAATATGTTAATTCGTATATGTTAACTATATAGTTGAGTTCTAATATTCTATTTTATTATTATTAATATTCTATTTTATTCTACAAATGTATGATACATAATAAAAAAAAACTGAAGATTTTCAATTACATGATAATTACTGTAAATATTTTACTTCGACTTATTAATACCATATTCAATCTAGGTATAGACCAAGCATAAATCATGCCTAAATTGTAATTGATCAAACAAGCCTAGTCACTCAAGCCCAGTCCATGCATGTCCATTTCCAAGCATAGTTCATGACTGGATACCATGCATGATTCAGGCATGGATTGAACATTTTTTTTTCACACGGGTTACCACTCTTCACTTTCCGAATCTTATCGCCTTGCTCATGGAGTAGAAGGAGACCTATCTTCAAAGTAAAATATGGTTTACGCTATAGATGGCACTGGGGCGGATACACTGTGCCAAACTTCCTGCAAAACGCTTGCGCGCGCACTCCAAGGCATCGTATGACGTCACTGACTGTATGGTAAATTTTCCCACTCCAGTGATCTCTACTTCCCACTCACAGGAAGTCCGCGTCGACTATTGCTAACAGCACCCAGATAACCAAGTGCGTGCAAATTTCACAGCAATATGACAGAAATTCGTGCAGAATATTGTTAGCAATATCAGGGCAAGGTGCGTCCTCTATTGCTGTAAAAAATGAGAGCAAATTATTTCAACAAAAATTGTCAGCAAAACATCAGCAACATGTGAATCCCAAAAACTGGTCGGGATTGAGTTTTGAGATAATAAAAAAACAAAATGAAATCGCTGATGGGTAGTTCTTGTACGGGATCATCTCGTAATTGATTGTGGATTCCATTTCAGTTGAATATATTTCCGAAAAAATCTTCTGTTCCGGACCGGGGCACGAACCTGGTTACTAGAATCTCTCCTGCTATGAATCCGGCACGCTGTCCACTCACCCACGACGTCGCTGTCATATAGTGGAGACTAATTGTGCTTATATCGTGTGGCTGAGGAAGTTTTTATATTGATAATGAACTAAATTGACCTACCTGGTACATATATTTGATAATTATTATGTCATAATGTCATCCTATGTGTGTTCGCTGGAAATTCTCATGCATAGAAAGTATCCTCAGCTAGTATTTGACAAAAAGGTTTGGAGCAAGTGGAATAAAGTGCTTGTACAGTCACACTCCGTCATCTGAGAATTTGTTCTACCGAAGTTACAAATTTTTTAATTGAACAATGAAAAAGTAACTGAGAGCGACTGCTAATAGTTTAAAAAAAAAAAATCACAATTCCATTTACAGTGATAATAACTATAAAACAAAATGTTAGGCGAATTGAAGTTCCCATATACATATACAGGGTGTCACAGAATTTGTGACGGGGATTTCACAGGGTAAATCCTGATCAAAAACGGAACTGAAATTTCCTTAGCCCTTTTTTCCGGAAGTGCAAAGGTTTCCCGTCATAATTATTTTAATTTCAGTCAATGACGCGCGGCTTATGAACGGCCGTTTTTTTCGCGGCAACCATTGAGTGAGAGATGCGCACGCAACCGAGTGGTAATCACATCGACAAACGGCCGTTCTTATGGCCGTTCTTATGGCTTATGCCGCGCGTCATTGGCTGGACTTAAAATAATTACGGCTAGAAATCTGAGCATTTCCGGAAAAAACGGCTAGGAAAATTTCGACCCAGTTTTTGATCAAGATTCACGCTGTGAAATCCCCGTCACGAATTCTGTGACACCCTGTATGTATTGCCAGCAATTTGCTTCCAACTTGCTGTTAAAATATAGTTGTTTCTGGTTGCTAGCATATTTGCAGCAAAATTTGCTGACATAATAGATGATAGCAATTATTGCTGTACATTTGCTGTAAATTCTGATGTGTAAAAAGTATTTTCAGCAAGTAGGCGACAAAATGACAGCAAAATTTGCAGCAAGTGTAATGGACTGTTTGCACATTCACACTTGGTTATCTGGGATTGTTCACTCTCTTATATGTATACCAAACAATTGCTCCTCAATTGCTTTTGATTGGTCCCCGATTGTTTTCCGAAAACAGCCAGAAATACGTTCACGAGAAGTAAACGGTCGGACGCGGGCTATGTCACAGTTATGAGCTACGTCTGCATATATACAGGATTTCAATGATTAATTGACTTCTAAATAAGTGCGCTTCAATTTCTCTTAGTTGCTTTTACGTGGCCAATCTCTCACACCGACAACGACCCACATACGATTGCACACTAGCAAAATTAAATTCCACCAAAAATAATGCAAATGAGGGAATGTCTTCATTCAAATTCCATATGTCAATTGGTTTCACTTTTAATGAATAACTGCGGTTGACTATCGAACGTTGCGAATAGACCATCAATTACCCACTAATGACTCTTATCCTTGAGGCCAACGCAGACCATTGCCGTTCTACTCGGCACAGCGCGGAGAAAAAGAAACAGAAGAAGAGCCTATCGATGATCGTGTGGAGTTCAATACGAAAATTGTCACAGTGTTTTTCTTCGTTTTCTTAAATATTTATGAAATACATTTTTTCGATGCAAGAGCTCCTAACAATATCAAGGGATATCGCACCTTGGCGACGAAAGTGACACAACTCAAAATATGTCATTCTTCGATACGGACAAATACAGAAAATTGAAGAGTTTGGAAAATCATCCCATTGATTTCTGGAGGAAACTATTCATGACAAACAATTAGTTGAATCCCTTTGGGATTACACGAATGAAAGTTCGGATTTGATCGACTTTACTACGGAGCCCTTGATGACCGCAACTAAGGGTGCATTCGATTGTGTCACTTTTGCTTTCTCCTTCTCTTTCCAGGCGACTTTGGCTACTACAGAAATGACATTTTGCTGGGTTGTAGAATCGAACCTTGCCAGTTTGAATATGGCATTATCTCAAAAACGCCATATTTTGAGTTGTGTCAATTTCGTCGCCAAGGTGCGATATCGAGTGGACTTGAATGCAAGCATGTCTGATCACACTCAGTCATCGAAAACCACATCCTCGATCACTAAATTCAGAGTATTGGAACATTTTCGAATTTTCCTACGGAACTTCGTGCCTGTAAGTTTAGTTCAAACCACAAGTACAGATACATCGAAGTAAGTATAAATAAAGGTCCTGGGCGTTGGAAGTACGATATTCGTGCAAATGCAGCTTTTTATGCGAAACGATAAGTTCATCCAACATTTTTGAGATCTTGCAAAATGTCTGGCAGATCTTAGCTCCGATCTGTACTATGATTGGCCTCCAGTCAGGTGAGAATTGAGAGTAGCTCCCATTCCGAGCAAATACTTGACCATGTCCTCTTCACCCATTGTGGTAGCTAAGTCGAGTGGTGGCCAGCCATTCAGTTCGTATCTGGTCTTGAACCAATCAAAAATTTCTATTTGAAACGAATCCCTTCCGGCATCTAGTCGATTGGACTCGGCTTCTATAATTTCGTCGTGTTCTATTTCGTTCGGTTGGTTCACGGCCAAAATAAATTCGTCCATCAAGCGTAAGATTTCATCATCAGTCCGGCAGATTGGAGATGGTCAAGTATTTGCTCGAGCAAGGGGCATTTGTTAAATTAATATCTCCGGTAAAAAGTATTGTTAAAGGATAATTTTGCATATAAATCTCATTACATACCGCGAATATTCGGTGAATTAGAACGATCCCCTTCCTACGGCCAAACGAACACAGGCCCGCACCGCGTGCGTGAGGCTCGTTCGGCAGGGAATAAGGTGCCAGTAGCATGGCATCCCCACCCGAACGAGCTTCACGCACGCGGTGCGGGCCTGTGTTCGTTTGGCCGTCGGAAGGGGATAGTTCTAACTCACCGAATATTCTCGGTATATTCATCAGTTCGTTCAATAATAGCAATAAAAACTGATTATTGATAGCGAGATTATGCTAATGCGAAGATATCCTATAAATGCGAATATATGCGTTCAATGATAGCGATCAAAACTGAATATCAATAGCGAATATATGCTAATGATAATCAGCCTGCTCGCACTAGTATGCCGCCACGGAGCTGCTGGAACGCGACGCCTCGAATTCGCATCGATCCAATAATTCATTCTGACAAAACTGAAGTTCAAATGTGAATGGACAAATTCATGGTCTATTCATGTGGTATGGACGAGGTACGGTTTTTATTCCAAGTATAATTTATTATTACTTACGTTGATATGAAATTTCAAATAAGTAGAGAAAAAAGTGTAGCTTCGGTTGTAACAATAATAATGATGTTTTTTTATTTTATTTTTTTCAATTCTCGCTGCGAAAACAGAAATCACAATATCAAAAAGTGATTTTCGCAAGTCAATAACTTCAGTCCTGATCCTATTTGTTAATTCCCACACAGCACAAGATATCCGCGGGATATCCTAATCATGTCCCGCATATCCTATAGATATCTCAAATATCAGCTGGACATCCATGGGATATCGCATAAGACTTCGCACTGCATCGGACCTTTTCGACATGTCCCACAATATCTCAAATCTCCGCACGGATATTCAGAACGTCCTATGGATATCGTAAGATATCACACAAACCTATATCGAAAAATATTGTGCTCACTAATTATTGAATACAAATCGGTTGTGAAAACTGTTTTACATTTTTTGCAACGTTTTACAGTTAACATATTATGAGGAATAATTATTTTTTTGATATCCTATGATATCCCATGGATATCTTATGATATCTTATGATATCCATGGGATATCGCATAAGACTCCGCAGTGCATCGGACCTTTTCGACATGTCCTACTCCTAGAATAACACACTAGGGTGCAGGTAAAACTGCATTGAGAACGCGTCATCCGACGCCTGTCTCGAAATGATGTATGTAGGACATTCGCAGAGGTGATATTACGTTTCATGACTTTCTTCTTTCTCAAAAATTTCAATATTGAAATGATATGAAAAAAAGTCACTAAACACGCTAAACGTCTGAAACTTTAATGTGATGGATAGATACTATTCTAGAAGTCATATAAGTTTATGTTCAAGTAAGATTTAATTATTTAAATAATAATATGAAAGAAACAAGATTACTATAAGGACGCGAAATATGTGCAATGTCTAAAACTTCCATGTGATAAATATAACATACACTCAGTGACAAAAATAACGGGCCACTCAAGTTTTACGGAAAAAACACCGTTTTTCGAAACGGTATTACTCGATGAAAAAATATTCGAAAAAAATGGTCAAGGGAGCATTTTACAGGTTAAAACGTCATCTTCGAGCTCGTTCCCGAAAATTTCACCTGCGATTGTTTTTCACCTGTTCGCGCAGGTTTGAATGAAGAGCCCAAAAATAAAAAAAAATCCGACAATTTCAAACTTGGCTGCGGGGGTGAAAAAAAATCGCAAAAAATTTTCACGACGATGGTTGTGTAGCCTCGGGTCTGCTCTTCAAAACTGTTCTCGAAATTTTTGTCCACGACTTTTTTTCACTCGGTTATTGAATTTTTAGTGAGTATAGACCGTTTTGGCGTTACCCAAGATGCACCACGTGGAGGTACGGTCTTCAAGTACCCCACGTATTTCTGTGTGTTTCTGTATGTTTGTGTGTGTAGGCAGCGATCAGGACCCCCAGGTGCTTCACTTCCAAGGTATTGATGACTCGAAACCCTCGCTGTACTGCATGTGTTAGCTGTCTGTGTGCGTAGGTGTGAGTATGAGCGAGTGTAAATTGGCGGCTTTCTTAAAATGTCGTGTTTACACCTCTATTTTGGATCACCGCATCCAACTGTTTGCACATGTTGATGCACGCTCGAATTTTGATCTGAGGAATTGCGTTTCATGCTTCGACGAGCATTACCCTCAACTCATGAAGATTGGCTGGCTGTACGGGTCGATTACGCAATTCACGATTCAGCATATCCCAAACATACTCGATCGGATTCAAATCAAGACTCATTGACGGGTGATCTAACACTGTGATGTCTTGATTGGCCAAAAAGTTCTGCTCATGCCGCGCGGTATAAAGCCAAGCGTTATCCTGCAGAAAAATGAAGTGAACCGTACAGCCACTCAATCTTCACGAGTTGAGGGAGGTAATGCTCGTCGACAGGGCCGGATTTGCGGCAAGGCAAACCTAGGCACTTGCCTAGGGGCGCGCGGTGCAAGGGGGCGCTGGTCAGCCAGTATCGAAGTCAAGTATACAAATTCCCAAATTCTAACGTGGCCAAAATGTATATACCGTCGAAAAATACGGGGAAAGGGGGCGCAGCGGAGTTCAGTGCCTAGGGGCTCGAGTTGTGAAAATCCGGCGCTGCTCGTCGAAGCATGGGACACGATTCCTCAGATCAAAATTCTAGCGTGCATCAACATGTGCAAACAGTTGGATGCGGTGATGCAGAATAAAGGTGGTAACACGACATTTTAAGAAAGCCTCCAGTTTACACTCGCTCATACTCACACATACGCACACAGCAGCTAACACATGCAGTACAGCGAGAGTTTGGAGTCATCAATACCTTGGAAGTGAAGCACCTGGGGGTCCTGATCGCTGCCTACACACACAAACATACAGAAACACACACAAATACGTGGGGTGCTTGAAGACCGTACCTCCACGTGGTGCATCCTGGGTAACGCCAAAACGGTCTATACTTACTAAAAATTCAATAACCTGGTGAAAAAAAGTCGTGGACAAAAATTTCGAGAACCGCTTTGAAGAGCAGACCTGAGGCTACACAACCATCGTCGTGAAAATTTTTTGCGATTTTTTTTCGCCCCCGCAGCCAAGTTTGAAATGGTCGGATTTTTTTTCATTTTTCGGCTCTTCATTCAAACCTGCGCCAACAGGTGAAAAACAATCGCAGGTGAAATTTTCGGGAACGAGCTCGAAGATGACGTTTCAACCTGTAAAATGCTTCCTTGACCATTTTCTTCTAATATTTTTTCATCGAGTAATACTGTTTCGAAAAACGGTGTTTTTTTCGGAAAACTTGAGTGGCCCGTTATTTTTGTCACTGAGTGTATATAAAGTCTTCCATAAGTATAAGCTTTTCTGCTGACTGCAGTATCTCTAACACTTTCACGGAATTTACTGGAAAAAGAATGTTTCTATGCAACCGAATAAAAGTATAATATACCATTTAATCATCAGAAATCTTCGAAGTAACCGTGAAATTTTGCTATCATTTATTTTTTTTAAGTACCTATTGATGTAAATCCTCACAAATCAAACTTCACCTATCGAGTCAACGAGTGTTGAGTATTGTCAGAGGCGACGATTAGATCTAGATGAAAACCGGACGTCAGTCAATCAACGAAGTTAAGCGAATTCAACTGCGGCCAGAATTTGGATGGGTGACCGACATGAATAAAAAAAAAGAAAAAATGAGTCTTTTAAGAGATGATTTCTAACATCCAGGAAATATTAACTGCGTTCTCTATCGCTCGAAAAAGAATCAACTAATGGTGAAAAAAATATTTTTTGTCCGGATAGTATCGAAAATAAACAAAAATAGAATGATCGGGTCATCGGCTAATCAATATTAGGCTCTTGTTGGGCCAGTCTTCGGCCGATTGTAAAACTCTACTTGGGACGTACTGCTAACCTCGCTAGGATCTCCTGAGGAGATCGTGAGATATCGCATAGAGATATCCTCAGGATATCGTGGGACCGGCCCTTTGTATATCCTATGGATATCCATAGGCTATCTGAAGGATGTCACGGGATGATCCATGGATATCCGGTAGTTTCTAATGCGATATCCAGACGACATCCTCAGGATGTCTCTGTGCTGTGTGGGTTGGGAAACTTGTTACTTTATTTTTTTTTTTACCTTTTTGGAAGGAAGAAGAAAAAATTTCAAACCACCTTATGAATCTCCACATCTTTAACTACCACCAGAATTTTTGTCAGACGCTGTAATCCCATTGGCTCTGATGTTATTGGTACCTGAATATTTTTTGAAAATCGCCGTCTGTTGCTACGAAAAATATCGCGTGACTAATGAAAAAAGGGCGTAAGCGACGTAAAGTGCGATTTCAATGGCAAAAGGGCGTATATATTTTTTTTTTCGCCAATCGATAGACAATCGGTTGAAATGAAAAAAGCCGCTGTTTTTTTTCCAGCCTAAAATATAAAGGCAGAAGGGCGTAAGCGCCGTTAATACGCCCTTCTGCCAGTAACCATTTTTTGGGCTAATGCCAAAAGGGCGTATTCGCCAAAATTGACTTTTGACAAAAAGCGGACTATTTCTGGCGGATGCGCCCTTCTGGCATTAGCTTTCTGAAAAAAGTCATGACAACTAATGCCAGTAGGGCGCATCCGCCAAAAATCAATTTTGGCGGATACGCCCTTTTGGCATTAACTTCATAAAAAAAATCATGCCGACTAATGCCAGTAGGGCGTATCCGCCAAAATTTGTTTTGGACCTGAACATTTTTGGGCAATACGCCCTTTTGGCATTAGTCGGCACGATTTTTCTCATGAAGTTAATGCCAGAAGGGCTTATCGCCCAAAATTTGTTTTGACGAAAATCTGAACATTTTTGGGGGATACGCCCTTTTGGCATTAATTCGACTGATTTTTCTTAAAAGCTCGGGGCGTATCTGTGGCGTTTACGCCCTTTTGCCTTTATTTTTTTTCACTTTTCAATGTTGACGTATTTTTTCGTTTCGACGAATTTCCAGTCGAATGATGCAAAAAAAAAAAATATACGCCCTTTTGCCTTTAAGAATTACAGAAAGGCGTAAATATGTCGCTTACACCCTTTTTGCATTAGTCACGCGATATATTGAGACAATGGAGTGTAAGAGGATCAAAAAGATACAAAAATGACTATAGATAAGATCGAAAGATAGAAAGACGAAAATATAAGATCATGAAAAAGAGGAGGATAAAATACGAGACGTGAACAAGAAGATGAACACATGGTCAGAATCCGCTAAATCCGAATTTGGTAACAAAATTTCAAAATTCCCAATGGCAGATCCAATATGGCGGATGAAAACTTGAAAATCATCGATTTCGATGAAAATGGGTATCCTGTGGTTTTGAGGGTCGCTGAATCTAAATTCAACATCCGATTTTTAAAATGCGAGATGGCGGACTCTGAAACCTTAGAACGCACCCATCTGACCATTTCCAAGACTACTTCCAAGAGAATTCCTATCCGTCGTCATATCAAGTCCGTCATTTTGAATAGTATACATCGTGACAAAACGTAAACGAAAAAAAAACTGAAAAAAGATCTTTTTTCAAAGCCTAACGTGTCTAACCACCTGCATCAAGGCAAGATCAGATTCTATATGGTCGATCTTGAACGTGGACAATCCTCTCATTTGGATTTCGTTAAAATCCATAGTATATGGTGGAAAGGAGTGTTTCATTCTCGGTACAGACATAGGATCAGGTATTGGCGTGCCAGGCAATCCGACCGGATGTTTTTGCTGATAGTGTTTTAATATCGTCCTTATTTGATCACCGATTCGTTTCGCACCCTCGGCCAATTTCTTATCAATATCTCCGTCATCTGTATATTGTGTAATAATTATCATTAATCGATTCTATCATCATTATACCGGGAGAAAATGATTGGAGGATTGAAAAAATTATTTTGAATCAATAAAATTGAGTTCAATGAAAAAAAAAATAATGTGAATTGGATGAATTAATTCGAAATAACAGGAAATATGAAAATTGTATTGAAATAATCGAATATGAACTTGAATCAGAATGAATTACTGTGAAAAGTAATTTGAATTGAAGGCATTAATTCAAATTGATTCAACCCAGCGAATTAATGTGTCACTCAAATCTCGAGTTATTTCCCCCTCGCATTATACAGGGTGTCCCATTTTAAAAAATGCAGCCGAATATCTCGGAAAGTATTGGTTGCAGAGAAAAATATTTCAGATCAAAGTTGTTTGGTTTCGAGGGGACAGATTCTGATGATATTGGCTTTTTTGTAGGTGGAGGCGTTAAGGTGATATGAAGGTCAACTTTTGTTTTTTAAATGGAATCATGTATTTATTATTGATTCATCAGATCGGGCGTTAAATTTTACATCAAAAAGCACTGCTGAACTGATGTCCTAACATGAACGGTTCCGTAGATATTTCATTTTTCTCAAAATAAGTTCCGAGAATTGTCCTTCTCAAAACGGTTGAAAGTTTCGAAAATAGGCTGCAATTGTGTATCAACCAAGAAGGTAATGTGTTCGAGCATCTTGTCAATGCTTGAAGGTTGATCGTACATACATCAACCGAAACATGAACGCTCACAAACTTATTTTGAGAAGAATGAAATATCTACGGAACCGTTCATGTTAGGACATCAGTTCAGCAGTGCTTTTTGATGTAAAATTTAACGCCCGATCTGATGAATCAATAATAAATACATGATTCCATTTAAAAAACAAAAGTTGACCTTCATATCACCTTAACGCCTCCACCTACAAAAAAGCCAATATCATCAGAATCTGTCCCCCTCGAAACCAAACAACTTTGATCTGAAATATTTTTCTCTGCAACCAATACTTTCCGAGATATTCGGCTGCATTTTTTAAAATGGGACACCCTGTATACATAACGGAACTATAGTGTAGGATATCTTATAATTAGTTCGGTTGGAAGGCTAAAATAAAACAATTACAAGGATATACTTGTGGTCAACTTGTTTATTCAACGTCTCAAATCCTACTGATCCTACTGACCAACGGCTGACAGTAACCTTTGATTCTCATTCTCACACATATCAACACTCATACAGTTGCTTCACTCACACACAGCTCACTCACACTCATTTCGGACACCTACACTCGGCCGTCCTGGTTCTTCATCTGACCTCAGATGAATTCATGAATACAATAGTGCAATCTTTAGATTTGTCAAATTAATTTCACATCACAAACATTATATAAACCTATCATCAATTATAAACAACTTAAATTGAAATGGTACATACTTAATCTATTACATCGTCATCGGGATTATCGCTATCGCGCGCTTCCTCGTCGCTCACAACGTCGGTATACTGCGCCCATGGCTTTAAATATTCCGCTGTTGTAATTGTTTCACGCGGACCTTCGTGTTCGCCTAATTTGGTAACCGCGTACCGATCGTGTGGTAAAACTCTATCAACGCGATATGGCCCTAAGAACTTGATAGCTAACTTTAACCCCGGCTTCATCTGAGTTCGTTTAATCGCTACGATATCGTCAATATTATAAAGTCTAGCCTCTTTTCGCTTTCGGCGTGACTGTCTGTGGTTTTCCTCCTGGATCTTTTGGATTTTCCTTGGCCTGTTGCCTGGTTTCGTCGCGGCTTTCGCGGAACATCTCAGCCTCTTCTTGCTCGAGCATTTCCCGAATTTCCGGACTCTCTTTGGCTCGCATATGAATACCAAACATCAATTCGAAGGGAGATGCGTTAGTACTGCGGCTTGGCGTTGCGTTTAGGTATTTCTGCGCTATTTCCAAATGTTTGTGCCACTCGTCTGGCTTTGGCGCTGCTAGCTTGGTTAGTAGAGGAATCAGCGTGCGATTGACTCGTTCGATTTGTCCATTCGCTCGAGGTACTCCCGTGGTTATCAGGCCGTGCTGGATGCCCTCCTCCCGACAATACTCCTTGAAATCTTGGGAAGTGAATGCAGATCCCCGGTCTGAGACAATCTTGCGCGGATTTCCGAAGATAACCGCCTGCTTCGTTAGTCGATCTATTACTTCGGCTGCATTGGTCGTCCGTGTAGCATACAGCCATACGAATTTAGTGAAGGCATCGATGACAGCAAAAATACAAGTGTAGCGCTTCTTCGTTGAAGGTAAGGGCCCGAGATGATCGATATGGTAGACGTCGAGTGGAACGTCTACCTTATCCACCATGTGCAGGAACCCCTCTCGTTTCCCTTGTTTTTTCTCGGCCAGGATGCAATCAATACAATTTCGAATGACCTTCTCAATCTTCGTCTTAGCATCTCGGAACCAGTAATCTCTCTTTAAAAGCGACTCGGTCTTAGTGGTGGCAAAGTGGCCCCTCTCATGCGCCTTTCGGATAACCTGATGTTGCAAGGCTTTTGGAAGGACAACGCGTAAGTGCCCATCGTCACTCTGTTTGTACAAAATACCGTTTCCGATAATGAATCCGTCACTCTGGTTGTTCTCAGCTGCTTCCAAAATTCTCCGTATATCGGCGTCTTCTCTTTGCGCTCTTCTGATTTGCGCAAGGAGACCCTTCTCGTCTTCGTCCACCAATAAAACTGAAGGAAGAGGATTCCGGCTGAGAGCGTCGACGTGCTGCATCGCTTTCCCAGGACGATGCTCAATGGAATATTGAAACTCTTCTAGTAGGAGGGCCCATCTAGCTACGCGAACACAGAGATCTTTCTTATTTAACGTCATTACGAATGCCTGACAATCAGTTACTATTTTGAACGAAATGCCTAGGAGGTACACACGGAACTTCCGCATTGCTTTAATAACTGCCAGAACCTCTAACTCGTAGCTCGTATACCGCGATTCGGCGGGTGTTGTTTTTCCACTGGCATAATATATAGGATGCAAAGATCCGTCGTTACTGTCGCGCTGTAGAAGAATCGCCCCGTACCCATCTTTGCAAGCGTCGGTGTGTAATTCCGTTTCGGCATTCGGATCGTACAGCTTCAATAAAGGCTTACTCGCTAATACGGCCTTGAGCCTTTCGCACGCCAGCTTCTCTTCTGGCCCTAAACAGAATTCTACATTTGATTTCAGCAAATTTGTTAAAGGACGCGCGATCTTTGCATAACCAGGGACAAACTTTCGAAAATAACCTGTGAGCCCGAGGAAGCTTTGTACTTGCTTTACATTGGTCGGCACAGCAAATTTAGCTACTGCTTTTGTTTTCGCTTCCGAAGGACGCACGCCTCCCTTTTCGATAGTGTGCCCTAAATATTCTACGCTCTGCTGCAAGAAGCAGGACTTTTCCCAGTTAATAATAAGCCCGTTCCGACTTGCCACGTCCAATACGCTTTTGAGGTTTTCAATACCATCCACGTAATCAACTGAAGGGATTATTAAATCATCCATGTAGGTGAGTACCACTTTTTCCACGATCAACTTATTGAAAACGGCGTTAATGAAACGCTGGAAAACTGAAGGTGAATTACAGAGCCCAAAGGGCGCCCTCAAAAATTCGTATTGGCCGTCTGGTACAATGAAGGATGTATATTTTCGACTGTCCTTTGCGACCTCTACATGGAAAAATCCGTTTTTTAAATCTAATGTCGTGAACAGCCGTGCTCCTTGCAACCGATCCAATTGATCCTCGATCAAAGGTAATGGATAACGGTCTTTTACAATTTTCTTATTAATCTGCCTATAGTCTACGCACAGTCGCATCGTTCCATTCTTTTTTTTGACTAAGACTATCGGGCTGGCATATTCAGACAAGGATGGCTGAATTATACCATCCCGAAGCCAATCGCTAATCTGTTCATTCACATTCATTTGCTCAGATGGCGAGAGTCGTCTTGGACGCTGGTAAACGGGTATGTCGTCTTTAACAATTAAATTCATTCGTATGTTGACATCGCAGGATTTATTCGGCGTATAATTCTCTACCATACTACACACCGCACGCCTGTGATGTTCGTCGCTCAGGTGCGTGACATCGACTTTATTTACTTCTAACACGTCACCTATTGTAAGCAAGTCGATTAAACAGGTGTTCGCCGGCGAGGAACTCGCAGGCTGCTTTACTGTGATTTTACCTTCTCTGATAGTAACTTCTACGGAGTTAAGAAAATCTGAGCCAATCAAAAGATTATGTTGCATAAGACTGTCCGCAATAACGTGTACTACAATCGGATATGAGTTTCCGTCAACTGCCATCGTCTCATGAAAACGCCCTAATGTTTTATTACTTCCAGACCCGACGCCACGGAATTCTATTTCTTCTTTCTCTAGTTGCGGTGCGCCTATCTTTACATATTGTTCTGCACGCATAAGACATATATCGCTACCGGTATCAATCAAGGCGACTATGCCATGCCCAGCTATATTGACAGTCTTACAGCATTTACTACGAGTCGCTGGCGTGGCAATACAAAAATCGTTACTTACAGAGTTTGCTTCTTTCGGGGTCGCATTTGGTTTTACACAGTTTGTGGCAATATGGCCAAATTCATTACAGCGAAAACATTTTAGACCACGAGATTTCGCGGGACACTTCGCGCTAACATGGCCTTGCTGTCCACAGCCAAAACAACGAACCGATCCGCTTCTTCCTCCTTCGTTCTTCCGCGGTTGCTGGGTCCGATCCGCTGCTCTTCCACCGCCAGTAGCTGCTGCAGGTTGACGCAGTGTGACCTTCTCAAAGGCCTGCAGGAGTGTAGTCGTCGTTGCAAAGTTTTGCATCCTTGCTTGATTCCTCAAGACAGCATCCGGAATGCCATCGATCATATAGTCTATGATCTCATCATCATCAATTGGCACACGATTTGCTAGGATGATTTTATCGTGATGATAATCGTTAAAGGTCTCGATGTGTTTCCATGTTCTCTCTTCAAACTGCTTACGTGCCAACACTTTTCTTTGTCTCTGCGCAAACATGGTTCTCATCTTTGCCAACAACTCATCGGTAGGTATTTGTATGTGTTCGGCTTTAGAATGAAACCACTCTACTGCTCGGCCTTTCAAACGAGAAGCAATGAGCACCCTTGTCACCTGGTCGTCCAGATCATAACTTTGGCGAAGCAACAACACCTGTCTCTCCCAACGATCGAATGTTTCTCCATTACCTTCAAACACAGGCAAAAGGTCGGCCATGGCATTGATGTTTACCTTAGGCGCTTGATTTGTAATAACCGGTACGTTATGCTCTTCTCCGGCGCGCAGGCGCAAGTATTCGATTTCGCGTCGTGCCATCGCTAACTCCCGCTCAGCAAGCTCTTTTTCTCGTCGTCGTAAGTCTAATTCTTTATGCAGGTCTGCTTCGTTAGTAGCTCCGGACATCGTCGAACCGTTGATATTTTCCGCGAATCCTTGTCCGACACTGTCAGCGGGTGAATTACGCGCCACGCGTAGCCATGCGCCTGTCGGGTCGACCGCCATCATCCTCGAAATCAACTCCGCTTTTGTTCCGGAGGTATTTTCTTGAAGAGCCCTCAACTTATCCTTCAATTCGATTACCGTGAATTCGTTCGGATCTCTAATCACATAGCTCGTCGTACTTGCCATCTTATCGTCGTTAGTTTCGTCTTTACGTCTTCAAACACGTCTTTTATAAACTTTCGTCTTCGTCGTTTTGGTCGTCGTTTTCACTGATAGTTCGTCGTAGTTCAGGTACACTTAGTCCGTCGTCACTTACACTATTCTTTACGCGTCATTTTCCGTCTTACGATTCCAACCGTATCCCGGTTGAGCCCCCAATTTGTAGGATATCTTATAATTAGTTCGGTTGGAAGGCTAAAATAAAATAATTACAAGGATATACTTGTGGTCAACTTGTTTATTCAACGTCTCAAATCCTACTGATCCTACTGACCAACGGCTGACAGTAACCTTTGATTCTCATTCTCACACATATCAACACTCATACAGTTGCTTCACTCACACACAGCTCACTCACACTCATTTCGGACACCTACAATAGCTATAGCTAAACATACGTAATACCTACTATATATGGGGTATTTCATACAAACTCAACGAGCCTTTTGTTGACCCACGACCATTTTTGACAAAATTGATTTTTGATTGCTCATAGCTTCGAAAAAAAAAAAAAAAAAAATGATCCCAACGAAAAACAAAATCAGGTACTTCTTCGTATTGGAACGTTCCTTGGTCAACAAAAAAAATTACTCACAAAATCACAGAAAATTGCACCGATGTTTTTTTTTCTTCTTAAATTCATCAAAATTCTAGATGAATATAATGAAAATTGCGATGAAAAATGGAATTATTCGAAATTTGATTTATTTCAATTATTTTTCTCGTCCGCATTTAATTTAATTAAGAACATGCATGACAGTAAAATATTATACAAATATCCTATGGCATTAGAATCGTATTTTCTGTTATAGCTACGACCTCATATGAGCGATTCTATTTCGACTATTAATAAAATATACATCGAACGAACCCGAGTCGAAATTTAGCGCCTGCTTTCACCCTACCTAGGTTTATTTAAACCTACTTTGAAGGAAACTGAACCTAGAAATCCTACATTGACCCTCCAACTCCTAAAAATGTTAAACTTGACTCTACATTGAACCTCCAACTCCTAAAAACTTAGGACCAAACCCTACATTGAACTTCCAACACCTAAAAATTTAGATTGAACCTATTTTAACGCTGTACAACCTATGTATAACTCCTCTCCCATATATATTATTACGGCGACATTCAAGTGTTCACAATATATTGTACGATTCCTAACCTATAAATTATAATCTGCACTAACTATTTTCAACGGAAACGTGAATTTACAGACCGGTTAATCAAATTCGGATTATCTTGCACGCGTATGTTTTCATAAGTGACATGGATCGAGAGCGTAAGTAAGCGAAGACCGAATTTGCGCGGTTGCGAATGAAAAAATCTCGAGCTATTCCAAATGCGATGAGGGAACCCGTGTATAAATTTGTTCGGTAAGGCCTTGATAACACAAAGGCCCATATCAGGATCAGTTGTGGATTCCACAATAATAGATCCCCATATCTCAATCGGTTGACCGGATTTGTAAAATATGAAATATATAGGTGGGGCTTTCCAAGTAAAATCAGGGAGTGATCTCCCTCACCCTCTACGATTTTGAGCTGTCATTTTTTTTTAATTTCTATGTGACCCCAAATGAGCACTCGAATCTTTTTTCAGATTTTTCCTCCCCCTCCTTATCATTTTGCCATGCGTCTTTATTCGTTGATACAAGAGAAAACAGAAACACCAGTTCTAGATGAATGATTTTTTTTTCACAAATTAGTCATCTGTGAACATTAATTTTTTTCATGATAAGAATATGGGCTGAAGCCTGCTGATATGCTTTTGTAGTGATTCTCATTTTTGAAAAATCTAAAATTCGCAAATTTTCGAATACATGAAAAGGATCATACTTTTAATGAAAACAGAAAAGAAAAACCAAAACATATCCTACTAAAATTTGATATCTTGCTTAGTTGATAAGTCAGATAATGACCTGAAAAAGAATCACCTTGATTGACTTATTAACTAAACAAGATATCAAATTTTAGCAGGATATGTTTTGTTTCTCTTTTCTTTTGTTATTACAAGTATGATCATTTTTATGGTTTCGAAATTTTGCGAATTTAGGATTTTTCAAAAATGAAAATCATTAAAAAAAAGATATCAGCAGGCTTCAGCCCATATTCTGATCATGAAAAAAATTAATATTTTCAGATGACGAATTGATGAAAAAAAAATCATTCATCTAGAACTGGTGTTTCTGTTTTCTCTTGCATCAACGAATAAAGACGCATGGCAGGATGACAAGGAGGGAGAGGAAAAATACGAAAGAAAATCAGGGCTCATTTGGGGTCACATAGAAGTGAAATAAAAATGAGAGCTCAAAATCGTAAGGGGTGAGGAAGATCACCCTGATTTCATTTGGAATGCCCCAGGTACACTGTTAGAGAAAAAAAATGTTCCAGGAGATCCACTAAAATTTTTACGGTCATTCCAATACTGTTTTCAGTTCATACGATAGAAGAATTCGCCACTTGAAGTAAATTCGTGTCGTAATAACTAAAAAAAAAGTGTCGAAATAAACATGAAAATTTTAGTGAACCTCCTGAACATTTTTTTTTCTAACAAATTGCCATATTTAATTCGGATAAACATATGACCGCGTAAACGAAAAATGCATGATATAATATTTAGTAATTAATCGTAATAATATATGCAAGGACTTAAATCTAGTCCAGCAAATGCAAAATTTTCATGAAATTGAAATATTTCAATTAATAACTTGACACTTCGATAGGCCCGGAACAAGTAGGAGAGTGTTGGTTCATATGTCATGAGGTAGTTTAGCGTAGTGGTTAGGGCGTGCGACTGGTAACCGAGCGGACGTGGGTTCAAGTCCCGGCGGGGACGAAAAATGCGGCGGTTTTTTCAGTAGGTATATAATGCAATTTCATCGACGGGATGCGTAGGCTGGGTCAACTGACGATAAAATGGCTCTCATTTCGTGTTGTTTTTGTCTTTTACTATTATTACTTTTTAATTTCATTCGGCTGGTCCGATTATGAGTTTATAGCTATAGCCTGGCGCTCGCGCTAGCGCCCGGTTGGAATATTTCTACAGCCTACTACGGGGAGCGTTGAAGGAGGTTTTAAACAGACCCTACTTTGAGCCTAAACTTGGTAAATCGGGAAATTTCGGACACTTTTAGCGTCAAAGTAGGGTCTACTATTGCATTGAAATAGAACCTACTTTACTACCTTTAACTCCTACGTAGGAGCTCCTACGTAGGGTGAAAGTAGGCGCTAAATTTTGACTCGGGAACACACGTGCCGTATAGTACGATATACTATATCGCGAATCGTTCGATAGATCGATTAATTAATTATTATCGAACGAATCGATCACAGCATAGAACTAATAATAATAATAACAAAATCTTAAGTAATATAATTGACCTTATTGTTTTCTGTGAAAGCCGAGATAACCAGAAGAGAAAGAAGAACAAAGTTCAAAATTTGATTCGGTTGAATCGAAGTCATTGTGCCGCGTTTTCGTTTTTCTATTTCTGTGTTTTTTTTCTTATTTTCTTTTTTTATAACTATCAATTTGAAACGAAACAAATGAATTCAAAACAAGATTCGCCGCGCACAGCTATTTCCCAATAGTTTTCATTATACTCGATCACTTTATCGGTTGACAAGAACGGGTGTCCTCCAGCAGCAGCAGCAGCACTCACCAACGTACGCGTAAGCTATGAAACCATGAGGATACGCATAGAGTATGATTCTTATATCTATATGATATACAAAGGCATACAACAGCGTGCTCTGACGGTCCGCTATACCCGAATCACTGAGATGTAAGCGAGGAATCACCCGGTAGTCTGACGAGACGATCGGAGAACGCGGGGCAATCATGCAGGTGATTAGGGGAAGGCCGAGCCCGAGCGCGGCAAGGCAGAGTACGACCGGAGGGCAAGGGTCACAACCCACTAAATATGACACATTAATGTGACGTTACATTCGATCATAAGTTCTGCCGTAGTATGTTATTTGCCACATCTATGAACCACATCAAGAACAAGCTGATTTGAAACAGCATCAAGTCTTGCATTTCATACTTTGATGATCGATCTGTATACTATATATTGCTTAATGATCATTTTACGATTCTCTATCATCATCATCGTGACTATGGAGATTTGATCATGTTTTTATACGTTTTTGAGGGAATGTATCCACAATATATTGGAATATCGTGAACCTTTTTTTTTTCATATTTTTTATAAGTCTAGAGACAAATTTGATGGAAATAAAATGTAAATAAGGATTTTAGTGACTGAAATAAATGAGTGAATTATCTTCTGGATGTGAAATAAATTGAACTCCCTCATTTTCTAATTCATTTCCATTAATAATAAGCCGAATTATTGCGCTTTGTTCGCTATTTCCCGTCTTCTGATCGTCGAGGATATACTTTCACTTTACTACTTATACTTTTTGGAATTGTCAATGTATCCTCTGAGCTTCTATGGAACGTTTTTTTGATCCACTCAAACGTGGTCGAGTAACGAATCTTTTTTGCATTTGATCGCGTTTTCCGGGATTTTTGCGAACGTTTTGTTTTGTTTTGATTTTGCGAATGTTTCCTTCCTTCAGCCGCATCGTTGACAATCATACGCGCGGTTACAGCCTGCGATTGTCACGCTGGTATAATCACTTTAGACGCGAGATGGACATTGGACGCTCAACCTCATAGCTCCTTAATGTCTATAATCTATATGCTTCTATACTCTCTAAATCTGAATTAGTGATTTTTCACTAATTTCAAGTGAATATTCACTATTTCTCAATGCTAGGATCGTACCACGCAGAATTAGTGAATATTCAATATATGAATATGTGAATATAAAAATTCACTATATGATTATGTGAATATAAAAATTCACTATTTTCATAAACTATTTCACAATTTCAATAAGTGAAAAGTACTATTACAATAAGTGAAAATTCAACTTATTGAATTAGTGTGGATTCACAAAAATATATGTGAATTACAGGTGGATTTCAATAGCTAAATAAATAAATAATATCTAAAGTGAGAGAAACAATTTTATTGAACTGATTGTTTATAAACTGAAAAATTAGTGGAATAATTAGTTCAAGAAATCTTCCAACGGATTTTTTTGTTACAATTAACTCCATAAAAAATTACAAAAATTTAGTAAACCAAAAAGTATTAGTTCAATTGAGCTCAAAACGGACGATTAACAATTTTTGAAAATAAATATTAAGTAATTAAAAAAAATATTATCTGAATATTGTTCAGTAAGAATATAAAACCTTTTAGAACAGTTTTAATTAAAACATAAGTAATTTTTGATGAAAATAAAAACATAATAGAAAAGTAATTAAATAATGGTATGATGCACGTCAACATGGAATACAATATATACTTAAACTTTTGTTTAATAAATAAATTATTAACGTATATCACATTTTTTGCACTAATCAGATGAACTTTCATCCTTGTTATTATTAGATAATAGAAAATACAGAAGATATAAAAAAAATAATTTCTTAAGCTGATCATTGCTATTAAGAATATAAAACTTTTAAGAAAATTTATGAAAAAAACAGAAACTAGCTCATCGACTGATAAATGTTTATATTCCTCCATATCACTATTTCTGTAAACAAAAAAATTTGTTAAATTATAAAAATAAACCAAACAATTCCAGTTTGAAGTCTAATTATAAAATAAACAAAGAAAACTTTCTAAACAATTTCTGGCAATAATTTACAAATTTTTTTTATTTATCGAAAATAAAAGTTATTAATTCTGTATATATTTATATTTATTTTTATTAATGATAATTATTATTATTAAATTAATTAATTAGCAAGAAGCACAAGTCACATTTATTTTATGTATGTACGCTATCACGTCATTTCTATGACTTAACCTATAGCGCACTTGTCTGCAGAGTCTTCTTCACTTATTCAAAAGTGAGTAAACGTCAAACTCACAATTCAATTAGTGAAAATTTTCAATGTTTTAAAAAAAGAAAAATAATAGTGACAAGACTTTTTCATGAAGTTTTATTAAGTTAGATAGTGATTCTATTCATATTCAATTTAATGTTAATTATAAAAACCTTAATGTCGATTGTAAAAATAAACATTTGAAATTTTTAACAAAACGTAATCTCAAAATTTTCCTAGTGAAAATTTTAGGATTCATTTAATTGGTGAAAATTCACTAATTCGTTTGTGAAAATCACGAAATTTTAAGTGAAAATAACTTCACTTACACAATTAGTGAAATTTTCACTAATTCAGGTTTAGAGAGTACCTAGATCTTCCATGCAATTACATGTTTTGATGGAATTTGGAATAATTCCTGATGTGGCTGTGAGGATCCGTAAACATTTATCCCCTACGGCTTATGGCGTCACGTGGTATAGGTCAGGTGTGAGAGGTGGTTCACCAGTATCTCAGTAAATATTTATATTTGGAATAAAATACACAGTTATTGATGTGTATAAATTCAAAACATTTGTAAGGAGTTATTCGAATACAATCAATATTGAATAATATCGCCTTCATTGAATTGAATTTTTTTATTTTCAATTTTATTCAGGATTAATCAATCGATCTTGGGTGACTTTGTCAATCCGTTCCATGATCCATGATAACACGCATATTTCATATGTATACATATAATAACTAAAATAACGCACCACGATGTATACACTGAGAAAAAAAAGTTATTAAATCAAACAAATGATTTCTTTGATGTTCAATTCGCTTGATTCAACCATTGTTTTATTTCACGCAATCACGCGGTACTGGGAACAACAAAGCACATGCATTGATTTAATGTTATATTTCTTCGAGTGTTATCTGCTTGAGACAAGTGTTCATTTATTTGAAATCATTAAAAATTTAGTCGTTAAAGCCAAGAAGTGTATTTGGAGCAGCCAACCTAATTTAGTTCATAACAAATAATGACTCTGAGAGTCGATGACGTTCATCCAACTGCCACAAATAATTGAAGGTACTAATCTAGAGTTAGCCAAAACATTTATGTTACGGTTGAATCTTGTATTCGGTGTAAGAAAATATTCATTCAATGCAATGAATACGTACTTGAGTGAAAATCATATTTACTACCCTCAAAAGTACAATTGCGTAACGAATCAAATTTTTATTTCTATTGGAGAGCATCTTTTTGTTGTCAGAATCTTCATATTTATTACGATAAAAATATTCTTTGGTACACCATACGATGTTGCGTTTCAACTAAATAAGAAACGAGTAATCATGCAATACGTCAACATGCCCTTGATTCAAATGATTATTCGAATAAAATCAAATCAATATTATTCTATTTTCAATCAAATGCACGTTTTTGAAAAATGTACATTTATACTTAAAATTCATTTTCAAAAGTATGTGAATACAATCATATGAGTGCTTGTGGTGAATAAATATTGTGTCGTGCCAAACATACCGTGAAGTTTTGAGGAAGCGGAACGATGGGCGTGCTATAGTTCGACCAACACACGCTCGCGTTGCGTACGTGAGCTGCCAGTGACTGCGAGTCGAAGCGCACGTACGCAACGCGAGCGTGTGTTGGTCGAACTATAGCACGCCCATCGTTCCGCTTCCTTAAAACTTCACGGTATGTTATTTCATTGAAGTGAATCATTCGTTTAAGATTGCCAATATTCTACGATCAAAAAAATTGTTATCCAGAATATTTCTGTTTTGCGACAACGTTATAAACGTGACAGACGAAATAATATCTCATATTCATGACGAATGACAGAATATATTGCTTTAATGCAACGACTTCATTAACGTGAATCCCCAAATCCTACCACTAACAACAAACCACCTTTCACTTGAAAAAATCATCAAGTATGTAAATAATCAATCAGTTCGCTTGAATCAATGAAAATGATAAAAACCTGGTGTGCTATTATATAGGCGCTCAAACGTGAGTTCTGTGGCCGGCCACAACGTGGCGAATCCGTACCAGCATTCTCGCTAAGGAAGCAGCGTGGAGCCAACCATAACTTCGCGCCTCTCCGACCTATTTATCAACCAACCAACTCAGGAGCGATGGGCTTCAGAGTCAAGACAAGTTGGACTTATGCCTTCTTACGAAGGTTGACCAAGTCATTGCGGCATATTGAATTGAATTTGGAATTCGCTTGAACGGCCAAGACTCTATCAATCATTCAATTGCACCTCTAACGTTTCTCAATGAAACCATTATTGGTTCAACCGGTGAAATAATCATTTTCATTTGATTGTTCTAATGCGTTAATAGTATAATACACGTTTCTCGTGTTACAATGACAATATAATTGTCCAGCTTGAATGTCTCGTATTTTCATTCAAATGAATATCACCGTTGCTGCACTGAGAGAAGGATATACTAAAATCTACTATATTTTGTATCGTACTAGTGGGATTTAAGTATAAGGGTCAGAACGATGTGCTTACTGAATTTTGTCATAAGTGTAACAGGTAATGGTTGACCGAGTAAAGCGAATATTGCTATAATGTCTCTTAAAATCCTTATATGATTTTTAGTATACGCATCGGCATCAATAAGACATCGCTATGTAAAATTTGCAATGTCTATATTCAATTTTGTTGAAAGTATAGCAGACCCTGCTCAAAATACATTCCAATATTAATATTATCGTTGTATAGCATTAAATAAGAACCCCGGTAGAGTAATACGTGCAATATATTATAAAGATTATTTGCAGCAACGAGAATTTATTTTTACTATCTTGGGTATTATACAAAATAATTCGAAGAATCTTCTACCAATTCCAAGACTGTCTGTGACTTATTCTTATACTGTATGAACTGTGACGTGGATTTTATTCAGACCTCGGATCTGGACCGGATAGCCAGCCTCCGAGATCAATCCACTCGACAATTGGCCAAAAGAAAACAAAGAAATAGCAAAAGTTGGGCGCCAGGCGGATAACCGCCGATTTCAAAAGTCTAAACAAAATAATAACCGTCGGCTAGCTACAGTACCGCGGAGAGGGGTCGGGATTAAGTGAAGGATTAGCAGGGCGTTGACTAACGACTCGTAAATTTGAATTTAATAAAGAAAATTAGAATTTATTCAATAAAAATAGTATAAAAAAAAATAATAAAAATAATAAATTGAGCAATCGGGGATACTTTCCCTCGAATATAGGACGGCCACAGGTCGTATACAGGCGACCTGGCCACGCTTGACGAGTTTTACAATAATTAATAAACTACTAGCTTCCACGTAGGAGAGCGATAACAAAACAAAATAATGCAAAAATAAATAACTCGACAAACTCGGTCCTCGTGGAACAAAAATTACAAATTAAAGACTGGAATAGGCCCGCAAGGCACAATAACTAATCCACAAAATTATTACTTAAAATTAACTTAAACTAACTCTGCCTTCGTAGGCGAAACAAAAAAAAAAGTAAACCAAATTCAAAATATAATAACCATCTGAATCTCTCCGTGAGAGGAAGAGAGCGCGACAGTGACGTAGTCAGACTATCTTTCTCGCACTCACGTGCGAAAACCTACGGCTCTACAAAAAGCACTATTACGTGACACAAAACTGAAAAATCTTACTCAAAAATCAAGACTCAAAACTCAAAACTCTATTATGGCGTGAGACACTGGTGACGGCCTACCGACTCGGAGGTCGTCTTAATTTGATTTCCCAAAAATCTCTAAAAGCCTCGTGGCTCAGGAAATGAGGCAAGATGGCTGATGGCCGTTTGCCGAATTCAAATTCGTATGAGTCAAATTGGCTAACGCTTACCGTTTTCCAGCCAAAATGCAAGGCCTCGTAGCGTCTCGACGACGAGCCCTCGGATTCACTAAACTCGAACTCAACAGACTCAAACGTTTTCCCGCAGGAAATTCACACCAAATTCAGCCGCGTGGCTACTACAAGATATAATTTCTACAATTTGAGCGAGCCCTAGAGCTCGAGGCTCTACCTGCGAGGCAGGCCTACGGCAGAGTGATCAGACGGCATGGTGCCGGTACTTAGCGCCCTCAATAGGCGATCGATTATCGATTTTGCAAATCTACTGCGAGATCCTTAAATATGGCGACCTATCGTCGCGGCGCGCAAAATTCGAAGTTCACCACGGTGTTTGTAGCTCGCTAAATCGGAGGATCACGGGCTGCAGATGCTTCTTGGTGGCGGGAATCTCTTCCACCACCGATATCCCACGTTGCAGAATGCCCTTGGCACTCCCCCGTGTCCTCTCGTTTAATCGTTGGAGGTAGTCTGGCCAGTACTATCCTCCGGAGCTTTTAGGTGGCGTTCGTCGAAAAGGATCCCAACAGTCGATATTTGGCGTCGTACGTTCGTCTGATCGGGTCTCCGTTGCAATTTTTAGCCGTCGTCTGGGCCTCGGCTCCCACATAATAGAGAAAAGGTAAAAAAAAAACAAAAAGAATAAGAACTAAATTCTACAGTCTTAGATCGGTCACGGTCGCCTCTCGGAGAGTTTATAGCCTCGGGGCTAACCTAAACGCATTCATGCTTCTGTCATGCATCCACCCTTCGTAACTATGGTCGTCTAAGGGTTCGGGAGTCACTTGTAACACGCGTTGCAAAATGCAATGTTACAGAACGTAAAGACGATGTTGACGCCAATTTCTACAATCGGATACGACTAAAAATTTACACGACGGATATTCTATTTCAACCCAGTCTGACTATGAATATTATTTTCCTAGTATAAGAATCGTCGTTATACTCTTTCGAGGAAATTTCCAGACCCTTTTTCGCAGGTAGCTTGTCTACCTACCCCGTACCCGCCTTCCCGCCCTCGCCAAGCACTGCACATCAGTTGTTCTTCTGCTGGCGAAGCGAACGCATTAATAGTTTTGTGAAAGTATCAAGAAATACCTATAGGCTCTGGAGGATAATTTGCTAAAGTAAGTATTATATTTTACAATTTATTATCTTCCATTTCCGAACATTAGTTTAGATGATTAACTGCCATGCAGATGTGTTGCTTTACTGCTTGCTTGTCCTTCTTTTTTTCTAGGATTATTTAATGAAGATTTCAAGGAATACAAAGACGCATGCGGCTCGATCTGGAATAGTTCAAAGACTGCAATGGTAATTGAATTTGTAGAAGTGAAGTTTATCAATATAATCATCTATTGGTTATAGTTATGTACTACAATCATTGGATAGAAATTTCTACAATGAAGCGATTGTACGATTTTTTTTTATCTGGATGGTAACGTTTACCATCGGGCTTAGTCAAAGCTATCAGACGTACAAAAACACTACGCAATAAACATAAAAGAAGAAATAGATCGCACTTTTAGGCTATGGTTGAAGACCTCACTAAAAGAAAACTAATATGATTAGCTATGATGGTAATGATTTGTATTTCTGATCGTAGAATTTATAAATAAAGTTTTTAAAGGTTATTATTTTGATAATAAATTCTATGAGAGTTGATAATTAACTGAAATAATAACATTCTAATAAATAAAACCAAGTTTGGATAGTTGAATATTTGATAACAGATGTTTATAATTATAATTTGTTAAAATGAGAATTACAATCTCATATTAACATCAGAGATGATTATCATAAGAATGGTGAAGCTTTTTATACATATTGTACATTCAATCATGTTAATAATTTCCGCTATCATTGAAATCGGTCAGTGTGTTTTTACGATACTTTGATGGTAGTATTTACTATAAAATTCTTTCCGAGTACGAGCTATTCATGTGAACACTGTTTTTTTTTTCAGTCAGGGCTCTTCTGCTTTTTCGCATCTATAGTATCATATAAATACTAATCGTTATGATATATTGATATGCTATTCTTTAATCGCTGCAAAAAATGACAAGACTTTGGCTATTTGAATTCCAAACGGATCATTGCTTTTACTTCTGTATGAATTACTTCTCTTCAATCCCTTCTCAATCAATTTATATAATTTAGTGTACCTTTTCACCTTTATTATTTATGCTTTTTTTTAAATTGCATACTTGAATGACATCCCGCACGGAAATAAAATATATGCAACATATATGTCGCATATAACAACATATAGGGGAGAGCCGGGCAAAATGGGCCCCCTAAGAAATGAAGGCTTCAAATACAGGTTTGAATCGATGGATCTTCGAATTTTGTCCGAAAAACGATAACCTGATTAACTCAGAGTGTTGAACGCCCTCACCTGAAAAGTTCCAAAATTGCGGGCAAAATGGGCACCCCAAATATTTGTCGAAATTTTTCTAAATCGAAAAAAGGTTTTAAATTCATTTTCGTATTCACTTGAGAATACTTGAACATGAAATTAGCTATGTTCAAGAGGTTTGTAGAGAAAAGACGATCAAAATCTTAGGATATTAATCAATTTTGGAATTTTCTAAATCCGAAATTCGAAGTTCGCCGCGGAACACATAATGTTTTAAAACTGCAAAAAAAAAATTAATTCGACTATTATTTATATGTTGATTTGGTGTTTGAAGTTTGCTATAGTAAGTAAATAATGAAATTCAGAACATTTTACAATTTTGACTAAATTAAGAAAAATTTTCAGGGGTGCCCATTTTGCCCGCCTCTCCCCTATGTCGGCCGAAAACAATGTATGTTTGATATTGTCGACATCTATGTCGACATATATGTGACATATATGCCGCAACATTTATGTTGATATATATTCGAGATATATATCAAATATATAAATATTAAATTTTCGGCCAAAAACGAATATGTTACATGGGTGTTTCTCCACTAACTGGAAATTCCGTGTCCCACGAAGATTTCACCCATAAAATGACTCGAATTGGATATTATTTCTTACTGAAATTCATGTTAACAAGTTGTTTGATAGAGGCAATAGTCTAAAAATATTAGAATAAATGCATAAAAGGGAAAATTTTCACATCAACGACCCTAAAAAACAGTCCCCTGGGATGTCCCAGATGCAAAATCGAAATTATTTCGTGACGTGTAGTGAACAAGTAATAATATTTTTCAATACTACTCTAACATAGTTGTCTACAATAAAGGCATTTTACAATTTGCATGGATATAATTTTTTAATTTACTTTTTTTACGCCAAAATTGTGAGCTAAAGTTTGTCCTTAATTTTTGCTAACAGTCCCCTGTCGCACAGAAAAAAGATTCTTTTAAATGGTGTGTGACATCCTCGTCACGATTTATGCGTCAAATCGAATGTAACCGTTTTAAAGTTCATAGCAAATGACGGACAGCGATTTGGCCCTATTTTATTCAGCCGTTTCTTCGCGTTCGGTTCGATGCTTACGCGTCTGGACCCCTAAGAAGAACAGTCCCCTGGCAAGATTTTTTCTTTGAATAAATTATTTTATTCACCCATCCAGCAAGACAACATCTAACGGCAGAAGTCACATTACTATTAGTGCAAGTTAATTTGATGAAATATTGTTAGTTTCGGCATAATTATGTATTTTCGCCAAATTCGTCAGTCCCCTGTCGCACAGTCCCCTGCATGAAATATGCCAGTTTTTCCGGATTTTATTGTTAATAAGTTAATTTTATGAGATGTTGATGTCAGAATTTGATTTGTGACATGTTGATTTGATATGAAAAGAAATAGTGTTTTTGTTTGATTTGAATTTGATTATTTTTTCCAAACATGCGAAAAAAGTGGCGCGGACAATTTCGTGTAGTTTTTTTTCCAATTAGTGGAGAAACACCCACATATATGTCGCATATATTTTTCGCATATATTTTATTTCCGTGTGGGATAGTATATCCTCCTCATATATACTTTTTGAATTCTTTGTTTGAAAAAGTTTTAATCACCGTAAAAAATATTTAACAAATTTTTCATTGTACTATGTACATTACTGCAGGGATAATTCAGATAGTTATATAGATCACTGATATGGTAAGGGTTATTTGCAAGATTTCAAGCTCGTCTGACAATCACAAACTATTTTCATATAGGGTAAAGTCGGGAGAGATGCCCCACCTAAGGGAAATGTTTTTTAAAAAATTACGTGTTCCATGAAAAAATATTTGCATTGCACCAAGTTACTTTATGAAGCTTTGGTAATATTTAGATACAAAGACAATTTTTTTTTTTTCACTCTATCCTAATGAAAATTGCGATAAACAAATATAATGTTTCGGCCATCTCACCCCAAGGGTATGGGTGAGATGCCCCGCGTATGTGGGTGAGATGCCCCACGAGGGAGAGATGGCCTCTACTGAAAATTTACGTAAAAGATGATTGAAAACATGGTTTCATTTTCCTGTTACGCCTCTTTGAGCATGCTCTTATTTTTTTACACACTTTATTTTCCACCTATCAAGTACAGTAATGTTCATTAATGGGTTCGCGGTGGCTAACTGTTTTTCCCGGACTTTTTCGGATACAATCCAATAAAATAATATTATATTATTTTTATAAGGAGTCATAATTATTATTATTATAATTTCAGCCATCGGCACATGAAATACGACTAGAATGGAGTCTCGTTTCCGAAAAAGTCAGAAAAGAAAGTTAGCCACCTCGAACCCATTAATGAACATTACTGTGCATACATATATGGTACTGCAGTTTTCGTGCATCTAGTTCTCACAACCAATTCACTGCAGCCAGTCTACATCCTCCTTTGTATCACGGTAATTTTCAAGGCATTCGATACCGTAATCTTCATAAGAACCTAAAGAATCCAAAGATTTTTCTTCAGAATCTCTTTCGTCTAGTGGCATTTTCTCTTTTTTCTGTACTAGCGGCTGCAATGTATTCCTTTGTATACTTTCGGGGCATGTCTGGAAGTACAAGTGATATTGTACTGACGACTGTACATCGACCCACAAATAAATATCACCATAAAGACGAAATACTGTAGTAAGTTTGGTGGGGCATCTATCCCGCAATTATGTGGGGCATCACTCCCGATTAGGGAGAGATGGCCTTTTCGTAGTCACCTCCCTCGTAGTAGGCGTTCTGAAGGTACCGTTGACACTACATGACCTTCAAGTACCTATCTGAGTATCCCCATGCCCATAGTACCTTTTAGTTATTATTAAATAGTCAGACTTACCGCATAAATAATATACAAAGTTACAGCAACGAAAATGGTCCGAGTACTCACCAGTAAACTACAATTTTTATGAAAATAATCGGTTTCTTTCGAGCATTCGTGCGTGCCTTCTGTCATTTCAGATACGAGGAAGAGTAAAAAAAATCAGTGGCGGTATCTGACTATTATTTTATTAGATATCGAATATCGGCCATCTCTCCCACTGGGGCATCTCTCCCGACTTTACCCTAAGTGAGAAATGGATTTGAAAGTGGTTCATTTTCTTCATAAGTAAAAACAAACTAGTGATTAAGCTCATGAATTATGATTGATAATATCTTTATATGCATAAGTAAATTGTTACGACTATTCAAGCGTGTTGTGTTTGAGAAATTTTCTCGTGAAGATTTTACAATGGAGAATGATTGAATTATAAACCGAATACGATTTGTATCACATTTTACAGAACAGTCTTATTTGCAAAGATAATTCTGTGATACATGCGGATTATAACTCATATCATTATACTACATTGTAAAAGTGCCCTTCCGAAATTCCAAAATTCCTATTCCGAGTATTCCTTTATTTAGAATATTTATAGCATCAAGAATTGCAATGCAGCATTGGAATATCTACGCTGTGGTATATAGATATCTGTCATACTGTATAGCTGCCACTCGTCGTCAGTATATTGATATTTAGTATACGTATAACGATTCCTTCGAGTCGAGTATGAGAATATTCTGTATACTCAGTGTCGTCAAAAACTGTACCCCAGTATATATGCATCTTCCATCCTGTATGATAGAATCTACTATACAGGGATGTAGTACGAATAAACATATACTCTGTGCTACTGTAGGCTATACTAGCTATACTAAAATTCAGTATTTTATTTCAAATAAGAACTCATTCGCGCCCATCAAATTTCAATCCTAATACAATCATGCGGACCTTATGATAATCAATACGAGAGAATAATCGAAAAAAAACGGGAATGACATGCGTTGATGCTGTACCAATAATTACATGCAGATACACCGAATTATGATGTCGTTTCATTATACTCAGAGGTGATTTCGAAAATGCGTACGTCTTATCTGGTGATGGCGATGAAGATGAAAATTGGGACGAGGTGAAAATAATTCTACGAATTTCTCCAAGAATTGTCAAGGAAATTGGAACTTTTTATTGTCGAGATCGGCAATATTTTCATTGCGAAAGACTGGAATTTCTTTTATACGAAGAATTGTTAAGAATTATATTATATATATATAATTATAAAATAAGATTGTGTGATATTTGATAAAGCGACCATTGGCTGAGCTGGTCGACTGCGGAGATAAAGGACCCCTTCTCCTATTGTGCGGACAGAAAATATTAAGCCACCGCGCGAGGCGAGTTATTCGCATTTCGCATTCGCGCTTTTGCAGCAACGTTGTCGTGAGTGAACGTGGATGTCAGAGTTGCTGATGGAACATCCAATCCGATTTCTGTGACTGCAATTATATGCAGAGACACGTCACACAAGCCTTGGCAAGGTATTTATCAAAAATAGAAAGAGATACAAGCGATTATTCTTTGCGAGTACCTATATACGTCTACCGAACTTATAAATCGAAAGAAAATCAACATTTTCGAAAGAATTCAGAAAGAAGAACACAGCTTCAAATCAAAAGGTGAAATAGGAAAGCGTTCGGAATGATTACTCCATAATAATGTCTGGTCAATCATATAACTATCCGATAACGAAGGTAAAATAAAAACTATGATAGCCTGCTCGGAATGTGTGACCGAACGAATCTCTACCAACTCTTAGGGAAATTAGAACAGTTTTTTCATAAAAAAAAAACCATTTTAGACATTCTCACTTTTCCGTGAAAGAAATTCTAGGCGTGTGTATAGGTTTTCAAGGAAAAATTCGATGTGTTTCAGAATGAGGCGTCTTTCTCGTACGAGTTATCACCAGTTATCATTTATCATTCTATTTCTATTACAATATTCATCATTAGTCATGACTCAGAAAGGAATGAATCCTCAGTAGCGTGTTATCGTCTTTGTTCGTGGTCAGAGCAAAGGAGTTGACTTCCGGGGTGCGGCCCGCACCAAATGTGAACAAGAGTCGACTTGGCTGCAGGCAGTGTTGTGAAAATTGTAATACATTTTTTCTTCCAATTACCTACTCATTACGTTGGTAATGTGTCATACAATGGGTAATTCCATTGAAAATGTGATCAGTGACTCGCAACACTGCAGGCTGCAAGTGCGGAATTTATCAGCCAACGATCGAAAGAATTCGCAATTAGCAGCTCTTCCGAATCACATGATTATACCGGTGATTGCTGAAATGCTGGTGCTGAACCCTGTATCTTTGTAAGGATTTTTACATTTTTCATATCCGTGAATCTCAATTCTATTTTTATTTTTCCACACGGACGGCGACATGATGATTTTTGAGGGAATATACAACGAAAAAACTGATCGGTTTATCATTAACATTTGCTAACGGGATAATATAGGTAATTTTCCGGCCACGGCTCCTTATCATTCCCTGTATGCTTACCTCTGCACTTTTGCCTACCCGCACCTCGGTCAGAACCAAGCATTCCTCATTATTCTGTGCTAATTGTACATCAATGACTCAATGAGCTGTGATAATATAACATTTTTCAAATCCTTGTTCGTTTGTTCATTGTATTATCTTTTTCTCATTTCTTTTTCTTCTTGTCTGAAATTCAGAAGCATAAACAGGACTTTTTGGGGGAATCGATGCCAGGGATGAACTTGCAGTGAAAATTCTTTCGTGGAAACTACCAACCCGCTTCCCAGAGTCACTTGGAATTGCTCGCACACCTTGCAACTCACCAGACCAAAGTCAAATCGCAGTATATCAAGTGAGTAGAAAACAGTCCTTCGAATATAATATAATTGCTGAAACACATAGCCGTAACTTTGAGGCACAGAATATACTCATTTATCTTACGGAAGTGGTATATGCTGATAAGCATCAGTATCGCTCATACGAAGAAGGCGAATCCCATCTTACTACGTTTCTCTCTTGTTTTACGAAAATTCGTCATCTCCTTCCTGATGAGAAACTACTCGCGCCCATATCGAATTTCAATCGTAATCTTAATATGCAGACCTCATATGATAATCAATGAAAGGGAATAAACGAGACGAAACGAGAATTACATGTTGATGCTGACCATATGCGGAGTCACCGAGTTGTAATGTTGTTTTATTTTCAGAGGAGATTTCGAAAATGCAGAAGTCCAATCCGGAAAAGTCGTTGGAGACGAATGTGAGCAAGTCTGATAGTGATGGAGATGATGATAATCATTGGGACGTGGAATTACTTCGCGCTGTTCGTCGGAAAGTCGGTAAATCGAAGAAAGATCCCGAAGGAATCAGACTTTCTATAATAGAAGTCTGCTTGAAGGCAGGAGCGAACATTAATGTACAGGACGGAAACGGTGATATAGTCTTGCATATGGCAGTCAGAAAGGGTTTTCGGCGAATTGTTCAATTCCTACGACAGAGAGGAGCGCAAACTGATATTTCTAATCTTAACGGCGAAACGGCAATAGGATTGGCCGAAACTTTGCAGGAAAAAGATATCGTCAGTCTATTGCGAAAACCCGTTGAACCGAGAAATGAAGCGGAATTCAGCCGAACATCTGCAGGAGCGAATAATACCATGTCAGCAGCAAAGGAAGAGCAGCCTTCTTCATCGCGAGGTTGTGATGGAGCGACTCAACAAGATCCTACCACAGTTGAGGCTGATCACAAGAGGACTGGGTCGAAAGAAGAGCTTCATCATAGTGAGCATGCAGAAAACGCCGAAAAAGTCCCAGGCTCTGAAGAGCGAAGAACCTACCGTGCGGGTGCAACCTTGACGCGTACGTGGCCCGGAATGGTATACCAATTGAAACATTTGGCCTTCAATCTGTATTGCATACTGCAGCAGAAGGATCCCTCCTTTCTTTTGGCCACAGAAATGGTAGCTGCCGAAAAATTAAACGATGTAGTCCTGCTTTATAAAAACGGCAGGGGAAAACAGGTCGGCCGTTTTGTACAAATTAAGTACACAGCTATTCGAAGCAACAATATTTGTGCGAAGGACCTATCGAAGGAAAGTGGACAATTCAGCGTGCCAACTTACTTTGCCTTCTGGCGTAAACTCAAGAAAAACGAACTATTCCGTGGGATTGAGGTCAGGAATATAATCCTCTGCACTAATATGGGCCTTGATGTGGAGGATTTGGCGCGAAATGACATCTGTTGCGAAGAGACAGAAGATCCGGACAAGACCTTTGAACTGCGGAGCAGCCAGAAGCAAACAGCTTGGTACAAGCTTTCAGCGGATGAAGAATTTAACAAAAAGTTGTATCGCGAATTGAGAGCGACATCTGATCTTGGTAGGTTGGCAAAGCTAGTGGCCAAGTGTATTTATGATAGAAAACCTATGAGGCCGAATGATCGAAGTTTTGAGGATCACCATCTCGCGCTGGCAAAACACGTGTTCGATACCAAGGCTAAAAAGTTTCGCGACGAATTCATTGAGAATAGGAGTTTACCTGAACACGTGGAAAAGTTCCGTAAGATTTTCCTTGCCGAATTACAGAGCATGGCGAAATCATCAGACATCGCTTCCACGGCAGAACTGCCATGGGAAGATATACCAACACGATTCCAGAAACCTGAGTTCCTTAAAGGTTTCGGCAAAGCACCTGAAGGCGCAGCTAATTTACTCACGGATCAGTACTTGCCTAATGACTACGTAGAGGATGTGGAAATTTCCCATTTCCTGGAGGAGTTCACTTTGGCAGTGAATCAACCAAACGAAGATGAACTCAATGAGATACTCAGGGAAAAAGTTGATACTAATAGTGGGTTCGATCTGTTGAATACCGAACTTTTAGACGGTGCCTTTCAGAAAAAAATGCTGGACTGGTTTGTGAAGAATGACGAATACACGAAAGAAAACGAAACCAAAGAGTACTTTTCGTACAAAGTGGGTGAGGAATTCTTCAAAGATCTGAACAACGAGGTCGGCTCTCTCATAACCATAGGTGTGAACTCGTTATTTTGCGAGCAGATGGAGAAATATGATGTACACTTTGAATCGGAAATACAGCGAGTGAAGGCCTTCCTGACTACTGAGGATAGATCCAATTCCACTGAAAAACGAATCTTGAAGTTGGTTGCTCCAGGAGAGACCTTGTTAACTGCATTGAGGGTTTACGACACACTTGGACGGCTACCAAGGTACAAGAAGATGGATAGTTTTATCTTCACACGTGCGGACAGCTTGAAATTACCCTCGGTATTGGACCGGATAAAAAACACTTTCGATTCGCTACGGTATCCCGATTTGTTAATAGTTGACTGTGAATCGAATGGTACAGTTGAAAATTTACAGACAGTGTGGAACTCATTGTATAGAATTTTAAAAGAACATCGACACAAAAAAATGATTGTCATCACTCTGACAGGTGGCCATGAAACCTACCGTGAGGAAGACATGGACTTTGGTTTCCGTAATCTTACAAACGCCACGCAAAAAAAACTGTTAGATAAACCTGTCATCAAGTTTCAGGGACATGAAAATAAAACGAGCCTCGGGAAATTGTTAGGCATTTGCGAATTCGATAACCTCAGTGCGAATGAATTACAAGATCTCTCAGAAATGATGGATGCGAATGCATTGGTTGAGATTATTCGTAGCGATCAATTGGAACTCGGTCATGACTTTAATGCAAAGGATATGCTTAAACATCGCTACATAAATCGTACAATCTATCGGGAGGTATTTATCAAAAAAGCTATTCTCGAAGACAAAACTATGCATGATTTAATCGCCATCAGTGGCACTGATGCAGTATTCGGCCAGGGCGCACGGCCGAGAATACAAGATAAGTTTTCAAATAGACGAAATTTTTTGGCCGATTCCTCGGGTAGATCAGAGAAAATCGGGGAAAGTCAACCTAAGGATAATCGTCCCACAAATTTTACTACTTTAGACGGTCCTGAAGCGGAGAAAAAATTCAACGACTTGTGTGCAGAAAATGTAGGCCGCAACATTCATTGGTTGCAAAAGAAGCAGGATAGATATATATGGAGGAAATCTCAAGGAGATATAGCGTGTTTGGTCAAACATCAGGATGCCAGTGAGACCGACGACTGTAACGATAGAACGGGCGCGACGCGTTGGAGTGAAGACCAACTCATAAACCATGACAAACCCGTGATTATTTCCGATACGGCGGGTATGGGTAAATCTACCCTGTTGACTCATCTGGCACGTAAGATAAAAGAGAATGAACCTGACATGTTGGTACTCAAGGTCGATTTGAACAACCATTCAACCGCTCTTTCAGAAGAAATGAAGAAGGAATCAGTCAACGATCTGGCTACTAGAGCCGAGAGAGCAATACAATTCTTGGTGATGGAACTCTTCGGTGATGAAACTGACTTGGCACGGAAGGTTTTCAGGAGAATTATTGAGAGAAAACACAAAGTGGCACTGATATTTGACGGATTTGACGAAATAAGTCCGACGTATGAGGGTCCTGTAATTGATTTACTGCAAACATTCGCGGATTATGGCATTAGGAAATTGTTAGTCGCAACTAGACCACATACAAGAGCAACATTGGAGTATAAGTTGAACACATTTTCCTACGTGATTCAGCCATTCTCAAAGTACGATCAAGAAAGGTTTTTTACCGAATTTTGGGAAGCTGAATTTCACACAGCTGATGACCGTATCGAAAAGTATACAAGGGCGTTGACGAACAAACTAGCCGATTCGATCGAAGATCAGAGAAATAAATTTACAGGTAATCCACTACAGGCGCAGCTGGTGGCGGAAATATTCCGAAATTCGTGCAAAGAATTCGTTGACTCTAGGGTCGATGAACCGAAGTTTCCGGGAAAAATTGATCTTATTTATTTGTACGAAAATTTCGTGGAAAAGAAGTTTGACGTTTTCTTCAAAAGAAGAGGTGGCAACCCCGCCGACGTTACGGTTATGGAGGGCAGAAGGCAGCAGTATAAATGGTTCATAGAAAAACATCAGAGACTGGCTTTGGATACACTATTTGACATGGACGAGATAACAAAGCTTCTCCGTGCCAGCGGCATGCCACATGAGTCAGCCGATCTTGACATCCCTCCAGAGCGGGACGGCATTATTACACAAGTCATCGACGGTCAACCACGGTTCGGACACCGAACGTATGCAGAATATTTCGCCGCCAAGTTTTTCTCCGATATGTTGACCACAAAAAAGCGCCAACACACCGAACTATTGGGAAAAATCTTTGTAGCAGATATTATGCTTGGAGAAAATTTCAATACCATGCGTGCCTTCATAGATAGGCTTTTGTCAGACAATCACGTACTACAGGGTGAGTTTTGGGCACTTTGTTTGATAGAGCATCGATCCCACTGGGAAGAAACTATCTTCCACGTAGCAGCTGCAGAGGGCAATGGTCGTATTTTGAGACTAAATCTCGATTGCCTTCATGAGAATACTCAAGATCGACGGGAGCTGATACAGGCCAAGGACATTAATGGCGATACAGCAGTACACCAGGCAGTTACATACGGGTGTTTGAACAACATAAAATTACTAACAGAAGACACAGACGTTGAAATCGATTCTCGAAATATTTTTGGTGCCACACCACTCCACGAAGCTGCAAGTACAGGTAATATCGACATACTGAAGTATTTGATTCAGAGGGGAGCAGATATCAGTTGTCAAACGAACGAAGGCTTGATGCCGCTACACCTGGCTGCTTGGGAAGGTAAACTGGACGTAGTCGAGTATTTACTCAGGAATGGAGCCGATGTCAATTGTCAAACGAACAAAGGCTTGATGCCGCTACACCTGGCTACTCAGGAAGGTAAACTGGACGTGGTCGAGTATTTACTCAGGAATGGAGCCGATATCAATTGTCAAGATAACATTGGTAGGATGCCGCTACACCTGGCTGCTAGGGAAGGTAAACTGGACGTGGTCGAGTATTTACTCAGGAATGGAGCCGATATCAATTGTCAAGATAACGATGGCTGGATGCCGCTACGGAAGGCTGCTTGGGAAGGTAAACTGGACGTAGTCGAGTATTTACTCAGGAATGGAGCCGATGTCAATTGTCAAACGAACGAAGGCTTGATACCGCTACACCTGGCTGCTTGGGAAGGTAAACTGGACGTAGTCGAGTATTTACTCAGGAATGGAGCCGATATCAATTGTCAAGATAACGATGGCTGGATGCCGCTACAGAAGGCTGCTTGGGAAGGTAAACTGGACGTAGTCGAGTGTTCACACAGGAATGGAGCCGATATCAATTGTCAAACGGACAAAGGCTTTATGCCGCTACTGCTGGCTGCTTGGGAAGGTAAACTGGACGTAGTCGAGTATTTACTCAGGAATGGAGCCGATGTCAATTGTCAAACGAACGAAGGCTTGATGCCGCTACACCTGGCTGCTTGGGAAGGTAAACTGGACGTAGTCGAGTATTTACTCAGGAATGGAGCCGATATCAATTGTCAAGATAACGATGGCTGGATGCCGCTACAGAACGCTGCTCAGGAAGGTAAACTGGACGTAGTCGAGTATTTACTCAGGAATGGAGCCGATGTCAATTGTCAAACGAACAAAGGCTTGATGCCGCTACACCTGGCTACCCAGGAAGGTAAACTGGACGTGGTCGAGTATTTACTCAGGAATGGAGCCGATATCAATTGTCAAGATAACATTGGTAGGATGCCGCTACACCTGGCTGCTAGGGAAGGTAAACTGGACGTGGTCGAGTATTTACTCAGGAATGGAGCCGATATCAATTGTCAAGATAACGATGGCTGGATGCTGCTACGGAAGGCTGCTTGGGAAGGTAAACTGGACGTAGTCGAGTATTTACTCAGGAATGGAGCCGATGTCAATTGTCAAACGAACGAAGGCTTGATACCGCAACACCTGGCTGCTTGGGAAGGTAAACTGGACGTAGTCGAGTATTTACTCAGGAATGGAGCCGATATCAATTGTCAAGATAACGATGGCTGGATGCCGCTACAGAAGGCTGCTTGGGAAGGTAAACTGGACGTAGTCGAGTGTTCACACAGGAATGGAGCCGATATCAATTGTCAAACGGACAAAGGCTTTATGCCGCTACTGCTGGCTACTTGGGAAGGTAAACTGGACGTAGTCGAGTATTTACTCAGGAATGGAGCCGATGTCAATTGTCAAACGAACGAAGGCTTGATGCCGCTACACCTGGCTGCTTGGGAAGGTAAACTGGACGTAGTCGAGTATTTACTCAGGAATGGAGCCGATATCAATTGTCAAGATAACGATGGCTGGATGCCGCTACGGAAGGCTGCTTGGGAAGGTAAACTGGACGTAGTCGAGTATTTACTCAGGAATGGAGCCGATGTCAATTGTCAAACGAACGAAGGCTTGATGCCGCTACACCTGGCTGCTTGGGAAGGTAAACTGGACGTAGTCGAGTATTTACTCAGGAATGGAGCCGATATCAATTGTCAAGATAACGATGGCTGGATGCCGCTACAGAACGCTGCTCAGGAAGGTAAACTGGACCTAGTCGAGTATTTACTCAGGAATGGAGCCGATGTCAATTGTCAAACGAACAAAGGCTTGATGCCGCTACACCTGGCTACTCAGGAAGGTAAACTGGACGTGGTCGAGTATTTACTCAGGAATGGAGCCGATATCAATTGTCAAGATAACGATGGCTGGATGCCGCTACGGAAGGCTGCTTGGGAAGGTAAACTGGACGTAGTCGAGTA